>CAWUFW010007753.1:947500-969044 GCA_963921515.1 Calotriton arnoldi | reverse complement strand
TTTCTACCTTCTTTTATCTTTCACCGAAGGCGCGTCAAAGGCAAGCCCGTCTGCGCCCGTCCGCGACCCGACCGCGACCAGCGCCAGGAACCCTGGACCTCCGCCCCGCCAACGCTACGACCCAGCAGCACTCCACGCACTCAACCCAGGCCGCAACAACAGCTGCAAGATAGCATCACCAGCCGACTCCCACGGACCCTTCAGCTGTCACCGCTGCCGGCACACCTGCAGCACCGCCAAGAACACGGATCCAGCACAACCCGCCCACAAGAACACAACCGAACCGAAGACCCTGCAATGCATCCTCCTCAACGTCCGATCCCTCCACAAACACGCCACAGAAATCTGGGACCTCCTCCACAGCACCACCCCGGACATAGCGTTCTTCACCGAAACCTGGACCAACACCACCTCGGGACCGGACATCGCCATCGCCATCCCCCAAGGATACAAGATCTCCAGGAAGGATCGCCCCACCCGCCCTGGAGGAGGAATCGCCATCGTCCACAAATCCAGCCTCCGCCTGAGCACACTCCCTGACGAGCTCACAGAACTGATGGAACACCTTCACTTCAAGATACTGTCCAGCCCCACCGCCACCCTCCGAGGAACCCTCATCTACCGACCCCCTGGACCCCGCGGACCCTTCGCCAACTCCATCACGGACATTATCTCCCCGCAGGCCATCGCATCCACCAACTACACCCTGCTGGGAGACCTCAACTTCCACCTCGACAACCAACTGGACCCCAACACCACATCCCTCCTGGACAACCTCCACAACATTGGACTGCGCCAGATCGTGACCGAGCCCACGCACTCAGCAGGACACACCCTCGACCCCCTCTTCACTACAGGAAACTCCATCACCTTCAGCCACACCACCGAACTCCCATGGACCGACCATCATTGTGTCCACTTCACCTTCAGAACACCCACCATCCACAGACACCAGCACCTGCTTCCACGAAGAAACTGGACCAAAATCACCGACGACCAGCTCACCTCCTCACTCAACAACTCCACCCCAACCATCGCGGAAAACGATGACCCCAACACCGCAGCCCGAACCCTGCATAGATGGATCTCGGACAGCACCAACACCATAGCCCCCTCAAGAAAAACAACAATACCCGCGCCAAGAAAGCCAGATGGTTTACCACCGAACTTCGAGAGTCCAGAAGCACATGCCGCCGCCTCGAAAAGGCCTGGAGGAACACCAAATCCACAGAAGCCCACGACAACTTCAGAGCCGCCACCAACGCCCACCATCAACTCATCAGAGAAACGAGGAAAAAGCGATTGAAGACAGAATCTCCACCCACGCGTACAACAGCAAGGAACTCTTCAGCATTATCAAGGAGTTCGCCCAACCCACTAGCGAGTCTACCGACAACCCTCCCTCACAAGACCTCTGCGACAAACTCAGCACCTTTTTCCACCACAAAATCAAGAGCATCTACGACAACTTCGACGAAGACAACCAACACACTGAACCCTCACCAACCACCCCCGACACCCGGAAACCAGCGATTGACGACTGGACAGCCCTCACCCCCGAAGACACACTGAAGACAATGAAGTCAATCCACTCTGGGGCCCCCACGGACCCCTGCCCCCACCACATCTTCAACAGAGCCGCCGACACCATCGCACCCATGCTCCGCCACACCATCAACCGCTCCCTGGCGACCGCCTCGTTCCCCGATGACTGGAAACACGCCGAGGTCAACCCCCTCCTAAAGAAACCCTCAGCGGACCTCACCGACCTCAAAAACTACAGACCCATCTCCCTGCTCCCGTTCCCAGCGAAAGTCATCGAGAAAGCCATCAACAGCTAGCTCGCCACATTCATTGAAGAACACAACATCCTCGACTCCTCCCAATCCGGCTTCAGAAAAAACCACAGTACGGAAACCGCCCTCCTCGCCGCAACAGACGACATCCGCACCCTACTGGACAAAGGAGAAACAGTAGCCCTCATCCTCCTCGACCTATCAGCGGCGTTCGACACAGTCTCCCACTGCACCCTAATACGCAGACTCTACAACGCAGGAATCCAGGACAAGGCCCTCGACTGGATCCGCTCCTTCCTCTCCGGCAGGACGCAGCGGGTCAGACTCCCCCTTTCCTCTCGGACCCCACACCTACCACCTGCGGAGTCCCCCAGGGCTCCTCCCTCAGCCCGACGCTCTTCAACGTCTACATGGCTCCAGTCGCCCCCATCGTCAGAACCTACGGACTCAACATCGTGTCATACGCAGACGACACCCAGCTCATCCTCTCCCTATCCAACGAGCCCAACACCACCAGACGCAACTTTCGAGAAGGCATGGAAGCCGTCGCCAAATGGATGAAAAACAGCTGCCTACAACTAAACACCAACAAAACAGAAGTACTCATCATGGGCCCAAACCCCGATGCCTGGAGCGACACCTGGTGGCCCCCCGCCCTCGGAAACCCGCCAACCTCCACGGACCACGCACGCAACCTGGGAATCATCCTGGACTCCGAGCTCAAAATGGACCGCCAGATCAACTCTGTCTCGTCTTCCTGCTTCCACACCCTCCGCCTCCTTCGTAAGACCTTCAAATGGATCCCCCTTGAACACCGAAAGACCGTCACTCACGCCCTGGTCACCAGCAGACTCGACTACGGCAACGCACTCTACGCCGGAATAAACAAAAACCTCACCCGCAAGCTACAGAACATCCAGAACGCCGCCGCAAGACTGGTCCTCAACCTGCCAAAACACTGCCACATCTCCCAGCACCTGCGCACACTCCACTGGCTCCCTGTCGAGGCGAGAATCACCTTCAAGATGCTCACCCACGCACACAAGGCCCTCCACGGCACCGGACCAGCATACCTGAACAGCCGACTCAAATTACACGCACCCCAAAGGACCCTACGATCAGCCCAGCTCTCCTACGCTGTGGTCCCCCGCACCAGAAAGACCAGATCCGGAGGCCGCTCCTTCTCCTTCCTCGCGGCCAAAGCATGGAACGCCCTTCCGCTCCACCTCAGACAGACAACATCGCTCCCCATCTTCGCAAGAAACCTCAAAACCTGGCTCTTCGACAGACCCTCTCCTTGATGGATGGAACCTGCACCCCCCCCTTAGCGCCTTGAGACCCTTACGGGTGAGTAGTCGCGCTTTAACAAACCCCTGATTGATTGATTGATTGAAGGCAGTTGCTTTATCCACCTTTCCAACCTAATGATCTGTCAGGGCCAGTGCATGCCTGCAAATTCTTGTTCTAGTCATATTCTCACAGTGAATCATTGCTAGTATTCTACCAATGCTATCCATGTGGTCTCACTGTAGTTGTGACTGCAAAATGCAAGAAAACATATCTTTTATCTTTTACTGTTTTGACTACAAATAAACTGAAAATGAGTTATGCATCTTAAAACATAAACACACTTCAGCTAAAGTTTCTCAATTAATTTTTACATATCTTAATGTTTAAAAAATAGATCTATATCTAAATATTTGTGATACATTTTCAGATTACAGATATATTAGAATTAACAGAAAATAATGATTAGCAGTATTTCTTAATGCCATTGGCATATATATATTGATGCCCAAAAAGGTTTTATTGGACTTTGCATATGACCACCTTTGTTGTGCAGTTACTTCACTCTGGTGAGATGGTCTCTATCTTTTACCCACTACAAATCTAGGATAGATAGTGCAAATGAGAGAAGATGGGGAGAGACAGACAGACAGACCGATAGAGAATATGCAGTCAAGGGATAATGATCAGAAAGCATGCTGTTAACTTAGGAAGGGCCATTCCTACCAACTCTGTAAGCGTAACCCTCCCTGCCAACGTCTGCCAAAAGTAGCAAAAATCTAAGGGGCATATTATCAAGGGCTGGTGATATAATTATCGCCGCTTTAGCGTCCGTTTTCGGGCGAAAAGCGGCGATAATTATATCGCAATATCATCAAGGACACGCTAGCGCGTGTTTCCTTGATGTAGAGCCCGTTTTTTCACAGCCTCGCCTTGCATCGCTAATGAGATGCAAAGAAGGCGTGGCTGTGAAAACAACACAAGTTAATATCGCGAAGGCAGCTTCGCGATATTAACAAGGAGGTGCAGCGATAAAAGAAATCGCGCTACCTCAGCTTTAACTCAGGAATTTAACGTCTGTTAAATTCCTGACTTAAGCATACTTTACATGGGAGATGGATTCTGCTGATACGACCACAGGGTCGTATCAGCAAGGTTATCGCCGTTTTCCATGGAACATCGCTGGAAAACCAGCGATGTTCCATGGAAAACAAGCTATCGCAGGAATAATTATCGCCATTGCGCTATGCGTTGTTAATACAGCGCTAGCATGGCGATAATTATCTGCGGTAGCCGGCGATAACTATTCTCACGCTGTGAACGGCCAGCGATAATTATCGCTGGCCGTTGATAATGTGCCCCTAAGTTCCAGTATTTTTCAACTGCTGCAAAAGAAAGTTCTACTTGTTCACTCCTGCAGCCCTCAGGTCTTAAGGGCAGATGTCTAAGCACCAGTTCTCCAATCATGGTTTCTGCACACTCCAGTTCACAGTGGCGATGCTTGGCATTCTTGCATTCAGGAGGTCTTCTTTTTCTGTCCTTGTAGTAGGGAACTAGAGGCAAAGAACATGACCAATTGAGAACGGTTCTAGTTCCTGGTTGCTAGCAGGAGCCTGGAATAATTGGTTGTCTTTCTCCCAGCAACCAGGCACAGTATTCATCCTACAAGATAGTTTATTTTATGGTCATGGAATTTTCTAAGAAAGTAGCAGTGATGTACGAGTTCTATTATTTGCACTAGCCAGTGATTATGGAATTCCCAACATCCAATCCTGGCTACTTGCTTGACGTATTCTCACATCCTAGAGTTCTTCAACTTAGAGGACCCTAGCCATTATTCAGCTGCAGGAGCCTTGATGACTTCTTTAGCCACTTCCCTACAGAGAGTAGGCATCCTCCCCTCTGTCAGTGCTACAACTGTTTTTTCCCTCTTGCTATGGTGACATAGAGAAAGTCTAGCGTGGATCTAGAAGTCAGCGGCTATGAAATTGGCCCTTTGTGTTGCCAGCTATTCATGCCCCTTCACAGATGGCTAATGCCTGCTAAGAGGCTACTGTCCTGCCTCCCTATTGCTACAGAACAAACCATTATCTTCCAGTATTAACTAGTTACCAAAGGAGTTTTATTCAGTCTTTAAAGCACAAACTAAGGCAAACCAGTTCTAAACCAGTTTAGTCTCAAGCACAAAGTAAACTTGTATAAACTTTCTCTTCTGCAACTGTCATTCAAATCTGAATTAGATTTTTTTAAATATGTGGGAAATACTTTCTACTGCCCACTTTCCCATGTCTAAATAGGTGAACATAATTTTATTCATAATTAGCCTAGTTCCTAGAAAATGCAGATTCATCTACACAGTGAAAACAGTTGTTTGTAGTTATTCACTGTGAGGGCATACTTTTCTCAATGTCTGGTATTCCCCTTTTGTATATTAAGCACCCCACCATGTGGGCTTCTAAGGTACACTATGGTTAATATAGTTAATATATAAAAACAGGTTTTTCTACATGGCAAAGAGGCATTTCACATTTACTTGCCACATTATTTTTAAAGTGCAACCAATGCGGGCACAATGGTGCTCTCTGCTATACATTTGAGTCACGTATGTGGTGGTGTTAATACACACTGTAACCCACACATGCCATTTAACTTCCAAAACACTACTGCATTTCTTCCCCATCTACCAATGGAATTGCTGGAAGGTTAAATACGCAAATTACGTGAAACAATGCGCAGTACGTGATCCATAGGAAAGAACACTTTGCTATGGCTTAGCAGTGGCAGAGCACTCAATCCTATAGCCAGCAAAAACAGACAGGAAAAAGTGACACAACACGACAAAAATGATGTTCTTCCATACATTAACTCACTCCTCCAACTTACACTTATAGGTTGTCGAAAGAGAAAAAAAGAGAAAGTAACATAAAAAAAGATGAAATGGAGGGAGATAAAAAGAGAAATAATGAGTTAAAGCGGGGCATGAGAGCGTGGCTACACAAAATAGGGTTTCTCTATAATGGACACTTCTGGCAGCTACCACAGTTAATTGATCCTTGATGATGAAATCAATTGAACATTTTAATTCTAAAACTTGAAAATTGAGTCACCAGGGATACTGTGATCATTAGAATAGGAGTTCACAGCGTTTCAAAATATTGATCTTTCAGATAGTTTTTTTATTTTAGAAACATAAGAGCACACTGAATGCATCTTGTTAACTCCAACTACATGGGAAAATCAGTACCTACTGTGATTTGTTATGAATGATCTCCCTGTCTAAAGGGCTGTATTTCAATCACCCCACATACAGTGCTTCACTGATTTATTCGCCTATCAGTGCCTTTGGCCCAAAAATAAATATGGATAAATACAGACTGAAATGTTAAAAAATAAATACAATAAAACCGGGAGCCCTATTCATAAAGCATATAGTTTTTATTTTGAATATGTTTTAATAATGTTGTGTTAGTAGGTATTTAAATGTTTTCTAAGAAAAGTATTATGAATTGGAATGGTAAATCTAATCCTTCCTAACTCCAACACCTTCCCTGCTTTTCCTTGCTTTGGAGTGGGGATAATAGATCAAACCCGTCCAAAGTCCAACACTTTCCATGCTGTTGCTTAGATTGGAGTAGTAATAGTAAATCTAGCCCCTCCAAAGTCCAGCACTTTCCCTGGTTTTTCTTACTCAGAAAGAGGAGGTTAAAGATGATTCACAGATGACCATTACCATGAGGTCTATCGATCATATCATAAGAGTGGAATTATAATGCTCTGCTTTCATGCCTTGAGTACTGTGTCTAGTAGGAGCAACACATCAGTGATCTTTGTCATGTTGGGAGCCAGGGTGTAAATATTGTGTTTAGTGGCCGATAATGGGCATGACCCCTTTGTGAGATATAGGGTTTTGAGCCTTTCAGCCGCAATCCAGACTCAACATCATAAAGGAAGACACATTTGCCTTTGTTTTGGGCAGTAAGACTGTGATGAAGGGGGTGATTTCAAAGACGTCTTAATGCTGAAACTTCTGTGTCTTGTCACCAAAAAAGGCAAACTGTTTATTGCACTGTTTAGAGATTACTATGGGAGTTCTGTTAATTATCACCTTTTGAAGCATTTGAAGCGTCTACTCATTTGCTCCTTTGGACCTTATGCTACTGTCATATGCCCTCACCTTCCTGAATGGATAGTAAATGAAATGACACCAATAATTGATGAGCTGCAACTGCTCTATTGAGAATTATGCTCCTACTGAATTCTTGTGGATAGTGAGCAGTCTGTCAGTGGCATCGGAATGTATCCTTCTCTGGATATGTACAATAATCTAAGCATTAGACTGTTAATGTTACAAATAGGATAATTATCATCCCTGCTATTCAACTCATTGACATCTGAATGACAGACACCTCTTAGTGATTGTTTTGGGTAATTCTGAATTTATTCTCACTAACCTTACAACTTGAAAGGATCCGTAAACTATTAGATCTCATGCTACATGACCTAATCATCACTGATATCCATAATCACCGTAAACATCATTAGATGGATTTCTCATGTCCACATTTTTCTCATCTTACACAGTCCAAGCAGAATTCAATTTCTCTCATGAATTACTCCTTATCTCATGGTTGAACAGTTGCTACTCACAATTTGTAATTTTTGTAGCATTCGGTTTAATACTTTTTGTAGAGTTGTAGTTGTTTTAGATCATAGGGCATTCAGCAAAAAGAGATATGTTTGAATCCAGCTCTTCTTTTAGCCACTATTGAAAACATTGAATACACTTTCATATGACTTTAGACCTAAAAGGTGCTGCAATGGTTCATTAAAATTAAAATTATGTCCACAAATGGGGTTGGAACTTAACAGAGCACTAGATGAGGAACAGTAGCATTGTATCAGCTCAGATTGCATTTATACGTTGAAAATTGGCGGATGTTTCACAGTGTAAGATACAGGCGAGAGAACGGACCCTGACAGATGCCCTTGCTGCAGCGCATGCAAATCCCTCCTCAGTGCCACTGGAAAGTCACCCCATGGCAAGGCACATAGATGGGCTATGGGTGACCTCACCTTTTTAACTTACCAGTCTTCAGAGGAAAGTCTTCTGGTGCAGGCTTCAGGCAGCAAGGTAAACTCGAATGCCTTTTCGACTGCTCTGCCTGATAGAGAATGCACGGGTATTCTTGCACTTGTCAGGAAGGTTTTTTGCTCTGCCAGCGTGGCCTTATGCTCCTTGAATGCACTATGTCTATTAGACACACACACCCACACCATCTGGGATATAGCAAATGAGATCTTGCCCACTCTCCATGCAAAGCTTCAGGACACTTTCACCCATGCAGTCCATGATGGGCAGGTTGCAAAGTACATCTTGTAGGCCGGTCTGGGTATCACAAAGTGCGCTGGCCACACTACGGGCACTAGTGTGGTCATTTGTCATCATGCCTGGACGCTCACCACATTCCTCATAGACATGCCCTTTAATGGCTCAAGACGTTTTAGAGACAAGACTAATTCATCTCTGAAGCTGTTCAAAGATACAATACTATGGCTTGATCTATGTGCTTGCTAGCACTGGCCGTTCACCAATAATTATAAAAGGCCACAGGTTACTCCCAAGGCCTGGCTTCTCTCTAAAGTCAGCACAACCAATCCAGCAGCTTCATCAACCTTTTGAGGGGTCAAGAGTGCATTGGTGCTGGTAGAGGACGGGGCCAAAAGCAGTATGGCCAGTCTTTGTCTTCCCACTCTCTTGCCATCACCACTGCCAATCCATTCTGATTCAACTTTGGGAGTCACTTGCGGCCAGTCATGGCAGAATATGTTTTGCTTGCCCAACTGACATTAAATTACCTCAGACCAGTGGGTCTTCCTGGTGTGTCTCAAGGCCTTTCTGTGTTCCATTAAGGGCAGCTCTGTGCAAGTTGCGGCAGTGAACACAACCACCAGGTGGTGCTGCAACCAGGAAAGCAGTGTGTGGTTGTGGGGGCTGTGCCAGGAGACACTGAGGGGCAGATCTACAAGAAAGTGCCGCAGCGTGGCGCTGCAAGCCCTTTGGCTGCGCCACGCTGCGGCACTTTCAGAGCACAGGAATGCGACATATTTACAAGAATATGTCGCATTCCTGTGCTCTCCCCTGCGCTGGCGCACAAACAGCTGCCAAGCGCCGGCGCAGGCACCCTTGCACCATGGTGCAAGGATGCCTGCGCCATGGGGAGATTGTTTCTGTGCAGGAAGGGGCACCTTTCTGCACAAAAACAATCAGTACAGGCATTTTCCTCTTTCAATGCGTGCTGCAGAATGCAGCACGCATTGAAAGAGGAAAAACGAGGAGAAATGAAAACATTTCTCCTCGGTGCGCCTCGCTACGCCACCTCTAGGGTGGCGTAGCTTCAGACGCATCTCCAGAGTTACGATTTCTCGTAATTCTGGAGATGTGTCTTGTTCCATGGGTGTTGCGTGGGAACACCCACAGCAACACCCATGGAACGCCCCTTCACCGCAAAGTGCTGCGTGTGAAGGGACGGTATTTACAAGGAGAGGAAAAGTCACGCATGGTGGCTTTTCCTCTCCTTGTAAATATCGAGGAGCCTCTGCGCCACCAGTACGTCACGAAAAGTGACGTACTGGTGGCGCAGGGGGCTTGTAAATCTGCCCCTGAGTCTGTGGTGCTGGTTGGATCTTCAGGGTAAACAGTTTGGCAGGATCCCTGAATGCCATGGTGGATAAGCTGAACAGATGCCATCTAGCTGCCCTGCTCCAGAGGTACTTCAAGGTTCGTTGCCAAGTGGGGCATTCCTTGGGAAGATCTTTTCAGTACTGCAGAGAACGCTCACGCTTTAGAGTTTCCACCACAAGACTCATTGGGAGATGTCTTTCACCTTTAATTAGGCTTTAGTGTACTGTATATGTTCTCACATTTGCTGCTACGTTACCAGTTCTGAAGAAAGTCAGGAAAGACCATGTTCAAATCATCCTAAAAACTGGGTTCTTGGAGTGTAGTACTCTGAGAAGCTGAGTCTGAGCATTTGTCCTCCCCTCAGTCTATCTCGGCGGGAGGATCCACTATCCCAGCAGCAGGGCAGGGTTCTTAATCTTTATCTCCACAACCTACACCTTCATGCATGGAGAAAGAGCAGAACCAGTTGGGCAGCTTTGACCAACTCATAGAGGTTAGGGATGTCATCTTGATAAAATATCACATGTCCACAAAGTCTATCTACTCTGGGTGTTGAGTAAAGTTTGTGGCTTGTTATGTAAACTGTTGGGTCGATCAGTTGAAGATCAAACTGTCTGATGCACTTCTTTTGTCATGCCTTTGTCCCAGCAAAGTCTTGCTGCGGGCACTGCTAAAGGTTATTTGTCACCCCTCTCTGATTTTCTAAGCTTGCGTAATCAGCCCTCCCTTTTTTGAGTTATGAGTTAGAAGGTGTTTTTTTGAAAGGCCTTGCACATATGTGCCTTTTATTATGCCGCAGTGAAACCTTAACTTGCTTCCAACTTTCTTGATGTGCACACCTTTCGAGCCTATGCACAGCTGTTCACTGAGGCTATTGGCCCTTCAGATTGGCTTCTTCATTGTGATTACTTATGAGCGCCATCTCAGTGAGCTCCAGGCACTGTTAATGCAACCACCACATACCACTTTTCTGGTGCTTTGGCCTGATCATCCTTTCAACCAAAGATTTTGTCACTCCTCCATGTGGGCCAATTGATTACGCTGCCCGCTTTCCTGTCTTCCCGACATCCCTCTAAACAAGAGGAGTCTTCATCAGTTGGGCCACAAAAGATACCTCAGCCTTTACATCAACTGTACCAAGGAGCATAGAGTGGAAGACCAAATATCTGTGGGGCTCTCTCTTGCAAAGAATGTAAAGGTGGTCCAGAACAGATCCTATCTAGATCAGTTGTTCTCTGCATAAAAATATGTTGTACTTTTGCCAAGAAGGAGTCTTCTGAAGGCCATATTCACCAGAGCTAAAGCCACTACTGCAGCCTTAGCCGGGGTGCTTGACATGTGCCAGGTCCACACTTTACCAGACATTACTGCCTTGATTCACAGGTTCGCAGAAAGGCCTATTTTGCTTCTCTGCCATGCAGTATTTCCTGGTGTGAACTACTTTGTTATCTATTCAAAAGATATGGAATCTGTGGTTAGAAGTATCCACCAGAGAAGAAGTTACTTACATTCAGTAACATACTTTTTGGGATTCCTCACCGCCTACCCTTCTCCTACTTCTGTGGAGTGGACTTCTAGATTTAATGAGGTTCCAGATTAGATCGTTCTTATTGTCACGATTATTGATATGTAAGGACCTTCTGCATCTAAGGGAGCAGAATGCTTTGTTGTTAACTGACAGCAATTCATAGACATTGTACCTATATACAGCTCTGTGCCATCTCTTCTGGAGGCAGAGCAAAGCCTGAAGCAATTGCTAGAAACATTTTTTGATCCACTATGGTGCCTTAGATAATTCACTGCACATTTGGCAGTAAAGACATTAAAGCTTCATGATCTGAGCTATAGGTTGCACGTACGTACTGAACAGGAGTGTAAAAAGGAAGATAGGAAGATGGACGTAATCTGACACAGGTTACTACTACCACACTGAATTCAACAGTTCCTATTAGATGTGCAGGTCTTTGCTTAAGAGGAAAGTTGGTATCAAACTCAATCCAATTCCTAACACTTTAATAGGTGTTGGGTAAGTAACTATTCTGTGTTACAGGTGGTGGACAAGCCGAGGATTGTTCTGCCTAACAGCCAGTCCCCCTCCAGGGCAGAAAGGGGATTATAATGAATGCCTGTCAATAGTTCCTTGTTGCTAGCCATTTTGGTCTCCAGAATCTTGCCACAGGCTAACAGCAGGATGTGGGCAATTGTTTTTTTTATTTGAGGTAAGCAGAATATTTTCCATTTTTAAACCCTGTGGCAACGTGCATAGCTCTGATACATTTTGAAAACCCCAGTGGATGAATGCAGGGCTCTGCAGGGTATGCCAAGATTTTGAAAATGTTTACATTTCCTCCATCCTTGCCCTGTACGCATAGTGAAAAGTGAATGTTCAACAGCTCATAGTGCCCATCGAGGAGAGTGGGAACAGGTGCTATTACCAGAATTTCTTGGTATACAAGAAGGACAGCGATCTCATTTAACCAAATTTGGGATATTTGATTCCTGAATTGCTTTCATTCGAATGACAAATTCGAAAAGTTGACCATGGCCTAGTACCTATCTGCTCTGGAGTCAAGAGAATGGATGGTGTCCTTGGGCATGCAGGACATGTACCTTCATGCGCCCGTCCTGCAGTCCTACAGGAGTTCCCCTCCTATTTGGCATGGGGAATGAGCTCTTTCAGTGTGCTGTTCTGTCCTTTCTGTACACCTTAACACCTCAGGTATTCACAAAGGAGACAGTGGTGTTCAGGACCCATCTTCACAAGTCAGGAGTGCACGTCTCTCTAAAGCCCTAAATCACCTGAAAATTAAGATCACTTAAATTTTGTCTAAACAAATTTACATAACCCTACCTCTATCCACATTCAGAGATGTTAATAAATATCACCAGAACTGTGAAATTGAATCAGGGTATCATAATACGAATGCAGTATCCTGAATTCACCTATTAAGGACCTCATGATAAACCATAGCCTTAAATCCGATGGGGCCTGTTACTGGAATTACAAGGTCTGCGGTATATCTGCGTATCCTGTAAGTTTCACACATGGACTTCACCTGCTGAAAGCAGGCAAAATCCTCAAGTGAAACTCGGATCAGAGAGAAACTACGAGGGGAATCGGGTGTGGTATTCTTCATACCCATGGTAATCCCTCAATTATAAGTGGACCCTTAGTGAGCGTGTGCTCATCGCTCATTGGTTGATTGTAACTGACATTTATGATTGACAGAGATTTTCCTCTTCATTTAAATTTTATTGGAAGTGCAGTTAGACGAATCTGTGTAGCAAGATATGCACTCTTTATTCATTATTTGAAGTCCATGTATTATTGTTGGCAGTCACAGGCACTGGACCTCCTTACTAGCCTACACTTTAAACTGGAACCAAGAGAGGACCTCTAATGCCATTCTCACAGTCAGAGTGCACCTCTGATAGCCCCTGGTCTAGGTGGCATAGTGCAGAAGTGGGCCACAGGGGTATCATGATGCTCTGTCATTGAAGGAAGGATCTATGATGCTACTCTCCCTGACCTTACACAGATTGACTGCACTGGTAAGAGCTGAGATTCGTCTGTATTTATGGGGCTCATCACTACCTTTGGTCACATTTATTCACTACTGTCTGTGACCAGCAATAATTATTACTGTCGGGGGCTCTAGAGCATGGGTACTCACAAACTTTCTCTCGGGGGCCAAATTTACAGTGTGGTTTGTGGCCGAGGGCCGCACTGGTGGGGGCGGGGTCAGTGGGGGAAGGGGGCGGGGCTAGAGCAAAAAAGATAACTATGACCATGAGGTTGAACACAGGCCCCTGCAGCGGACGCTGTGAGAAGTTGGCCTGGCATATGCTGTCCACTAATTATAGTGGGCACCTTGCACCAGTCCAAATCGACTCTTATGGTAGGTAGGTTAAAGACAACCTTATTGAAAGCTATCCTAGTGGTAGCTATGGAGAGCAGCCTTCAGGCTAAGTCTTGAAGGAATGTAAAGCAGCTTGTTTTACCAGTCTATAATCTCTTGAGTGACCAAATGAAAGAGCACCACACCAGGTATATATTCAAAATATATGTATTTATTACTAAACACACCCCTCTAGTCTCTTTATGAGGCTAGAGTTCGAAGTACATAGGTTATAAGATCTTAAATCACAATAATAGCACAAATACACGTTTGGGCCCTAGGGGCGTACCAAACCATATACCAATAAAATGGTATGCGAACCACGACTGAACTAGACACTAGGCCTAGAGCCTCTAGAAGTGCTTGGACCACAAGGAACCACCCAAGGTAGTGACACAGGGGACCCACGGGAGACGCGTGCAGTGTAAATACACAACCGCGATACGCCGTTAACTTCTATGGAGAAAGTCGGGATCGGGAAAATAGAGGAAAGGGACACTTAGAAGAGGACTAGGACAAAACCCTTTGAGATCTAGGACTTTGAAGAGTCTCTACCCACGGGAGCACCGGAGTACTCGTGTTACCTCACCCAGGGAAGCCGGGTGCATAGGTGCCTTTCGGGGTCGGGTTTCGTCGTCGATTCGGATGGCGATCTGCTGCAAAGTGCTGCTGGCGGCCAAGGGAAAAGTGTCCGGGTGGATCCAAGAGTGGATCGGAGTTCTGGTGAACCTGAAAGCAGAGGGGACAGAGTCTGGGTCACTAGCCAGTGACCAGGAAGGCGATGGACAGATGCCCACCGATGTCGAGTGCTTCAGGTGCGTTGGCGGTCGTCTTGACTCTTCAGCCACGAGGTCCGGGAGGCGTTGTCGGCGACCAGGAGCAGGATTCGGGCTGGTGCTCGATGTCTGTCGAGTGCTGAGGTGTCGGCGACCGGATTGGACCCAACAAGCCTTGGTAACGGCAAGTCTCGAGTAAGATGTAGATCGTCGATGATGCAGACCAGCAAGGTCTGGGGAACTCACCCAGCGAGGGTAAGTGAGGGCAGGCCTGGAGCAACCAGGATGCCAAGTAAAGAAAAGATTGGCCTTCGTTAAGGGCTACTAGCCAACAGGCTAGCGACCGCAAAGGAGCCTCGTGACGCCGCACGTGGAGCTGCCTTGCAGGACACTCGTGGAGTGGGGGCCAGTGATCTTCGGTGCAGGTGGTGCTGGAGGCTAGGGCTACTCGGAGCCCAAAGCACAATTTCTTGGGAGACCCAGAAGATGGTGCACTTGCAAATCTGCTCGGTGTCCAGGGGTCACGGTCTCAAGTCACCCACGATAGCCATGGGCCTCAGCTTTGCAGGGGACTCAGGGTAGCCTCGGGGAAGTCTGAGAATCCACCTCTGGTGATGCGATGACTTCGGCATCCGACGGGAGCTTCAGTGATGCGAACCGGACAGATGCTTCTTTGGTGCCTGCCAAGCAGGGGAGTCACTCCTTGACCCCAAGGGAGATTCTTCAGTCCTCTAATCTTGTCGTAGAGCGTCGAAGGTCCAGGATTCAGTGTCAGAGTTTCGTCCAGGTATAATCTAATCTCCTAAGGACTGGGTTCCTACCTTTATTCTAAAAATAGGGGATGGACTACTCTGTGGCCCCACCTATGGGTGGGTCAGGGCAGAGGGATGGCTACACCCCTTTCCCTTTGTCCAGTTCGCGCCAAAGCAGGGGCTGTGAGCCCCTGATCCGGTTTGAACTGGGATATGCACAGGGACACCAAATGTGCCCCCAGTGCAGGACTTCAAAGCACCCGAAAGTGCTCCCGCCCAGCCCCAATACACATTGTCCTGTCTGGGGAGGTGGTCACACCTCCCTGGGACAGGAAACCTATTGTCCAGGCCTCCCCTGCCGGAGTTTCGTCCAGCAGCAGGAGGCCAGACTCGTGTCTGTGGCAGCAGCATCCATTTTGTGATGCCAGGGCTCTGGAAAGAAGTTACCGGACTCGTCAGAGTTAACATGCCTTTCCCTCTAGAAGGGTGGAATGCTACCCCCGCCGCCAGGATTGGCGGGGGGGTAGTATTCCAAGATGTTTGACACCAAACACGACATGTTTAGGTGCAGCCATTCCAAAGTTAGCATTTTACCGCGAGGATATAATCCGCTTAAGAGTTTTTTGGCAGGCTGCACTACAAACAGCATCAGAGATGGTCTCCGAACGCTGCAGAGGGGCCCTGCTCATGCAGGGGCACCCTCTCACATAGGAACCATGCACTCTGCCTTTAGGATTGATAAGGCCTGCCTTAGGAGTGACTTATAGGTTTATATGTGTGTATGCTTTTAGTGATATAGGCAACCTATACCACAGTAAGGGGTGCATGCACCACCTTACCCAGGCTGCAGTAGCAGACCTGTGGTGTCAGTTTGGACGGCCTTCCAGGGGTGGCATAATATATGCTGCAGCCCCTGGCAGGCCTCTGAGGTACCTATGCCCTTGGTACATAGTATACCATATACTAGGGACTTATAAGGGCACTCCAGATCCCAATCAGTGATGTGCCTAAGGCACATGGAGACCCTCTTAAAGAGGAAACAGCTAGGCTGGGGTTCTGAATAGCAGGGCCCCAGCCAGACTAATGTCGAAAACCAGTGAAGCATCAGCAAAAAGTGGGGGTACCCATGTGAAGCAGATCCTACTCTCCTACACAACCCCCCCAAACGTAGGGACATTAAACTAACCTTGCCCAGTTAAGTCTTCATGTTCTAAGTGGAAATACCTAGAGAGTCCATCTGCATTCGCATGGTTACTCCCAGGCCTATGTTCCACTGTAAAGTCCATCCCCTGTAGGGAAATGGACCACCTAAGCAGTTTGGGGTTTTCACCCTTCATTTGTTTTAGCCATAAGAGGGGCTTATGGTCTGTCTGAACCAGGAAGTGTGTACCAAACAAGTATGGCCTCAACTTCTTCAGAGCCCAGACCACAGCAAAGGCCTCCCTCTCTATGGCTGACCAACGTTTCTCTCTAGGGGTCAGCCTTCTGCTAATAAAAGCTACTGGCTGATCCTGACCTTCTTCATTCAATTGTGACAGTACAGCCCCTACCCCCAATTCAGATGCATCTGTTTGAACAATGAACTTCTTGGAGTAATCAGGACTCTGCAGAATTGGAGCAGTGCACATGGCCTGCTTGAGGTCATCAAATGCCTTTTGACAGCTAACTGTCCACTGAACCTTTTTGGGCATGTTCTTAGAAGTTAAGTCATTCAAGGGTGTCACTATTGATCCATACCCCTTGACAAATCTCCTGTAGTACCCAGTCAGGCCTAAGAAGGCTCTCACCTGAGTCTGGGTAGTGGGAGCAGTCCAGTCCATGATGGTCTGGATCTTGCTCTGCAAAGGTTGAACCTGGCCTCCACCCACAAGGTGGCCCAGGTACACAACCTGACTCTGCCCTATCTGGCACTTAGTGGCCTTGATAGTCAGGCCTGCCTTTTGCAGGGCCTGTAAAACATTCCTGAGGTGGACCAGGTGATCCTCCCAGGTGGAGCTAAAGACAGCAATATCATCTAGATAAGCTGCACTATAGTCTTCCAGTCCTGTGAGAACTGTGTTCACCAACCTCTGGAAAGTGGCAGGTGCATTTTTCAGACCAAAGGGCATCACCACAAATTGATAATGCCCACTAGGGGTTGAAAATGCTGTTTTGGGCTTTGCAGTATCAGCTAGTCTGATCTGCCAGTAGCCAGCTGTTAGGTCAAATGTGCTGAGATATTTGGCAGAGGCCAAAGTATCTATGAGCTCATCTGCCCTGGGTATGGGATGGGCATCAGTCCTAGTGACTGCATTGAGACCCCTGTAGTCTACACAAAACCTCATCTCTCTTTTCCCACCACTGGTGTGAGGTTTTGGTACCAGGACTACTGGACTAGCCCAAGGGCTATCTGAGGGTTCAATTACTCCCAACTCCAACATTTTCTGGACTTCAGTCCTGATACAGTCCCTGACATGGTCAGGTTGCCTATAAATCTTGTTTTTAATAGGCAGACTGTCCCCAGTGTCCACTTCATGAGTGCACCAGGTGGTCTGACTGGGTGTCAGTGAAAACATATGTCTAAACTGATTGAGGACTTGCCTGCAATCAGTTTGTTGTTGGGTAGTGAGGCTGCCTGCCAAGGCTACACCATCAACTGACCCATCGTCAGGGTTCTGTGAGAGCAGGTCAGGGAGTGGGTCACTCTCTTCCTCCTGCCCTTCATCAGTAGCCATGAGCAAGCCCATGTCTGCCCTGTCCACATATTGCTTTAGTCTGTTGACATGGAGAACCCTTTGGGGACTCCTGGGTGTTCCCAGGTCCACTAAGTAAGTGACCTCACCCTTCTGCTCAACAATAGTGTGGGGTCCACTCCATTTGTCTTGGAGAGCTGCTGGGGCCACTGGCTCCAACACCCACACCTTCTGTCCTGGTTGGTACACAGTCAGAACAGCCTTTTGGTCATGCCAGGCCTTCTGAAGTTCCTGGCTAGCCTCAAGGTTTTTGGTTGCCTTTTTCATGTACTCAGCCATCCTGGAGCGGAGACCAAGTACATAGTCCACTATATCTTGCTTTGGGGGCTTGAGAGGTGACTCCCATCCTTCCTTCACCAAGCACAGTGGACCCCTCACAGGGTGGCCAAACAGAAGTTCAAAAGGGCTGTAACCAACCCCCTTCTGAGGCACCTCCCTATATGCGAATAAAAGGCAGGGCAAGAGTATGTCCCATCTACGCCTAAGCTTTTCTGGGAGTCCTTTAATCATGCCCTTCAAGGTTTTGTTGAATCTCTCAACTAAACCATTGCATTGTGGGTGATAGGGTGTGGTGAACTTATAAGTCACTCCACACTCCTTCCACATTGCTTTTAAGTACCCAGACATGAAGTTAGCACCCCTGTCTGATACTACCTCCTTAGGAAAGCCCACTCTTGAGAAGATTCCCAGGAGGGCCCTTGCCACCACAGGTGCTGTAGTGGTCCTTAGGGGAATAGCTTCTGGGTACCTGGTGGCATGATCCACTACCACCAGGATAAACCTGTGCCCAGAGGCTGTTTGGGGATCCATGGGACCAACAATGTCAATCCCTACCCTCTCAAAGGGCACCCCCACCACAGGTAGTGGTATCAGGGGGCCTTTGTAGTGCCACCTGCTTTGCCACTGGCTTGGCAGGTTACACAGGAGCGACAAAACTCCTTACTGTCTTCAGACATGTGGGGCCAGTGAAAGTGAGGGACAATTCTGTCCCAAGTCTTGTTCTGGCCCAGGTGTCCTGCTAAGGGAATATCATGGGCTAGGGTCAATAGGAAGCCCCTGAACTTCAAAGGTATTACCAACCTCCTGGTAGCACCAGGCTTGGGGTCTCCACTCTCTGAGTACAGGAGTCCATCATCCCAATACACTGTATGGGGACCACTAGCTTTCCCAGCAGCCTCAGCAGCAGCTTGCTGTCTGAGGGGTTCAAGGGAGGGGCAGCTCTGCTGCTCCTGGCTCAGATCTGCCCTAGAAGGTCCCCCTGTCCCCAAGAACTCAACCTGGTCAGGTTCAAGTTCCTCTGGGACAGTTCCTTCTTCAGGGCTGAGATCATCCCCCTCAAGGGACTGATCTTCCTCCTGAGCCAAGGGGAAGGCACTGCCTTAACCCTACTACTCCTCCTCTTGGAAGGCACTTGGTCCATTCTTCCAGAATCCAAGGCCTGTTCAGTGCTAGACATTTTGGCTTGTGACCTGGTCACAGCAAACACATCTGCAGGGATCCCCAGCATTTCTGCATGGGTCCTGAGCTCCACTTCTGCCCAAGCAGAAGTCTCTAAGTCATTGCCAAGCAAGCATTCGACTGGTAGGTTTGCACTTACCACAACCTTCTTAAGGCCAGTTACCCCTCCCCAGGAGAAGTTAACAACTGCCAGAGTATGGTCTGTTCTGACATTGCTAGCATTGGTCACTTGGTACATTTCACCAAGCATAACTTGCCCAGGTAGCACAAGGTCTTGTGTCACCATTGTGACACTTGCCCCTGTGTCCCTAAATGCCAAAGCCTCTCGTCCATTGATTAAAGGCTGTTGTCTGTACTTGCCCAGATTACTGGGACTCATAGAGGAGGGCACATCCATGCCTCCATCACAGACTAACACAGCCTGAGTCAGTTCTCTAACTAGGTCAGAGCCCAACTCAGTTCCCAGGGTGAACCCTACTAAACCCTTTGCTGGAGCACTTCCACCAACTGTACTAGGGGGAACAGGTGCCTTAGGGGCATTGGTGGGTGCTGGACTGGAGTCTTTGGACTTGGTGCAATCACTGGTCCAGTGGGTCTTTTGCTTACAGACCTTGCACCATGGTTTTCTTTGGCCTTTACCCTTGGTAGACTGGGAATCCCCACCAGAAGAAGATTTTTGGGGGCCTGATGAAGACTTTTGATCTTTACCCTTCTCCCCACCCTTTTCAGAGTTCTTAGCATCTTGCTTCTTGGTTTCCCCACCTTGGTTCTGTACCTTCTGCTTCACCCTGGTTCTGACCCATTTGTCTGCCTTCTTTCCCAATTCTTGGGGAGAGGTCAGATCAGAGTCAACCAGGTATTGATGCAACAGCTGATTTTGACAGTTATTAAGAATCTGCTCCCTCATTATCAGATTATACAATCCTGAGAAGTCACACACCTTACTGCCCATCAACCAGCCTTCCAGAGCCTTGGCAGAACAATCCACATAGTCTACCCAGTCTTGAGTCTGTGCTTTTTGGGTGTCTCTGAACTTCAACCTGTACTGTTCAGTGGTTAGGCCAAACCCATCAATAAGAGCACTCTTCAAGACCTTGTAATTGTCAGCATCCTCCTCTCTAACAGTGAGGAGCTTATCTCTACCTTTGTCAGCAAAGGAGAGCCACAAGATTGCTGCCCACTGCTCCTGAGGGACCTTCTGTACTTTACAGGCCCTTTCTAAAGCAGTTATCCATTTGTGGATATCATCCCCACTCTGGTAGGGAGGGACAATCTTGCTCAGGTTCCTATGGTCATAGGACCTTTCCCTATCTCTAGGGACATGGCTGCCACCATGGGACTCTAGTCCCAACTTTCTTCTCTCTCTAAGGAGATCTAGGGATTCTCTATCTAAAGCTAATTGCTTTTTTCTGAGTTCCAGCTGAGTTTCCTCATACTGGACTAGCCTCTTTCTTCTCTCATGAGAGGATTCTCTCCTATGAGATGAGATAGAGCTCCCTATAGAGGTGCCAGAGTGGTTAGACTCCTGAGAAGGAGACCTAGACCTTCTGGGCACACTCTTAATCCTTCCTGGGGGACAAAGAGGGCATCATTTTGATCATCCTCATCATCATCCACAGGAGGGATTGGGTTTTCCAGGTCAGGGTCATTGTCACCCTCCTGGCCAGTTTCAGAGGGGGCTGGGGGTATTGGTACCCCTGGCCTCCTCCTCTTCTTCTGCCCCACCCTCAGCTCCTACCCCTTCAGTCCCTACAGGCTTACTAAGGTCATAAGCCACCAACAACTCCTTGAGGTGTTGGGTGGTGGGGCTTTGGCCTGTCCTTATTTTTCTCAAGTTGCATAAAGCTCTCAATTCCAAGAATGGGAGTGTATCATACTTGGAGGGTGGAAGCTCAATGGCTTCCTGCAAGGATTCTTTAGATCCTACCCTTAAAGACATTACTAGTGTGGTGTGGTGTATGCACTACCTACTCTAGTGTGGCCTACTAAACTCTCTTGAGTTGTAGAAAGGGTTGTGCTATCCCTTAACACACAACTCTAAGTTCAGTAGAACTTACTGTTATTCTAAGCTTAAATTATATGTACCTTAGGTACCTTTAGTGGTTTTCAGTTGATCAATTCAATTGAGATTATCTGGTAAAACAATAGCAAGCTGGAATCCC
>CAWUFW010007753.1:600000-942500 GCA_963921515.1 Calotriton arnoldi | reverse complement strand
ATATTACTCAAATGAATTATCGATGTTTATTATGTCAGGGGTTATTTAGGATCTTTACTGCCATGTGCCATTGATGTTCATTACTGCCTGTGGTCATTGCTGTTTATTTCTACCTGAGGCCATTGGTGTATGAAATGCCCTTAGTCGTTCTTGTTCTTTACTATCTGAGACTGTTGATGTTATTTACTGTCTTGAGACATTTAACCGACAGGTGCCATTGACAATCGCCTGCTCACTGCCAGGATACTCTCCCGGGTGATAGTACGCTCTACAAATATGCATAACAGAACAACATATTCCCTGGACCAATATTGCATTGAGGTGCATTTATGCTTGGGGTTATTGAGACTTCTCAGTGGCTGGGGCTATTCAGGCTCATTACTCCTGAGGTCTGTGTGCATCATTGACTTGTGTTTCCATGACTGTAGTGTATGTGTGTGTGTGTGTGGGTGGGTGTTTGCGTGTGTGTGCATGTGTGTTCATCTCTATGTACATGTACAGTTGCTGGCATATAGATCTATCTGCATATGTGCATGAATGTTTAATGCCTGTCAGTGGGTACGAAGACATTATGTATCTGTGTGCATGAATGCTTGTTTTTTGTGAATTGAATAAACAAATCAGACCATTTAGATTCCTCCTCATACATATGAGACAAATAAGCTATTTCTTGTATACATAAACCATGGCAGGAGGGGTCACCGGGCAGGAGGAAAGACAACCAGGACTTCAAGGCAACGCATGATCTGGAGGTGGTGGTGTTACTGTTATCATTTATTGTGTATTTCCTATGGAGGTCAGTAAAGATGAGAGCAGAGTACACATCTTTGCACGTGGAAAAAGTAATATCAGTTGCATCAGTGAGGAATGCACCTTTGAAAACTAGGGTGAGAAATAAGTATAAATATAGCTATAAAAACAAGTAAAAAATGAAAGATATAAAAAGCAATTAAAAGAATAAACCGAGAAACTGAATTGAAACTGAATTGAACTTTTGTCTATTAATTTTCTTTCATAGTAAATCTTTCTAGCGTCTGGATTTCCTTACTGGAAATAAATCACTTAATATAGGAAAGTTCCAGAGGATGTCTCTACTGCAAGCTTTGATAGTACAAACAGGCTCTGTTTCATGACCTTAAAACAGATGAAATGGCAGGATGATAAACTCAGCCTTTTGCTGGTTAACGTACTTTAATTTCAAGTGGCAGCTTTAAGCGCCGAGATGACTACAGTTACTTCTTCTGTTTGGCATTTGGTTCACTGAAAACTGAAGCCAGTTAGAAAAACACAAACAGCTCTTGTTTAGAACCTAATTTGTTGGAATAACTTGTAGTTAGTTTTTCAAAACACACATCAGAGTAATATGCTGATGCAACGGAAAGACCACTTTTCATGATGAAAGTGCACTGTGCGCTATACAATCGACTAGCTCTATTTCAAAAACCATCTGCCCCACTCAATTTGTAGCGGTAGTTTAGTAATATATAAGGGTGTGCAAAATTAAAAATCTGCCCATGAGGACGGCAAGATCAAGCTTTTTTTCTCTAAGATGGGTGAAGTTTCATAATTTTAGCTGAGGCAAAGGTTTGCATTGTCCAACCCACTCCCTGAGGTCACTTGAGGCATCTGTTAGCAGAGAATCCTGCATATGTTTCACCAGTCCTTGCTGAGAATGAGGGTTTTGGGAGGGTGAGCAGAATGCCCTACCGTCCTGGAATTTTCGGGCGGGTGGTAGGGTCCAAGGGCGAGGGGCGTAGTGATTGGCCTAAGGGGTACGGGGCGGGGTTATGTATGCTTTTAGGGTTAGTGAACCTAGTTTTGGGTAACATTTTAGTTGGGTACACCCAGGTTTGGCAGGGACAGCAAGATGATTTTTCCCACCCTTCCTCCCTTATTTTAGTGTTGATGAGTAGGTGCACAAAGATGTTTTTTTTTTTGTTGGTTGTTGCTGATGATGAGCAGGAGCGTTGGCGGTTGGTACACAAGTTTAGAAATGTATTAAAGAAACGTTGGTCATGTTAAGACCCAGTTGAGGTTTTGGGGGGGGGAGAAGGGGAGGGGTAATTTATGAATGGAATAAGATGGCAACAGTGATGAGAGTTGTGATTGGATTTTGGTTGGTTTAGTTTGTGAAGGGTTGCTTAGGGGAGGGGGAGGAGGATTTGGATAGTTATTAAAATGTATAGTGAGGCCTGTTTGATGTTTAGTATGTAAGGCGTAGAGCCAAGCTTTTGGTATATAGCTTGTGCATCTGTTTCATTAAAGCGGCTTTTTTCACACTATCATGTAGTCAGTCGTTCTTCGAGACATAATCCTGTACGATGGCCATTTCCACCTGCGTGCAAGTGACCTGTCGCAAAGCCTGCATCACATTTTGCAAAAGCCTTTCACAAGAAAGATGACCGGCACTTTGGGGAGTATATAAAGTAAATCCAGTTTATTTAGCCGCTACGATTCAAAGCATTTAAGTTCTGTAGAGCCTTTGTCAAGGTGAGTGAGATCCACTACCCAAAGAAATTCATGACAAACAAGTTAAATGACATAAAAGAAATATGCTCTGTGCCATAGTACGCATTTACAATGATAATTTATTTTGTAAATTATAAATATCCAAAATTCAGAGGACATTAACTCCTGTATACATCATAATTATTTCCACAATTAAATATTCATATGATTCTTATTTGTGTCGACCAAGGACACATTTTGAATCCTAGTGGTCCATCATAAACATAAAGGAAATATACTAACCCTCAGAGATCCTTTGTAATGATTCATGGCTTTTATTAATGGAAGATCTCTTAGAGAAAAAAACAATGATGTATGCCTTATTAGCGCACCAGAAGTGAGGAAATAAGAAAGGTAGTTTACATACAGAGGGGCAGATTTACAAGCCCCTTGCGCCACTTTTGCGTCACTTTTCCCATGTTAAAAGTGACGCAAAAGTGGCGCAAGGGGCTTGTAAATCTGCCCCAAAGTATGTAAACTTCATTTTTGTAGACAATATTTTTGACACAATGTTCTGGAATGTCGATATTGTTGACCTTGATATTCTGTCATAAATCCACTTTTACCTTCCTCCCAATTATTGGGTCTGTCTTTAGTAGCCCTCAGTGTTCTTACAAATATTCCTAACATTAGGAATGTATGTTATTCTATGTCTGGGTTCAGTATGTTTGACATTAAATATTCCTGTACTACTCTGTCATCTACCTGTTTTCAAAACCTTCTCTGATATCCTCTTGCTCCAAATATTTCCATCAATTTATTACCACTCGAAATCGTATGTTTATTCTGTGCACCAATTCCACTTGGTGAGTAGTTCCCCATAAAGGATGTTCTACTTCAAAGCCAGCAGATGATTGCTGCTTCCATGTGCAGGCTGTTACTGGCTGTTTTTTTTCAATAAAAGTGTTGTTTGTAAATCTTCTTCTTTAACTGACACTCTCATATTTAGAAAGGTTATCTGCTGATGTAACTCATGATTTTTACATTCTGATTTTTCTCAATCAGTTCCTGTATGCACTTTGTGGGCCCGATTCACAGAACTAACTTAAGACAAAATCCTAAACTTACTACCATTTTGGTATTCACAGAAGGCACTTACTCATTTTGGTATTCACAGAAGGCACTTACTTACTCATTTTGAGTAACTTACTCATTTTGGTATTCACAGAAGGCACATACTCATTGATGAGTAAGTGCCTTCTGTGAATACTAAAATGAGTAACTTACTCATTTTGAGTAACTTACTCGTTTTTAGTAACTTACTCATTTTGGTATTCACAGAAGGCACTTACTCATCAATGAGTAAGTGCCTTCTGTGAATACCAAAATGAGTAAGTTACTCAAAATGAGTAAGTTACTCAAAATGAGTAAGTTACTCAAAATGAGTAAGTAAGTGCGTTCTGTGAATACCAAAATGAGTAAGTGCCTTCTGTGAATAGCAAAATGGTAGTAAATTTAGGATTTTATCTTAAGTTAGTTCTGTGAATCGGGCCCTCTGTAGTTTTCTTAACTTTCCATTCTATGAATAGCTTGGTAATATAGTGAAGACTTCGGGCCTGATTACGAATTTGGGGGTCTCACCACCGTTACAGCAGTGGTGGCATTCCCAAGAAGACCTCCGTCTCGGCAGTCTCCCACCTGCCGTATTACGAAGTGTAAAATGTGCACATATGCATGACACGTGACAAATAGCCTATTACGAGTACTTTCCCATTGTTGGAATCCAGACCGCGTGTGCCCAGTCCAGTCAATGGGATAAAAACGCGAAACAGACTTAAATGGATTTCGGCGCAATCAGGGTTGTTTTCTTCGGGGCCAAGATGCTACTGTGAAGGGGGGACCTGGAGGAAGGGAGCCATGTGGGAAACCGAAGGGACGAAAAGGAAATGAGTGAGTATGCACCCCAATTCCTTTGATTCTTCTGACTCGAAGCAGACAGCCTCACTGCCATGGTGGGCTCGACGGAAAGCCAACTCATAATTCGGATGGCTGTGAACTTGTCTGTATTGCCCTCTGGCAGCTGCTTTCTCCCTACAGCCATCATGGCGGTCTGCAAATGGCTGGCAGTGGTGGTGGTGGTGCTTTGGCGGTCTTTCGTTATGCAAACCGCCAACATCGTAATACGGCGGGCGGACTGCCAACTAGGCAGCGGGGTATCTGACGCCGCTTCAACCATAGTTCCCTGACCACCAAACCTGTAATCAGGCCCATAGTCCGACCTTGTTAATTAATTCTTCATGTTTTATCCATAGTACTTGCACCTCTCACCAGCGCATGAACAAATTGGCATAGCTGGGGGCAATGCAGGTAGCATGCCATTCTCTGTCTTTTTCTATGCAGTTTGTCACAGAAGAGGAACACATTGCAATCATATTCAGTAATTATTTCAATAATGGCATTATACATTTAAAGGTAACCAAACTAGATGGCCGCATAATGCCATCGCTTCAACACCCCAGCTTGAATATCATCATCATCGCATCCTATGAAGATGCATTACAACTCTCTCCCTGCTTTGGAGATTATCTTCAGCTTGTCTTTTACCAGATACTGAGGTGTGAGACCCATTTCTGACTGCACCACTAAGTTAGAGTTTGGTGGACACTCTGAAGCACTGAAGCACCGTGAGTTTGTAGATCCCTGCTGGAGGCTGTCCATCTGCTCCAGCCTGAACACCCGCAAAACTGCAATTGGTGTCCTCCAACTTGGGTGGTGGCTTTGCTCACCCATGACCCCAGGTGGGAGCGACTGCAGTGTATTGCTACTGACACTGCTAGCACCCTGCCCTGGAGTGGACGGCTGATGGCAGGGATAGAGGACATGAATGAGCAGCCCAATACCAACTGCACCACTACAGCTCCATATGTGATCCTCTGGACCTGAGGGGCACCCCTGTAGGGTGGGTGTTTTGCCGCACCCCGCACCCTGTTCCCCTGCACACCAGTCTCTCAACGTGGGTGCTTAATAGTTCATATTTGTCTTCAACTTTATCTGCGTACCAGTGGGAGCTCAGTGGACAACATTCAGTGACTTACTACATCTCACAATCATTACTATGGCAGTCTGTGAGACTACATTTCTCGCCTCTGGGCCATAATCATTTCTGCAGATAACATCCTTGCTGCCAATCTGTAACTGGGCCTGCAGCGGACTTGAGGGAAAATTTGTTTGGTGTTGGGCTGGATCCTGTATGATCTGAGCCAGTTCTGAGCCGGTTCTACTGGTCTCTGTCCTGAATCCCTACCCCGGCCCCTTACCAATACTCCCATAGTGTGCTATTTCACTCATGATGATGGGATAAAAAATGGCTACTAGCAGTCTTCCTATGCGACACACAGTTTTGATTTGAGCTGCATTACAAACTTTAATGCTACTTACCACTGGTCCCTGATTGAATCTTCGGGGGTGGTGTCCCTACATATGGTTCAGCTGACTTCCATTTTTTTAGCCTACCTGAGCTATACTCCAACGCCCCTCTACAAACAATAATCTTCGTATCAAGTGAGAAGCAGTCATTGTAGCTTAGCACATAAATACTATTGACATCAAATCTGTGCATCAGCACTGTCGTAAAATTGGCAAGTCTGATATAAAGCAGGCTAAATGGACCTTTTAAAACAAGTGCCACCTTGCACCAGGAGATGCCTCAGGAGAAGTTCCATTTGACAACTCCCTTGATGCCCTTGCTATTGCTCCACAAGAGGAGATAAAACCAATTCTACTAGAGAAGTGCAATAGCCTTCAAACACTAAGACCACATGAAAGCATACATTAACAAGCATGCTTGAAGACTCAACACCATCGAACATAGAATTTCAGAGCTTGACAATGTTCTCAGTAAATCCAAGGACATTATCATTAAAATGTAAAAAATCTCTCCAGGAGGCGAAAACTAATAATGACGATCTCCAAGCCAGATCTCGCAGCAACAATCTCCAAATTGTTGGCATACCCACACTTTGGCAATGGTAGAGTTCCAATATTTGTTTAGACTCTTCTAACTGATCTATTTTGGCTGTGAACACTTTTCAAGCAATTGTAGAGCGTACACAGATCGCTTGTCCCTAAGTGCCCACCAGAACAACCCTTTGGCGATTAATTTCCAGGATGTTAAATTATAGAGACAGAGGCAGCACGCTGTGCCTGTCCAGGGCCAGAGAAGTAATGATTTATCAAGGAAACAAACTGCCCATATGCTCCGACTCTACAACAGAAGAGACAGAAGGCCAGATGAGCTCTTCAACATGTACAGTAAAACTAATCTCTGCTGAAATAAAATGTGCCATGTTATATCCTGCTTAACCAAAGGAAGAACATAATCAAAGGCCTTCACTTTCCTGGCAGGTGTCAACCATTTATTAAAAAGCCCATCCAGAAATGGAAGCACTTACATGAGAGAGGGACAAACCCGGAATCTTCCAACAATCCATCCACATCAGACGGCAATAATGATAATGGCTAACATCAATTCATAGCTAGCTCCCTCCGTAGAAAGCATATGCCTTGAAACCTGATGGCCTTATGACATTGCAATTTCCACCAATCTCTTACGCTCTACAAAATACCTGTAAATTATATCCTTTTACTGTTCGCACGCACCCAAGGTAGTTATATGTATCAACAAATATTTCCCTGTTTTCATGAGTCTGCAGTATTTTGGTAAAATGTATTATCACTTGAAATGTAATGGAGTATTGGTGACTCTAAACAAAAATATAATGCTCCCACGTTTCTCCAATGTTTTTTTCTTTTTTTCTTTTTATCAAACTAACCCCTCTTCAAACCACTCATGCCATACACACCAATTCTAAACTCTTCAACATGTGACCATGTTCATTATGTTAATGCCCCAATTGCACAACACTATTCCAAAGTCTCCACAGAGAGATCTTTTGCAGGAGTAAATCAAATTTAAACAATTTATTAAAAAGTATATTGTGATGTAATCACTCAGATAAAAACAATCATATATTACAATGATAGAGATGAATATAAACACTGTTATTCATCTACAGATCTCGATGTGATACTCTCAATCTATCATATATCTATACATAAATAACCATATTGCATAGCAAATCATCAATTCATTGGATACACAGTACTCTTCATATATTCAATTTAAAAAAACATCTTTTAAAAAACAGATAGTTGTCTTCTCGGCGTATCGGTGGGATAAGTCCAATGCACCACCTTCTTCAGGACAAGGATTTTATGACAACCAACATCTAAAAAAACAACGTAATAAAATACAATTATTCCTTCTTCATAAAGATACATTAGTCACATTTCAAAAGTTCAGTATTCTTTCACAAGCCTTTCCTCCATATTCCCTTTTCCAAATTCCACATGCATACTACATCACAGGGGTTTCGATTGATTTCCGTTAACAGGGCCCACGGGTACCCACAGTTATAAACTAATGACTCTATTAGGTCTCGTCCCTTAACTCTATCAATACACACAGGGATCTACTCATACATGTTAATAATATTGGGTTTAATCCTGTACCTATTTGGCTGTTCTCCACACGATATCCTCTGGTGTTTGCCGTATTCCCGGAGACAATTGAGCTCTAAAACACAGACGAATAATCACTCTGTCTTCCTATAGGTGTGAACATACTAATTTATAATTTGTTCTACAGTAGAGAGAGCGCACTTCTTACCTCTCTAGTCACTCTACTCAATCCTCCGCTTTTAAATAAATATCTTTTGTTTTTCTTGTACAAGCGATGGGATCTAGGAATTAATCAAAGACATCCCCATCAGGGGAGTTCACCTTGATTTTCTTAAAAATAGCAGCACTCCCTCATCCACTATTCTCAACTGAAGGTAAAAAGCTCCTTACATCTTCAGTCTATTTAATATGTACTCCGCTCTTTAAAGCTTCTTTTCGGTTGTTTCTACTTCCTTGGAGGTACGTTGAGTTCTAAAAATTAATCATAACATGCCCATCATTGTGGATTACCTTAATACATAATCCCACTCTTCTCGCACAACCAGCTCTTAACGCTATTCAGGCCTCGCTTTTACCTAGTAGCTCTAGGTCCCTCCTTCCTTCCTCAATGTTCATCCAGATAAATCATGGACTTTTAATGGACCCGCTGGTAATTTTCATATCTTTCTGAGCAGCCTAGTCGGGTACTAATTTAAACAAAACCGGGGTAAAAAGTCAAATTCGTCTATATTCAAAGTTCGTTCAGCGTTGTTAACTATCCCCGTAATGTCTAAACCCTTATTTACCCTGATTTCCTGATTCTATATATGCCACTATTCCTCGGGGGGGCCTTACCCTTTACGTTTTACGTATTGCATTGCCTGCCATCTGCTCACTGCCTCAGTCCCCTGTTACTTCAATGGCAGTGTTATTAGTTTCTCGTTACCTTCCCACTAACCTAAACACAGGCAACCCGCTGGCTTACCTCACGGTATTTAGAATCTTTTCAGCTCCTGTCTCTCCGATCGGGCGGTTTTTCAATCTCTCGCTATGCACGCCGAGTGCCGTCTGTAGTCCCTTTTCTATTGTTTGGGACAACGTTGCGTGCATAACTCGCGCAAGCCTGTTGTGTCACAATATGTTTTTTTCCCCTTATTTTCCTACTGTTATTAACTTTATTAGAGGCCCGCATTTACGTCAGCGGTACACAATTTTATTACTTCTTTTCTCTACTATTTTTAAGTTTAGTGATGTCCCGCATGCATGTCTGCCATCACTTGACATAGTTAATAATAATCACTTTTATAACAGGATATTATTTTTCAGTACTTAAAATATTATACTCGGTGCGTTTATGTATGTGAGTACAAGACCTTACTTCCTCCAGTGGGATTTGGTATTATAGATCCAAGTCATTATGTACTTAATGCAATTCATAATGACTTGGATCTATAATACCAAATCCCACTATATCCCTTCAGTATGAGAATATAGCGCTGCAGCATATTTTGCTTGTGGTCAGAGGGTGGACGCGTGTAAATATATTGCAGCATATAGAGATAATGAAACCGGTATGGAGGAAGTAAGGTCTTGTACTCACATACATAAACGCACCGAGTATAATATTTTAAATAGTGAAAAATAATGTCCTGTAATAAAAGTTATTATTATTAACTATGTCAAGTGATGGCAGACCTGCATGCGGGACATCACTAAAGTTAAAAATAGTAGAGAAAAGAAGTAATAAAATGATGTACCGCTGACGTAAATGCGGGCCTCTAATAAAGTTAATATCAGTAGGAAAATAAGGGAAAAAAAACGTATTGTGACGCAACAGGCTTGCGCGAGTTACGCACGCAACGTTCTCCCAAACAATAGAAAAGGGACTACAGACGGCACTCGGCGTGCATAGCGAGAGATTGAAAAACCGCCCGATCAGAGAGACGGGAGCTGAAAAGATTCTAAATACCGTGAGGTAAGCCAGCGGGTTGCCTGTGTTTAGGTTAGTGGGAAGGTAATGAGAAACTAATAACACCGCCATCGAAGTAACAGGGGACTGAGGCAGTGAGCAGATGGCAGGCAATGTAATAAGTATAATGTAGATATACAAACACAGAGTTTAAAACGTAAAGGGTAAGGCCCCCCAGAGGAATAGTGGCATATATAGAATCAGGAAATCAGGGTAAATAAGGGTTTAGACATTACGGGGATAGTTAATAACGCTGAACGAACTTTGAATATAGACGAATTTGACTTTTTACCCTGGTTTTGTTTAAATTAGTACCCGATTAGGCTGCTCAGGAAGATATGAAAACTACCAGTGGGTCCCTTAAAAGTCCATGATTTATCTGGATGAACATTGAGGAAGAAAGGCGGGACCTAGAGCTACTAGGTAAGAGCGAGGCCCGAATAGCGTTAAGAGCTGGTTGTGCGAGAAGAGTGGGATTATGTATTAAGGTAATCCACAATGATGGGCATGTTATGATTCATTTTTAGAACCCAACATACCTCCAAGGAAGTAGAAATAACCGAAAAAAGCTTTAAAGAGCGGAGTACATATTAAATAGACTGAAGAGGTAAGGAGCTTTTTACCTTAAGTTGAGAATAGTGGAAGAGGGAGTGCTGCTATTTTTAAGAATATCAAGGTGAACTCCACTGATGGGGATGTCTTTGATTAATTCCTAGATCCCATCGCTTGTACAAGAAAAATAAAAGATATTTATTTAAAAGCGTAGGATTGAGTAGAGTGACTAGAGAGGTAAGAAGTGCGCTCTCTATACTGTAGAACAAATTATGAATTAGTATGTTCACACCTATAGGAAGACAGAGTGATTATTCATCTCTGTTTTAGAGCTCAATTGTCTCCGGGAATACGGCAAACACCAGAGGATATCGTGTGGAGAACAGCCACACAGGTACAGGATTAAACCCAATATTATTAACATGTATGAGTAGATCCCTGTGTGTATCGATAGAGTTAAGGGACAAGACCTAATAGAGTCATTAGTTTATAACTGTGGGTACCCGTGGGCCCTGTTAACGGAAATCAATTGAAACCCCTGTGATGTAGTATGCATGTGGAATTACGAAAAGGGAATATGGAGGAAAGGCTTGTGAAAGAATACTGAACTCTTGAAATGTGACTAATGTATCTTTATGAAGAAGGAGTAATAGTATTTTATTACGTTGTTTTTTTAGATGTTTGTTGTCATAAAATCCTTGTCCTGAAGAAGGTGGTGCATTGGACTTCACCCACCGAAACGCAGCGTCGACAACTATCTGTTTTTTGAAAGATGTTTTTTTAAATTGAATATATGAAGAGTACTGTGTATCCAATGAATTGATGATTTGCTATGCAATATGGTTATTTATGTATAGATATATGATAGATTGAGAGTATCACATCGAGATCTGTAGATGAATAACAGTGTTTATACTCATCTCTATCATTGTAATATATGACTATTTTTATCTGAGTGATTACATCACAATATACTTTTTAATAAATTGTTTAAATTTGATTTACTCCTGCAAAAGATCTCTCTGTGGAGACTTTGGAATAGTGTTGTGCAATTGGGGCATTAACATAATGAACATGGTCACATGTTGAAGAGTTCAGAATTGGTGTGTATGGCATGAGTGGTTTGAAGAAGGTTTAGTTTGATAAAAAGAAAAAAAAGAAAAAAAACATTGGAGAAACGTGGGGGACATTATTTTTTTTGTTTTGTGACTAACCCTATCCCCTACGTAAGTAAGGGTACCTCTCACATTATTGTGTTTGTATTGGTGACTCTTCCACCACCATGTTCATTCCATTGGTTTGATTATATATGGTTTTCTTTTCATCATTCACCTCAAGCTTATACCCCAAAGATCCAGTCCTTTTATGCCCTCATATTATAGGGTTGCCACAACACAGAGAAAATTTGCTTGTTCTTCCATGTGCCTCGGTTTTTCACCAGGAAATGAAGTGTCGAAGCAATGATGGGTGTAATGATAGAACAAACTTTATTTTAGTGTCTACTTCACCTGGAACTTCTAACTATTTTACCATAACATTGTCCTCCAATCAACTCACCAGTGGGAGCCAAAACTTATATCTTCTGACAGACAAGTCTGTAGCATCCATTTTTAAGTTATATGTAATTGAACTGAGCCATTCAACATATGCTGGAGGGAAAACGCTCATCCACTGTCTACAGATTACCCTTAGCCCCAGGAGGCTCAAATAGAATAGCAGTTTCATTCCATCTTTACTTAACTTTGCCTGGCATCCCAAGGCCCCAAAAATACCCAAAGGGAGGCTTACCTTAATGTTTATGCTGAGGATGTTACCCACGCTTTCCCAGAAGTTGTGGATCCTTGGGCATTCCACAAATACAAGAACATCATTTGCCTTTTCTAGCCACATTTTGTTCATTTTGCTGCTCTTCCTTTTCCCATCTTCAATATTTTATATGGCGTCCAGTATGGTCTGTGAAGGGAGATGGTTCCTTCTTAAACTAGTGGGTTTGACAGTACTGTAAAGTAAGTTCATTAAATCTTTTAACTGCATCCGTGGCAGGAATCCTCCCCACAGTTCCTCCAGCAGTGCAAACTCTCCATCCACCAAATCCATCAACAACCGTTACCATCTCGAAACTTCCTTCCTCTTTAACATTCTGTGTATTGAAGTTTATTTCAGTTCATTGGTACCCCCTATCTCAGCCATCAAGCTCTGGAACCAACTTTTAAGTTGTAAAAACTTAAATTTTGATATATTCCCATCCGCCATCACATGCACCTCGTCCCATGATAGAGTCTTGCCGTCTGAATCAGTTGGCCCACCTCTGAATACCCGCACTTTTTAGGGGAAGTGACAATTTGTCCTTGACACATTCTGGATAGCCTGGAGAGTCCCAGATAGGAGCAAAATTGCTGTAAAAGGAGAGTCTGGTTGCCTTCTTGATATGATACCATAGTCCCAGCCATTGCTTGTAGTACCTTAAGTCTCACCTTCTTGTAATACTTAGGGTCACCAAATTTGTATAGGAAGCGGGCCTCCCCACCCTTGACATCTTTTGGGATGGCCATGTATAAGATACCTATCTCGGATCTCTCTGAGCTATTTAGCAGCATTTTCCCATTCTTTAGTTGAAAAGCCCATGCATAAAAATGTATGTCTGGAACTGTCATACCCCCCTCATCTCTTCTTCTCCAAAGTTTCTTCCAGGCTATTCGTGCTCTCGTTAAGGCCCAAATAAAACAATTGACCCTATCCTGCAACCTGTCAAACCCCTCCTTAAAACTCAAAGGGATTGTATTAAATAGGAACTTGAATTTGGACAGGATACTCATCTTGACCAAGTTAGCTCTTCCAAAAATGGTAAGAGGTAGATGGGACCAGCTCTTCATCACTTTACACGACTCTGTCATAACTTTTACAAAACTTTAAATTGACTTCCGGGAGCTTATTATTATCATGCATAATCTTCAAGACTAAGTACTTCATTTCATCCTAAATTAGGCCATTACCCCTCAGCATATTCCAAATCATAATTTCGGTCTTGGCATTATGGACAGAGTATCCCTCCACCTCGCAAAAATCTATGGTCAGTTGCTCAGTGATCAGCAGAGCGGTCTGCAGATCTGATGTATAGACCATGACGTCATCTGCATACAAGGTGACCTGTTTTTCCCAACTATTGTACCTGTATGGAGTTATAGAGTTATCCTTTCTGATTTTGCATGCCAGTGGTTCGATATACAAATGGAATAATATTGGTGATAACAGACATCATTGACTCGTTCCCCTGGCTATTTTGAAAGCTGTGGTGAGATTTCCATTTACCAGAACTCTGGCGGATGGATTTTGATAGCTCAAATGCAACGCCCTGCACAAATTCTTCCCCAGATTATAGTTATTTAGCATAGTTTGTTAATAGGTCCAGTGTACTATGACAAATGCTTTGGTAGCATCCAAGGTCACTACTGCTAGCTGGACTTTATGCACCTTTGCCAAATCTATGGAGCCTATAATGCCATGGGTCAATTCATGTAGTGTATGTCCTCAGATAAAGCCCTTTTGATGTTCATGTAAGAGGCATCAATCACTCCATTTAAGCCCTCAAGCAGGATTTTTGCAAAGATTTTATAATTATATTTGAGGAGTGAAATGGGTCTATACGGCCTACAACTATTAGGAATTTTCCTGGGCTTAAGGATTAAAGTGATGTAGCATCATTCCACGAGGGGCGTAAAGGTGACCCTTCCTCAAAGATCTCCCCAAAGAGCCTGGTCATTATAGGTAGCATTTCCTGCTTTCCCAGACCTAATTGACTGTTTGACCTCACAGAGTTCAATATTAATGTTAAGTTGGGTCTTGTTACCCTCACTGAGTTTGCCCAACTGCTCTCCCGGAACTCAGTCCTTCACCTTCTCTTCTGTGGTCACTAGATTTTCTGTGTATAAGTCTTAAAAAAATTCCCGAAAAGGAAATCTCCCTACTGCTTTATAAAGTCTACCCAGAATTGCTACACTTTATTTCCTTGATTGAGCTTTTTGCTAGGTCTGACTTTGTTTTCCAAGCAAGCAACTTTCCACAACTCTCCCCATATTCAACATGAGCTATTCTACTGACTTTCCACCTCTTCCTAACTCTATCCTCCAGCACAGCATTCAACTTTACTTTTGTAGCTTTAAGTGTCTCCTGCAGTGCTTTTATTTCACTGGGGCCTAGCTTCTGGAGAGTCAAGTTTCCTTCCACCTTCCTAAATTCAATCTCTAGAATGTTAACCTCTTTGTTGTAGGCTTTCCTCTTAAAGGATAATATGCTCATAGTTTTCACCCGCAAGAATGCTTTGAAAGCATCCCACACTATACACAACGACACTAAACCTACATTCATTTGGAAGAACTCCTCTGTCTCTGAGCGAAGCACATTGACAGCTTCATTATCTAGCAGTATCGTCTGATCTAGAGTCCACCTCCTTAATTCCGCCCTTGATACTGGTTTGAACTCGAGTAAGACTGTCATGAGCCCCTACATGCTTAATCTACTGAATGTGCTCCCTTATAACCTGATTTATTAGAAAGAAGTCAACCCTAGATTGGCAGCCATATTTTATCTTGTTAAAGGTATAGCCTCATCTTAGCCCAGCCATCTCCCTCCATATGTCACATAGCCCCATCTGCCCCATCACGTTTTTGATAAACTACAATATTTTGGGGGATGCCGTCTATCTATTTGTTTCATTATTCTAGGCTACATTAAACTCTCCCGCCATTATTTCCATCAGATTTGAGAACATTTCCCTAAGGGGCCCTATATCATCTACATTGGGCCCATAGAATCCCACCAAAGTATAATTTTGATCATATACTGTCAACTTAGAGATAACCCATCTGCCAGTCTTATCCATGATGCTTTCTTTGATATACATATTCAGATGTTTCTTTATCAAAATTGCCACCCCTTAGTGCTATCATTCTGGTTAGTACAAACCACCTGCTGAATCCACTTTCGAGAATGGAACAAGTCTATGCACTCTTCTCTGGTCATGTGAGTCTCTTGTAAGCTAATATTGTGAGTAGGAGAGTCCCTCAAACACTGAAGCAGTCTTGCTCATCTCCCATTTACTCGTAGACCATTTATGTTCCAAGATAGTATTTTTATAGGTGCTACCTCTGCCTTCCATCCCCATATTTGCTATAGAGTGTACAAGCATGGGGTATTTGTGACTCTTGCCCCACCATGTGTATTCCTCTGGTTTAATTATATATGAGTTGAGGTAGGCTGGATGGGTCTCTTTTACTAAATCTTTCAGTACTGTGTGGATGGGGGCAGTGGGGGATGTTTATCACTCTTTCTTTATTCTAGAGAACTGTTTTAAGGTTGCTGAATGCTCAGCAGTTGCTGCACTCACTACAGAGAAGCCATATACTGACTAGCTTTGTGAATTTCATATTTCTACCACCTAAGCCGTTACTAGAGACAAGCCAAATTTCGGGTCCTGTGTTGTCAGAAGGCAACATAATAGAAAGAAAGCTACGCTAGTGCAAGACCTATTAGACTGAAACAAGGTCACTATTCCATTTATAGAGGAGACACATATTTCACCAATCTCGCCCCAATCCTGCACCATCTTTTGGGGTCCACATTGTTACTATGCCTTTTACAGTGCATTCGCTAGAGTAGTTGCTACACTCATCCAAATAGCAGTTCATTTTTATCCTAAACTAGTTCATTCTGCCCCAGAGGACATAGTGCTGTTACTCATTGGCATTTTTTAAAACAAACCAGTGGTTCTGTTCAAAGTTTATGCCCGCAGCTTCAATTCTCCTGATTTTTCTTGATAATGTACTAACACTATGCAGTAGATATAACAATGAAAACTTGATTAGGAGAGGTGATTTCGACTTGGTCCTAGATACTAAATCAACAAATCAAAAATGTATTCCATTCAATCTGCTAGTGAGACTAACCCTATAATGCTCTAAATAATCAAACCGATGGGCTCTTGTGATGGCTATCTTACAAAGCACAAGAGAGAGCTATTCGTTCTGTTCCACTGTACATGATTCATAATCTTGAATTAACTACTGGCTCATATCAAAGCATATACCTCATTGGGTTACTTCAATTTCTATTGGACCACTCCTCAACTATCCTTTCGCTAACAATTATTACACAGACACCACACCACCGGGATTGGAGATTCCCCTCTTTGGCTTTACTCGACATTGTCTCTAAGAAGGAACTATGTATCAACATAAAAGAATTCTTCACTACAAATTAGAGCTTAATACCTAGTCAATACAGAAATGGGGCACCTTTAATGTCTATATTAGGGCCATGATGATTTCTAAACATGCTACAGTATGTAAGTCCCTCAGAATGCAACTATAACGATTAGACACTAAACTCTCCAACCTCAAGAAGGTTCATGCTGTCTCCCCAGAAAATTAACACCTTTGCAGAGAATAATGAAGCCTTAACTACTAGAGATAGTGGAACAATAACTTCCATTTTTAGGGAAACATGCATTGGCCTGAAGATACGGCACAGGTGAAATATCCAGTAAGACACTAGCCCAGCTACTAAGCGCTTGCCAGTAGAGGTCCACACAGATTGTGCAAACGCACACCGATCACAACTATAAGCTACATTTATGTGAGGAGATATTCTTCTCATTCATACATTTCTATACTTTTTTCCATACTTATAAATATATCCAATTAGATGAGGCTCTCACAACCTACCTAGAGGATATTATTTTAGCATTAATAGATGACTGACTACAGCAAACTTCACAAAACTGCAGAAATCACGATAACCAAAATTAAGGCAGCAATTTACTGCCACCTGGGAAGCCGAACTCCAGGTCTGATGGCTTGACTGCTGACTTTTTTTTAGACCTACAAAGACCTACTAGCTCTGAACTGCTGAAAATGGTACTGCCTATAACCAGAGAGGTCATGGTCACAGGATTTGTTAAGCTTGGCAAAGACAAAGAGGTTTTTCATTCCTAGTGCCCATTGTCACTCATTAATTTGCTATGATGACCGAATACTTGCGGGCTAATATAGCCCCCAATGGTCTCATAGTAAGTTCCCACGCTTGTTTCTGGAGGATGCTGTCTTTAAGAAGGAGTGGTCCCTAGTAGCATGGAAATGCACTAGGGACTGGCTTATTCTCATCATTAACACCGCCAAAAGGATCGCTGACGCCTTGTTGGTCAGGATCCAGATAGCAGAAGGGGCACTTAAAACCACGATTCAACTCTCTGCTTTCAAGACCAAACTATCAGAAATCAACAATGAGATCGCAGAGAGCAAGGAGTATTTAATGAAACAGAAGATTTAAAAAGGACATATATAAATTTGACAAAGAAAAAGTATATCCTTATCTGAAGGCAGACTTCACCCCAGCGGGTGCAAGTTACTCATCAGATGAAGGTTCCAACTCAAATTGGAGAGGTGCTTCAACCAATAGTGACTCAAGTACTGGCAGCTGGGGCAGTAATAACTCCAGACGGAATACACGTCCCACATATCTGAACTATAACATGCCACCCTACCAGGGACCACCCTTTTGGCAGTTCCTGATATACCCACAAGGACACCCACAATTCTTCCCACCAGGCAATAACCCCCCCTTTTTTAGACAGAGGCTGGGGCAGAGGAAGAGGGCGAAGAAAAGGGAACCAAAAGAGAGTGCAGTGGCAGGAACAACCAACACACTCAGTGGAGACACGGAGCCAGACGAAGAAAAGAAACTAATAGTCAACCTCTCGCACAGGATACTCACTGATTCTGAGAAACAGGTCTTGCAGAAGGTTTTGGAATATGTCCCTACTCCAAAAATCAATAGATTTCGTTACAATTGTGAAATCCAGGGTTTCTTTTGCAAAATACGCCTCAAGGTGTTTTTTCAAGACAAACCTGCACCTCCTACAGGTGACTCTGGATTACACAACCCGTCTACCTTCACGCTCAATAGCAGCATGGTACCGAATGAAGTACTGACCTTTGAACAAGCCGTACTTAAAGATTTAGCCAGTGGCACTGCACCCACCCCTTTCCACAATCTGTCCTCGGCAGAACTGATGGCTGTTAGGTCTCTAGCTGATGATCCCAGTATCACCATCAAACAAGCAGACAAGGGGGGAGCTACAGTGATCATGTCTACCACTGACTATGACACCGAATGTCACCGACAACTGAGCAACCGGAGATACTACACTCCCATAAGTGTCAATCCCACCGCACGCCTTTCAACAATCATTTCAACAATGGTCTTCTCCTCAGAGACCGAGGGTGGATCAGTAAGAAGGAAGCCGACTTCCTTACTACCAGGGACCCCAAGGTTCCCTACTTTTATATCTTGCCCAAGATTCATAAAGGCACCACCCCTGTCCCGGGTAGGTCTATTGTCTCAGGGATTGGGCCACTTCTTGAACCTCTATCAAGGTTCTGCGATCACTTCTTACAACCACTGGTTAGAAAGACACCATCCTTTCCACTAGACACCACGGATGTCCTTTGACTCATTGAGGAGGTCCAACATCCAGAGGAGATAAACCTTCTGGTCACCCTGGATGTTGAGGCCCTCTATACTAACATTCCTCAGCATGCCACTCTGAGCGTCATAGAGGATGCCCTAAAAAACATAGACTGGGACTCCCCCACACAGGTACCCTTTGTTCTGGAGTGCGCCACATTGGCCCTGACAGAGAACTTCTTCGAGTACAGTAATCAACTATACCACCAGATCCAGGGCACTTCGATGGAGAGGTGTGGTGCAGCGGCCAGGGCAGCTGACTTCGGAGCACAGGGTTCACGGTTTGATCCCCGGCTCCGGCGGCAGCTCAGCACCATGTGACTCTGGGCAATAGCTCACTTAATTTCCACTACGCCCCCCAGCGCCTTGAGACCCGTAAGGGTGAGTAGCTGCGCTATATAAAAACGGACTTACAGATGGGCAGCACTTTTGCACCAAGCGTGGCATGCCTCTACATGGCCGTGTTTGACGAGAGAGAGATCTTCAACACCACGAACCCTTTCACTACCAACCTGGTACTGTGGAAGAGATTTATTGACGACATTCTAATATTTTGGAAGAGTGATAGGTCTACATGTGAAGAATTGATTAACACCCTTAATCCTTATCTGAACTTCACCAGTACCATCTCAGAGAGTGACATCCCTTTCCTTGACCTTAACATCAGACTCTGTGAAGGCCAACTCAGTACCACTTTGTACAGAAAACCTACCGATAGCAACAGTTTTCTCCGGTTCAGTAGTCATCACCCGAGGGGACGCATACTATGAACTGAACAGCGTCCTTTTTCAAGGACCTGATTCAAGCTAACAATGGCAACCTTGAGGCATTTGACCTCCTCTTCCCCTCACTGCGGAATAACGTCATTCACACACATCCCCCCTCCCATCACTCCCCTTTTACCCAGACACCCAACCCCCCAGCAGAACACCCACTCCACTCATGCGCCCGCTATCATAAACCCCTACGCTCCTCCCTGAGCCACCACCAGCACCTCCAGCACCAAGAACAAGGCGCCCCCTCCTGCGCCGATCCGTCCCCTCGAACAGCCCCCCACGCTCAACCTCCCGCAAACAATACCGTTCGACCTAAATACTCAGTCTAAGTCTTCCAACCACCGTCCTATACCCACCTGCAAAAGAAAGCAACTACCACAACATGACCCCCCTCACCCCGTGCCTAATCCCATAGCCATAACTGACAGCACAACAACTACCAGAAGACAACACAACATCGTCAGGTCTTCTCCCCTCCAGGAAGAACCTCCCCAGAATCCTCCCACCCTCCCCCAAGAAGAGACGGGGCGCCGGCTCTCCCTGCTTGAAAGCCAAGTGGCTATTATAATACAGGGCTTTAACGAAATCCTAAACAACCTCGCTACACTCCTTAAGCCCTCCATTAACCCCCACTGTACTCCCACCATCTCCAACCACACACACCAAAAGCTCCCCAAGGCTCCGCGACCCAGTTGGACCTCATCCCCCCTCGCAAGCCATTCACTGAGGCCTAATAGAACTATGGAAGCTATGTCCTCTGATGAAGTGACCGAGTTGGCCTCCTCGTACACCACCCCCTCTACTCACACCCCTCAATCCTCGATTCAGGTAATCATTGGATTCAGAAGTGATCACTCCACTCCGAAACCCCCTAGACTCCCAGCCTCCCTCATTAACATCCTACTGCTCCCCTTAGAAAATAACCTAAAAAAGCGACACCCCCTACCAACTGCATGCTCATAAACTGCAGATCAGCCACTAAACACGCCACAGAGCTGGCTGAATCCATCCTCAACCATGACATAGACATAGCCTTCATCACCGAGACCTGGCTAAATGACACCTCGCCTCCAATCATGGATACTCTCGTACCCCTGGGTTTCTCTATCATCAACAAAGATAGAAAAGACCAAAAAGGTGGGGGTTTAGCAATCATTCATAACAACAACTTGGCCGTGACCGAAATCGATACCTTCAACTATAACTCCTTCGAATGCCTAACCGCCAACATTAACTCCAGCAATAACAAATTACTACACTGCCACCTCCTATATCATCCCTCAGGCAACACCACCACATTCACTGAGCACCTGTCAGACCTGATTGCCCAATGCTCTCTCCGAGACAACAACAACCTAATTCTGGGTGACCTCAACCTGCACTGGAATGATAAAAACAGCTCACCAATTCAAAACCTGAACGAGTTATTACATACCAACAACCTTACCCAGCACTGCTTAGAAGAAACTCATATCAAAGGGGCAACCCTCGATGCCATCATCGCCCAACGCGACGCAATCACAATAGACCACATCCTACCGGTCGACTGGTCAGACCATCACTTAATCCTTTTCCGCATCACGCAACCGATCATCTGCCAACCTCCCATTGAAGACCCCCCCCACATGGACAACATAGATCAACATAGATCAACATAGTCGTTTACTACTCCTAAACTGAGAAAAATCCTAACTTTAAGACTTTTCAGTATTCACAGAAGGCATTTAGGAGTCCTAAAGTTAGGACTACTAACTTCTGTGAATACCGAAATGAGTAAGTTCATTCTGTGAATACCAAAATGAGTAAGTGAATTCTGTGAATACCAAAAAGTACTAACTTTACGTTTTTGACGTAAGTTAGTTCTGTGAATCAGGCCCTTTCTTTTTGTAAAGAAAGAAAATTAATCTGTGCTACAGGGCTGCAGCCCTGCTGATGCAGCCCCGTAGCACAGAGTAATATGCATTGCCAGGAACTGGGTTACTGTCAATACTTTTATAAATGACCGCCTGCTTGGTGGTCATTTATAAATTAGGCGGGCGGTCCCTCCATCACTGAGATGGAGAAATTTACTCTGTCCCAATGGCAGAATGGTGGGCCAACTATATATAAATCACCCGCACAGTCTGTTAGAAGACTGATGTATTTTCAAAAAGAATATCAAATGATGAAACAATTGGTCTCCTTCAGGATTTTCTGTGTTTTTATGGACCTTTGGAAACATGTAGAATATGGGTATTTTTCTGGACTGGGTATTGTTCTTGATTTACAATTCCTCTAGCCTTCCAATTTTTCAGTCTCTTTCAAAACTGATGTAGTATCTGCTTGGGTTCTTTCATGGTTATCCTTTGGTAGCATTGTTCATCTAATCTTCTGAAAAAAGAGCTTTTTCCCCAGAGGACTGTTTTATCCCCTTTGTTTAATGGCTTTATTATTATTCTCTCATCCTCTGTTAGGACTATATTCACCTGTTTTTCTGTTTTTGTTACCAATCTCTTCCCATTACAAGGTGTCCCTCTCCTTTTTAACATCTCTCACTACCATATCATGGAAAACCTCGATTAGATCTAACAGGGTGTTCAACATATATCTAAATTTTGGTTTCAACCCACTGTGGTTCTCCTCTTCTGTTATGATATCCATGGTGCTCAAAAATGTTTGTAGGTTTATCTCCTCTCCCCCGTCATTATTGCCTTCAAATTTGTGTAATTTTATTAAATTGTCAATGTCACATATCTCTAAATTAGCATCTTTCATAAACTTCAATGTTCGTATTAGTTTGAAAGTGTCAATTTAAATCGTTACTTAGTCACATGCATTATCTGGACTAAAGAATAAGCACAAAGATACTACTTATTTTTCTGTTTCTGGCAGCTTAAATTCTAGCATGTTGATCACTCTTATATTTTGATCTTCCTCTTGGCTCTTATTTTGTACCTTTCTGGTGTGTTGTTTGTTTTTTATACTTGCTTTTTGTTTTTTTGTTTTTGGTACCATCTCTTGAGTTTTTCCCCTTGTGCTCAGTTGGTTTTCTGTTTTGTTTTAGTAGTAGTTTTTTATCTAAGAAAGTAACTCATTGTTGGAGTCCTTCTGTTTCTTCTCCACTGGTAGTACCCAGTTCTCCTTCTGAGCTCACATTCGAGCTCACTTCGATGTTAGAGTTTCTCGTCTTTGTCTGTTCTGTATAGTCTTCTCTTCCCTGTGTACATGATCGATGTGTTTGACAGAGGTAAAAAATGTGGCACTGTTGATAATCTTCCTTGTCTCATAAATTTTCTCAGTTTTCTATTTCTGGTTTTGTCCCCGTAATTATCCACTCTCTTTTTCATCAATTGCTTGGAACTTGATTTTCCACCTGTTTTGGTGCTTCTTCTAAGCACGCATTTAATTCTTGAATTTGTTTCAACAGTAAATCAATATCAGTTACTTCATATTTCCAGAGTATGCAGCCAATTCCCAGAGCAACCTTTAGTGATTTATACTGTTCCTTCATAGAGCCAGATTTGGGTTCTCATATCTTGGAATGGTCAGTATTCTCAGTCCCTTGGGTATCTTTCCATTGTCTATATATTTGTGTAGGGAGATAGCCTTCCACCGTTTACTTAATTCTAATCTCCATAGATTTTCTAATCTTGGTATTGTCTTGTTTATGGTAGTCAGTGATGTTCTGTAGTTTGTGCTTTTTGAAAGATCACAACTATGCGTTCTTCTTTGAATAGTTCCTGTCCCCTGTCCCATTTGCTTTCTTTGTACTTCACACCTAAGCGTTCTTCTTTGATGAGTTGCTCTGCCACTTGCTTCCTTCATACCACATAATTATACATTTTTCCTACAATAGTTTCTGTGCTGCTTGTTGTCTTCACACCTATGTGTTCTTCTTTGAATAGTTACTGTGCTGCATGTGCACACACACATATATATATATATCTATGTGTGGTGGTTACGTGTGCAGCAAGGTGGCTTATGGGAGAGGTAGTCCCGGGTATTGCAAACGGGCAGTGAATGACAAAGAAGACTATAGTTTCCCACAATGGCTGCGGAGTGGGTCAGGGAGCGGGAAGAGGCAGCACTAGACATCTTCAGTGATATTGACAACACTGCCACATCATCCTCCATGGTGACAGGATCAGCAAGCCAGCGAGTCGTAAATGACATTGTGAAAATCACGCATGAATTAGAAAAACTGCGGAAAAGTGAAATCGCTAAGTGGTGGGAGTGCAAATCGCTACAGCGTTACCTAGATGTTGGTCGCATCCCGAGAGGTTTGAGAATTCTCATAGCCCCAACGTTCGAAAATCCCAACCCTGAGATGCTGAGAGAATGGGCGGATAACAGTGCGGACTCATCAAGAAGAATGGTACAAATACTTATCAAATATGCCACAAGCGATAGAGATGATATTTTGGTTAAAATAGATGCACTACTCAAAGAATTGGAGAAATCGGCTAACCAAGAAGAAATCAGTAAGATAATGTCAGAAATGAAAACAAGGCTAGGCAAATACGAACAATCGATAAAAGACAGAAAGGCTATCAAATTTCAACGTGACAGAAACGATTACATGAATGGGAAAATATACACATTTTCAAAAAAATTCGAAAATATACGCCGCCAACAATTATCAGCTACCACTGATTTACAAGTGAGATCAACAGAACCAAGTGGATCTGAACTGAGTTCTGAGGTGGAGTCAGACATCGAGTCTGCAAGTAGCGAAAAGCGGCAAAAACCCACCGTCGTACAAGAACTTGGTTTTTTACGAATAGAACGAGTAATGAGCCTACGACCAAGGCCAACACGTCCAGAAACCGCATAAACTCCCAGAAATCGAAAAGAAGGAGAAGAAAAGACAGACGGTGGGGTAAAAGAACAACAAAAACAAACCAAACAGCCATACAGAAGAAACAGACGGAGATGAACATGGCTACAGACTTTGATAACACAGTAGTTAATCTCACTAATATGGAGCTCACAAATGATGAACAAAGAACTCTGTCGTTAGGACTAACGTTCTGTACTAAAAACAATTTTGATTATGCACAGACAAGAGTGGATTTGTTTCAGTTCGTTAGAAAATTGAAACTGCAAAAACATTTTTTTAACACTTCTAAACTAAACAAAGACAATATAAGCAATGTAGATACCAACAATGTGCTTACTGTAGGAGACATGTCTCTCCTCCAGACCCTGGTCAATATGGATGACTCAGATTATCAGGAAACACCTACTGATTTTGCAAGATCTGCTGGGATTGACATTTCCGGTACAGTACAGATGCCGTTTAAACCCAAATCAGTGTTCATTCCTATGATGCCGAAAGATGGTCTTGATATCTTTGCGGAAAATGTCATAAAAGATTTGAAAGAGCTGGCCTGGAAAAGTAGTAATGAATTTAACAGTACCAACCGGAATAAGATGACCACATATGATGCACTTGTGCTGAAAATAAAGCAACAACAAGACATAGTCGTCCGGTGGTCGGATAAGGGTGGCAACGTTGTCTTGTGGCCACTAGAGAAATACAACAAAGAAGCTCTAAATCAACTCCAAGACAGAGACTGCTACAGTCGTATCAGTCCAAATTGCATCATTGGAATCAAAGAAAAATACCATAAGTCACTGTACGAATGGAGAGGAGAAGGATTGTTGTCCAAGCAAGAATTTGAATTTCTTAAGACCGATTATCCTGTCATACCACAGCTATACCTAATCCCGAAGATACACAAAAACCCTCTGGAACCCCCTGGAAGACCAATCATTGCAGCTATTGGGGGACTCTTTGAAAACACCTCCAGATTCATAGACTACTTTTTGCAACCAGCTGTAATCGAACTCCCGGCATACATAAGAGACACTGGTGACTTTTTAACCAAAATCTATGATGTATCCTGGAACACTGACTATCTACTGATGACATTAGATGTGAATGCACTGTATACCAGTATTAGACATATTGATGGACTTAGGGCCCTGAGTTATTACTTAGGAAAAAGACCTATTCAATTGTTTCAGCACTCTAGGATGCTATTACAAATGGCAGAAATGTGTCTGGATAATAATATTTTTATATTTGACAAACTTACCTATAAACAACTGCAGGGTACTGCCATGGGCACTTGCTTCGCCCCAGCTATGCTAATTTGCATTTGGGTTGGTGGGAGGAGCAGGTGCTCATGAAGACACATAGAGAGAAAATGCTTGAGAATGTTGTCCTATATGTCAGATATATAGATGACATATTTATACTGTGGCGAGGACTGAATTGAGTGCAGAAACCTTCTCTCAAGAGTTAAATAACAATGCCCTCAATCTCACTTTCACATGCAATACCAATACTAAGTGTATACATTTCTTAGATCTAGAAATATTTGTGGAAAACAACAAAATACAAACTAAAACATACAGAAAGCCCACTGCTGGTAATGCAATACTTCATGCGAATAGTTTCCATCCTACCCCACTGAAAGAAAGCATACCCTATGCCGAATGTCTACGCATGAGGCGTAATTGCAGCACCTCGGAAAGTTTTGAACAATCCACTAGTGAGTTATGCAATAGATTAGAACGCAGAGGGTACAGTACTATGACATTATCTAAAGCCAAATCTAAGATCACCAATATAAATAGGAAAGATCTCCTATTTAGGAGAAACGAGAGCAATGAGGCTACAAACTGCTCTGTCACAACTGGTACCCCGAGATTCATCACAGGGTTCAATGCCTACCATGCAAATATTCGTAGAATTCTACACAGACATTGGAACACAGTACGCAACGATCCAGTTATTGGCCCCACTTGTGTTAAAACACCGCAAATTACATTCAGGAGGGCCAAATCCATGCGTCAGGAGCTAGTCCGCAACGCACCCTCAATAACTAAGGCTTGCACGTGGCTTAAGGCTCAGAATGGTTTTCATAAGTGCACTAAATGCAAAGCGTGCAGACATGGGGTCAATACCAAAATGGTAAAGATGCCGTTTAGACACTCACCCTATGAAATCAGAGGCAGATTCACCTGTAAGTCAGATTTTGCAGTCTATGTCTTGTACTGCACATGCGGCAAACTATATGTGGGCAGCACCATCCACCCCGTGCATGTCCGCATCCTACAACATCTTAGGGCTATCTCTAACAATGACCCTGCCTACCCTGTTGCCAGGCACATAAACACATCACATGGAGGAAAGGCACAGGATCTATTCTTCTATGTGATTGATACAGTTCCCAAAAATCCTAGAGGAGGGAACAGACAATTGGCCCTTAGAAGATTAGAGTCTAGGTACATCATCCTCCTGAATTCGAAAATTCCCAACGGGATGAATGCGGATGAGGCACTGAATGTTCATCTGTAATTGGTCTGGAGCTGTCTGTCCCGCCCCTGCCCAGTCTTCGTGACGTTAGGTCACACTCACCTTTATTTTTATAGCTTTATTTTCTCACGTTTTTAGATCTCACGATAGATTAGACCATATTAGACATACTTTTTCAATATTTGATTTAATTATATATTCTTAGGTTTCACTAGTGTATATGGCGCCTGTCTAAGTCATACATCATATTTATCTTTGTGCAAACATAATTCTTGCTTTCGGCCCACTTGGGCGAGATGGAATGTTTGTTTTACTCATATTTCATGTTAACCTTGGCTCGGTAGTATTTAATACTGTATATATTAAATGCCAAGAGATTAGTGACATATTTTGTTAATAATCAACTATACCTTACAAGGTATGGCACATTAGTTTCTTTTTCGAACCTAACCTACCAAATGTCTTAGCCTGTTTGCACTATTTTAACAATATATTAGTCCGTGCGCCATTACATATTAATGTAATTAATTTCTCAATCGATATAACCTAAGTATATTAGATATATTTTTTCTATGTCCAATCTATGTACTAATATAGGCTCACTGTTTCTACATTTAAGGAGGACATTTATTTAATTTATTTTTGCTATTTTATTTTCAATTTAATGTTGTGGTAAAGGGAAATTTTTCCTTAACAATAATATTGTCTTTCTTAAATTGTTTGGTATTTTATTTTATTTTATTTAACTTTTCTTTTTTCTTATGGGAAAAATGTGCACAGTCATAGACATTAGAGTCGTGGGTAACTTCTATGTCTATTGTTGAATTACAGGTTGCTGTGGCAACCACTAGTGAGTGACAAGCATATATACTGCTAGACAGAGTGTACCTGATGTAGTGATCAAGGCGGTACGCCGTCGAAACGCGTCTAAGCTGTTGATGGAGAAATAAACCTCTTCCTTGTCATCATTTCACGGAGTCAGTGCCTGTCTGTTCATTGCTGCCAGGATTGGTATCAATATATGTATATATATATATATATATATATATATATATATATATATATATATATGATGTGTATATATAGATGTGATCAAGGACACCGTTTGTGTCTGAAACGCATCAGACGCAGCACCCTTCAAACCAATAAAAGTATTATTTTTGGCACCAGCTATATCCAGAGTCCGTGTCCTTGCGTGTGCGCGGCTGCACTTGGGATTTCGTCTTTTGATAGATATATATATACTGTCACTTTAAATAGGTATCCCACAAGCAGTAGCGCTGTCATGTGATCAAGGCAGGGATCTGCCGAAACGCGTCATGGCGGACTGGTTCTTCGGTGTAATAAACTGAAAATTACACAAAATCTGGGTCTACTCTCGTTTTATTCTTAAAGGATTGTTTTGCAAACGAGCAACTTACATATATATATATATATATAAAAAAGCAAAATAAAGGTTGACACTTGCCTTATATGAAAAACCTAGCCCTTATTCACCCCTCACAACTTAACAAAAATTCACCCTGCAGAGAACGTGCATATGTCTGAAGGCACAAGTTGCATAGCTCTGGTATTTTACTGCTAATGCACTCTTATCAGACTCCCAGTCTAAGTTCCACATGCTCTTCAGAGTTTGAAACAGGGATGATTTAACCATAAAGAGAAAATTCTTCTTCGCCCCGGCAACATAAAAAGCAAACCATTATAGTCTGCTATGGAGCTGACATGGAATAAGAGATCATTCACCATACATTAGAATATGAATGGTTCCTATGTGCTGTGCTGGCTTATCTTTTGAAGCATCATATATCTAAATGTACCCTTAGTGAAAATTGTTTTGAGCAGGGGTTTCACCTACCCTCTCCTTTTGACCATTACTATAGGCCTTCTACACAAGTCAAAGGTAGCACCAAATGCTTAGATTAGATTACCCACAGAGGGAGAAGAGCTAAGATCATATATCTGATGTCAGGAAGGGATTACAGTGACTAAACGAGGGCACGCTTTTTTGTTTTTCTCAGTGTGATGCCGTAAGTGCGACAGGTATGCCCAGACAAGTGTGCCGGGTTTACTGTACCACTGAACTCAAACTATACCTCACTGATCAGGCCTAATTAGGTTGAAACTGGTCTGGAGTTGCTTGGGCTCACATTCAGAGGGGGCCTGGCCGTTCAGATGGACCGTTCCCATATGGCTTCTTCTTGTCTGAGGTTGCATGGTGAGCAAAACAAACCTGATGATCTGGGATGCGGCTTTAAGTGATTACCAGTGTTTGAGATTAATTCAAGCTTTCCACCCATCACTTTTTTGTTTTCCTCAGGAATTATCTTTTGAAGCATCATATATCTAAATGAACCCTTAGTGAACGTTGTTTTGAGCAGAGTTTTCCCCATCCCTCTCTGATTAACCATTAATTAAGGTCTACTATACAAGTGAAAGGTAGCACCAAGTGCTTGCGTCAGATTATTTCCAGAGGGAGGAAAAGAGATATGCTCATTTATCTAATGTCAGGATGAGGTCACAATGGCTCAAGGAAGATTAATATGCTAAATTAAAGTGTTGTGTCTTATACAAAGCCATACCACCAATAAAGCACTCTGCTATTTGCTTGACAGAGAGCTCTAGACTTACAATTAGAGTGTTTCGAGCTCATGTCAGTACTGACTGAGGTCGAAATGCAAAACACACAAGATGATGGACGGAATGCTGCACATTGGCAAACATTCACCCCCAGTCACAGATCTGGGTTTAATCCATCGTTATTTTGCTTCACCACGCCACCCCAGTTCAGACATAGCCATATGCAAATCAGTCTTGACCCTGTGCCTCATGGGAACAGTCCAGACCGAACTGCCAAGCCATGTCTTCCCTGGACCGGAATCAATCAATCAATCACAGAATTTGTAAAGCGCACTACTTACCCGCGAGGGTCTCAAGGCGCTGGGGAAAAAAAGGGGGGGGGGTGCTGCTACTGGTCGAACAACCAGGTCTTGAGTAGCCTCCTGAAGGTCAGCAGGTCTTGGGTCTGTCGTAGGCTTAGTGGAAGGGTGTTCCAGGTCTTGGCGGCGAGGTGGGAGAAGGATCTGCCGCCGGTGGTGGTTCTTCGAATGCGAGGGACGGTGGCGAGGGAGAGGTCGGCGGAGCGGAGTTGGCGGTTGGGGACGTAGAAGAGGAGTCGTCTGTTGAGGTAGGCTGGGCCAGTCTTGTGGAGTGCCTTGTGTGCGTGGGTGAGGAGTTTGAAGGAGATTCTCCTGTCGACGGGGAGCCAGTGCAGGTTCCTCAGGTGGGGGGTGATGTGGCTGTGGCGTGGTACATCGAGGATCAGGCGTGCGGAGGCGTTTTGTATGCGTTGCAGTCGCTTGATGAGCTTGGCCGGGGCTCCCGCGTAGAGGGCGTTCCCATAGTCAAGTCTGCTGCTGACGAGGGCCTGGGTGACTGTTCTTCTTGTGTCTGTCGGGATCCACCTGTAGATCTTGCGAAGCATGCGGAGGGTGTTGAAGCAGGAGGATGAGACTGCGTTGACTTGCTTGGCCATGGAGAGCGTTGAGTCGAGGATGACTCCCAGGTTGCATGCGTGGTCGGTGGGTGTCGGGGCTGCTCCCGGCATCGTTGGCCACCAGGAGTCGTCCCAGGCTGAGGGGTTGGAGCCGAGGATGAGGACCTCTGTCTTCTCCGTGTTCAGTTTTAGTCGGCTGATCTTCATCCAATCGGCGACGGCCTTCATTCCTTCATGGAGGTTGGATTTGGCGGCGAGGGGGTCCTTGGTGAGGGAGAGGATCAGTTGAGTGTCGTCGGCGTAGGAGTCAAGCATCCTAGGACCGGTTTCAGGCTATCAGCCTTCATCAGCCAGGATAGCTTGACTCCAGTGGCGTAGTGAGCACGGGACCCACGTCTGGGCATACCCTTCCCACTTAGGGCGAAATGCAAAACACACAAGATGATGGACGGAATGCTGCACACTGACTGAGGTGCCTGTACATGTCCATAATACATGAGAATAATAGTGCACATAAAACATGCTCTATGGGTTGCCTGCCTGTACCTAATTCAGTTAAAGGAGATGGTGATACTAGTGGAGACGCCATACTTACAAATTAACACAACACATAGGAATATCTCAAATAGATTTAGTGACATCTCCAGGAGTTATGTTCATCTTTTAGTGCTGTTTTTTCTAAACCTCAACTTGCTCTATTTCACAAAAATCATTAAAACATTGTTTGCTGACAGTCATTTAAAACTAAACACACTGAAATTACAAAACTGTGTATGAAATTGTTCTGGTGATTATCTCCTGAAGAAGAGCCTGTTTCATTGAATTGAAGTGTTTGAAAGCGCAACACATTGAATGAAAACAAACTTAGTGACACAACAAATTACTATGTTTATTGACAGAAAATGAATGAAGGTGAAACATCAATAAGACTTGGATTAATCTTAATAATTCATGAAAGGAATTTAACCTTCTGTTGACTTGGGTGAAGTAGGATCAACAACGAAATAAACCTTGACTACAGAAGCACAAGCATTGCGATTAACCAGGAAAGGCACTAGCATAAGTTTAGCACAGCATCAAGCATTTATTGAATTGCAGAAACCCAAATATTCAACAGTACTCCAAAGTGCTCGTTCACAATTGCCCCTAAGCCACACTTGAACCTATATACCCACTCAATACTTTTATTCCTCAAAACTCTTACTCTTATATGTGAGCATTTAAGTCCCTATGGTTCAATTTTTTTCCAGAATGAACAACGCCCCTTTCCCCACATGGCTCTTTAAGTCCATGACCTCACTCTTGCCTCTTGCTTCAGCTACTGACTCAGCCAATGGGGTTCCACTAATCCTTCAACCATCATTCACACCTGGCTTTTACTCCTCCAGCTTTGTTTACTCCTCCGTAATCACCAGCAGCATTACTGCCAAGATCTTGTTATATTCCCGGATTAGGCCCATGTATCGAAGCAGCTTATTTCTTACATTGTCCTCACAAATAACATTTCCAAGCTGTGACCTTTTGCATACATTTGCACGCACGACAATGTTGGATTAGTTTCTATGAAACTAAACTTGTTTTACATCTAGCTTCGCACAACATTATCACAATGCCCTGAACATCATGTACAAGGTTTCGTTCCTTACTATGTACAAATATCATCACTATCTTCATCCACGGGGCAACAGGGCTATCTACATATCCACCAGATCACTAATCTATGCATACATCACAAGGATGCTTTCTATTATAAAAGATAAGCATCCCGTTAGATTAGGAGAGGAGGTACTTCCGCTGACACCGAAGGTCCTTGCATGCTGAGAGATCACCATGCAGCAACCTGACATCTCGTGAGGGGTGTCCAGTGTCCAGTTCGTGACCAAGATGGGGTCCTTCACTCTATCCCATCAGGTAATGGTGTTGGGTCGTCCCTTGGGTGGATTATTGGCTCTACACCTACACACACTCTAGGTACACTTAGAGTAGGGTCTGCATAGTAGGAGTATGCTAGATTACTGCCTCGTTTATAGGCCTGCATATATACAATTAATCAGCACCATGGTAGAACTATATCTACTACTTAAGCTGTTGGTGCTTGTAATCATGTTTATCTGCTTCTGTCTACTAATCATTGCACCACACGTATTTTATGCAAGAATAACGTCCTACAGCATATTCTCTGTATATTTCTCTGAGAATAAGTGAAGCACGAGTGACTGAGCGAAAGATTCTGTACTGTTTCCACAATTTCTGAGGAATCAGGGTTGTTATGTTCAGTGGTTGCCAGAAACCATTCACTCCCTTGTACGTTAGGGGGCTTACGGAGGCACTGTGAGCTAGCTGGTCTATAGGCCAACATATCCTGCGGGGGTGTCTGGAATCAGTCTTGACACCAAGCCCTTAGTTTATGCTGTCCGAACAATGCGCAGGTCCTACGGATTGATAGGAACTACACGACAATCTCCAAAACAACTCTGCAACCACCTCCATTACCCTTCTGTCTCTTTCTGTGCCTCTCTCCTCATCCCCACCTCCTCTTCGCAGATACCTCCTTCCTCCCCTGGGGAGCTGTTTCCATCTTCCTCAAAGCCAACCTAAAACTACCTTGTTCCATCTAACCTTGTGTTCTACTAGCCCTCTAGTTCCATTTGTAACAATCTATTTTTCATCAATTTTTTACTTAGGTATAGTTTTGTAAAGGAAGTTAAAAATATCTATGGTGAAAATGTACCTTCAATACATAAAGTGCAGTTCTAATGCGCCTACAAATGTGCCATTTGCCATTCCATTTTGGTAACATTCCTCAAATATAGTGAAAGCATTTGGCACTATTTTTGCCACAATGTCCTCTTGTCCACAGCTGTCGGACGCTTGAACCGCACCTGCCCCTTAGAGCAGTAGTAGGACTTTTTACATAGCGTCCCCACTCCCCCATCCTTTGCCATCCTGTCCTAGCTCCTTATGATATAGTGATTTCAGTCTGGATTCTTCTCAGGGTCGGCTCCTTCGTTATGGCGGAGGAGCGTTGCTCCAATGAAATGCCCCCAGACACTAGAAATAAAATGGCAATGAATCTAATTCATTACCATTTTATTTTTCGTCACCTGGTCCCGAACGGAGTGTCAGGATGGATGTCAGGACAGGGCGGGCGGGGCAGCGCCTGCTGAATGGGAGCAGCAGCAGGGAGGAGGGTGGGATGCAGTTTGCACTTGTTTAAAGTGTGCATGTCTCTTTGGTGGGCCATCCTTCGACGGCCAGCCAGACATGCGCACTTTAAACCTCTCAACCCAGCTGTCTTAAGACAGCTAGGTTGAGAGTAAGTGCAGGCTTCCAGTGCCCTCGGAGGCGCCGACAGAGGCCGCCCTATCCAATCAGGGTGCTGCTTTCATGAACATGAGAGCAGTGCCAGGATTGGCTTGGGAGCCTACCTCGAGGAGAGAAGTCAACAGAGGACTTTGCCTCGTTCCAAGAAGGTAAGTGTGTTTTATTTTATTTAATGTATTATTATTTTTTTATTTTATTTTTCTACCTGCCACGCCACCCTCGGGACATACCAGCCGCCACTGATTCTGTTTAGTCCTCCCAATAGTGTCCACTTTGAAATTGTGAGTGAATAGGACCGTGAGATGACACTGGAGCTTGCTGTAGTACAGGGAGCAATATGTTCTCCATTTGCTGGCGCGCTGCGAAGACCTCCACACATCCTCTGCAGGCTTTACAGGCTTTATGAAAGACTCCTAATGAAGAAAAATAGCCTCTAGAAAAATCAACAAAAAGCCACAACACAGGAGTTCTAAAATATGAAAGCTCCCATTGATATTCGAGCCCGACTAAGTAATTATTTTAAGATGCCAGGCTCTTTACAGATTTATTTTCATTACTGATATAACGAATTCCTATTGAGTGGCCTAATAACGTGAACTTGTATCAAAAAGAAAAAAATAAATACCATGACGGCTTACAAACATCTTACAATTTCATGCCTAACCATTGATAAATTATACATAAACAACTTAAAATAAATATATTTACTGAATCAAAGGCTTTTTTGACATGGCACATGCTGTTTAATCTGCCCATAAAGGTTTAGTTCTTCAACCTCCACCTCAAAATGTTTCACTTTAAATGTGATTTTGCTGAAAAATTCCACTACGTTTAAGAACGTGCACAATTTGGGTTTAAACAGTACCGAAGAAAAGAAATGAAAGGAGAAGAAAAAAAGAAGAGGGAAAAAGAAAAGTAAAGGTATCGCCTAAATCGGATTTCAAAGAATAAATTCCTTTTTCCTCGCATTTCAGTCCTGATGTACAGCATGTCTGTATGTAACGGGAATGACTGGGCAATTATCAACATTACCGGCAGCCATTCCCATAATATTCAAATGTCATTTGGAGAACCTTCCCCCGTCATTACCGCCTGTCCCAGCCAGCGGCAAAAGGCTGCCAAAGGCATTTCAAGAGGTGTGTAGTAGCACAGTAACCAGATTATCATTTTTAAAAATATATATATTTGTGCAATTTTGTGCAGCGCGAGCCTGTCCTAAGTTATTAGAGCGCTTAGCAACAGATACGTTTTAAGGTAAAAAAGAGCATCCAGATATACAATTGCCCTCAACAATAAGACACTCAAATCACAAGTTAAAGCACAAAAATATAAAGAGACAAAACAAAATTAAAACATTTCAGACCGAATGAAAAACTGATTTTGAAGCAAAATCCAATCAATAATACACAGCATAGTGGAACTGATGCCAAACTACAGGTTTGTCAGGAGCAGCCAGAATCCGCGAGGGCACCAGTGGGCAGATTTGACGCAAACCTGGACGAGCCTTCTTTTGAATGTTGGATAGAAGGTCGATAACAAACATCAGTATAGTAAGCCCCAGTGGCCATCTGACAGTTCTCATTGAGTTATGTGTGGGTTGTTCTGAGCCCATGTTTCTATTCTCCTGATGTTCAAATGTGTGTAGGTGCATATTGCTCTCCGCGTGTGTGCATGATGCCTGTTTCTTAATGTTCTGATTCCTGATAAGGTCAAAGGCAGAAGGGTGACGTAAAAGGGTCGGTCTAAGGCAGGCTCTAACTAGGAAAAAAGAGCATCAATAAGGAAGGAAGATAGAGAAGAAAGTAATTTAAGTGATACATCGGGTTAAGAGAGGAATGGAAAGTGAGATAAAATCAAAAACATTGAAAGACAATGGGACATGTAGGAGGATGAGGGTAAAAGCTAACAAATTTGGGAGTAAATACAAGAAGTAAAATGTTGGGGCTTCAGGCAGCACTTTTCGCCCTAAGTATGATGGGTATGCCCAGACGTGGGTCCCTTGCTCACTATGCCACTGGAGTCAAGCTAGCCTGGCTAATGAGGGGTATTACCCCGAAACCGGTCCCCGGATGCTTGTTTCCTGTCCAGGGAGGACCTGGCTTGGCAGTTCGAGCTGGACTATTCCCCGGAGGAGCAGGGTCAAGACTGATTTGCATATGACGGGGTCCAAACTGGGGTGGCCGTAGTGAGCAAAAGAACAATGGATTTAACCCAGATCTCTTGACTGGGGGTGAATGCTTGATTTACTCAGCATTCCGTCCATCATTTGTTGCTGTAGCAGCTTTCAGTAGGAAAATGGGTTCTCTGGCAGACTTGCTGGAGGGTAATGCAAAAGTCCAGAATCCAAAATGTCAAGGTTTCTACCATATGTTGTTTTGTTGTGAAGTGTAACTAACTGACAAAGATTAAAAACAATGGTGCCTATTCCCAAACTGCATTTTGTAGTATGTTTGTAGTATGATTAGTAGGACTACAATATTACTACTAATGTACTACAAAATGTTATTCACAAACTGAGGTGTAGAGGTTCCGACTCTACTATATTTTTCTGTTTGTAAATTCCCAGTCCCACTGGGGTGTCTCTGAACACATAAGTATAATTTTTAGTACTAAATGATAGGAGGTAGGCTGGAAAATGGGGAATACTTACTACTAATGGGGGGGTGATTAAGGGAGGAGTCGGGAGGGGTTAAAAAACAGTACACCCATTCCTAGTCACATATTGCACTTCTAAAGTTACTGTAGCCAAAAAAAGACCCACAAAAGTAGAAAATGTAGTCCAGCTCATATCCTGATCTCCCTTTGGTGAAGTCTATGAAAAAGTTTATTAAACTTGAAAAAACGAGTAAAAATATTTTTATGCTAAATATTATTTTAAGTTTATTTGATATATTTATCTTGATTGCAGAACAAAATAAAAAATTACATTTATTCTTTTGAATATATTAAATTAAATTAAAATTATTTTTCTGAAGTTTAAATTAAAAATACATTCCCACATGAAGTAAAAAAACAATTGTTAAAATAAAATATACATGTTTATTTTTTGGGATAATTTTCAATTTAATTTAATTTGACATTGTTTCCAAGAGGTTTTATTTGAAGATCCTACCTCCATTATTTTCTGTGGGAGGGTGTTGCAGTAGCAGTGGTTAGCCATGTGTAGTTCTAGACTTATTACTACTTCTTTTGTGATGTAGTAAATTTACATTCGTAAATATGGCTCCCCTCCTGTTTCATGGGAGGAAACATGTATGTCTACACTTTTGAGTAACTTTACACTCGTAAAAGACGAATATTCCAAAGTTGTAAAGTTACTAAAATGTATAAGACTAAACTTACACGTGTAAATCAGCAACTTCTACTATTTGAGCATTGCTGTACTATGATTGCATGATGCTGTTAAGCTTCCGTAAGTTTGAGAATCATGGAGAGATCATGTAGAATTAGAAATCAACCATCCCCCGCGTCATGGATTTGTAATGTATTATTAACAAACTGTGCTGTAGAGTTTCAGGGCAACTGCATGTTGTGATGCCTGAATGGGAGTTCTCTTGCAAGCTCCTTTCATAGACGTACTTGTTTTTTTGAGACGTAGCACAGTTGTTAATGTAAAGATACATCTGTGATTGGGCATAGGTTTTTATGATCCCAACAAACAGCTTTGGGGTTTTTTTCCAGGAAGAGATTCACCTAACCAAACCTTACTCTCAATGGGGATTTCCCTTATTAAATTAAATAGTACACATGATCCCTAGCAAATTAGAGCACATGATTTAAGATACAAATTTTACCAGAGAGACTGGCATTGAATTAACCCACAAAGACTAAGAGTTTCCGCAAGGAGACCGTTTTATTTAGGTTATCAATAAAGAATGTTGAAAAGTTCCACCAACTTACTATCACTGTGTGACTGAGGGTCCTAGGTGAGATACATTGAGCCCAATGTACCTCACCAAAAAAGCAATTTTGCAAGTCAGAAGAGCATTTCCAACTTGCAAAATGGGTTCATTGGCCCATACCGAATCGCAATCAATGGTTTGTGACCACAGATGTGGTAGCAAACCATTGCTCAGTTACTGACACCTCAAAGGAGTTGGTAGCTGATTTTCAAAGGAGGAGGTGTCCTCTTAAAACCCCTTCCCCTTTGTGAATGCTGTCAGTAGCCTTGGGGGGAGAAGAAAGTGGCCCATAGGACCACTGCCTACTCACCTTAATGTTTGCTGAGCTGGGATTTTTTTAAAGCAGCCCATGTTGCTCTAAAAAACATGGGGTGATTTAAAAAAACTGTCCTGTTTGGGACACTCGGAAAGTAGTTTGTCGTGCCTTGCAGGGTACCATCCCTGTCCTTGTAGACACTTACAGCGGAGTGCAAAAAGCAACCTACCTAATTATATTGATTAGAAAGGTCATTATAGGACACCCGGTGCCTGGACATTTGGTGATGTGACCTATTAGTACAGAGATAGCATCAGAAAATTCCAGCAACATGTTGATGTGCAATTTGCAACCACTTTTTGCAACCAAGTTTCAAGTTTTATTTTATGAGCATAGTTACTTAAAACCATTGCATCAAGACACATCGTTAACATTTTGTAAAAGTTATATATAAAAAAAATAATAGTTAAAATAGATTGTTGTCCATTTTCATTTCGGATTGTGTTTTTGATTTTTTTTCTATGCATCTTTTAGGGGCGTGGCCATTTTGTCTAGTGTTGTTGTGCTGTGTGGCCACTGCATAGGGGTTAGTGCGACGTGAAGTCCAATGATATCCTCAAGAGGGCTTTAGGTTTACTTGATAGTTCCGGCTAGATGACCCTCCATCGGTGCTCTGGCATTTTTTTGCCATCAGTCTCAATAGCTTTACCAAGCGGCAGTTCAGCTGTGGGTCTTCTGGAGCGAAGCAGGCCAGCACAGCTTGCCTCAGAGTGCGTATCCCTCATTGATTGAAGTGAGGTTTCAATAGTTGTTTCTGTTCCTTCAGAAGATCTTTGCATGTACACAAGAGGTGCTGCAGGTTCTTCAGTGCTGTGCCGCATAAGCGGCAGGTGAAGCCCGCTCGGTCCAGTGTGGGAGGTGCTGTATGCAAGGTAACAGGCTTATTCGGTACTTCAGGAATTGGATTTTGATAATTTTGGCATACCCCAGGTCAAAGTATTTTTGAGGGACAGGGGCCATGTAAGTGCCCAGGGTCATCCAGCCATGGGCCCTCTTTGATAGGGAAGCTTTGTCCTCAGTCAATGATAGAAGTTTGACCATTTTCCATCCGAGTTTTTTAAATGTTGAATTGTTGGCAGATGTTTCCCAGAGCTGTGATAGCCCTGTGTTCATTAGGCAGCTTTTGAGGTAAGATGAGGCAGGTGAAGAGACTCGCTGTTGTAATTCTAACCATAGGTAATGGTTAAGCGTTTCTGGCGCAGCTTTCGGGACTTTATCCCAGGTGATGCTATACGCTCCTTGTCTTGCCTGGGTCTGTTTCTGTAGGCCGAACTCCAGCCTGATCTGTGCTGGAAAGGTATATTTGGGCAGGCCATAGATAATTCTATACGCTGTTTTAATTGTGCTGTCCAGGGCTTTTGAGTCTCCACCCCTCTGCAGTTTACTGCCATAGGCTGTTCTTGGTAAAAGCTTGGCGCGTACAACTTGAGCTAAGGGGAGTAGTGATGAACCACTCAATTTTGAGTTGAGATTCCTTAGTGAGACTGCCAGGGCAAGGCCCTTCCTTCTGATTGAGTTCTTCTGGGCAGCAAAATGGCCACCCTTGTCAATAATCACACCTAGGTATTTGTATTCCGAAGCAGATTCAATGCGTGTGCTGCCCCAGTGCCAGGCCAGTGATTTCTTTAGGTTTTTCCTGATCGTCATTGTCCTTGTTTTCTCCAGATTGATGCTTACGCCATTGGCTTCGGAGAATTCCTGTGTGGTGGTAAGAAGGTGCTGTAGGCCCACCTGTGCGTGACTGACCAGGACTATGTCATCCGCATAAAGAATTCCTATTCTTGGAGTGTGTGAGATGCAGGCATTCAGTGCCGGTACAAGGTCTGCTAAGAACAGGTTACACAGGGTCGGGCCAGTACACATCCCTGTTTAAGTCCCTTCTTGGTTGGTATGCGTCTTGACAAAGAGGATCCATCGCCCAGCTTTATCTGAACCCATGCATCTGTGTGCAGGTTGATTATCAAGTTCAGTAAAGTCTGTGGTATACCCCAATTTGCCAGTTTGACCCAGAGTCTGTTACAGTTTACATGGTCAAAAGCGGCCTTATAGTCAATAAAACATAGGTGTTGTGGCTTTTTTGTTGATTCTGCCTTGTTGATCAGCAGTGCCATGGTCAAGATGTTTGTTGTTGTTCCAATGAACTTTGCAAATCTGGTCTGATTAACGAGAATTATTGATTTCTCTTTGGCCCAGGACTGGAGCTCTTTTAGGAGTGTTCCTGTGAAGAATTTTGCGTTCTTGTCTAGGAGAGCTACTAAGCGGTAGTATTTTGGCAGGGACTTATCTCCCCGTCTTAAAAATTGGGGAGATTATCGAGCCCCTCCAAGAGGATGGAAGTGTGCCAGTTTGCCTTATTTCGGTAAAGAGTAAGTTAACATGCAGAGACCTTTATAAATGGAGATATATACCCACATTTAGGTCTAAACCTCCTCATGGATGCATTTTACCATTTTCATGGAGAGATTTCTATTTAGATTTAGACTTATGAGACTCTGCCTCTCAAATATGAGGGTGGAGAACCCAATAACCAAATTATTGTTTAGTTACGTTTAGCAACTTTCTGACTGCTTGTGGGGATCCTAGCCACCACAGATGGATATATGACAGAACCATGCATGCCATTACCACGCATGCCTTTACAATGCATCCATTACAATGCATAAACCCGGTCAGCTCCTGTCTTGAAAGTTTCGGGATGATTCGTCAAGCGGGGGCCGAGAAAAAAGGGGGGTCCCAAAACACGTTTTCTCCATGTTAATTTCCATAGGAAATTTAGACAAAGCTACAGCCCGAACTGCTGAACGGTATTACACCAAATTTGGCAAAAATGTAGGTCTTGGTCCAGAAAGCAACCTTTTTTTTAAATGGTGTAAATCCGTTCAGTAGTTCCTGAGAAATTAAAAAAAGAAAACTTTCGATATCTGAGCACCGAGGAGGAGTCGCGACTCCTCCCGAGCACGAGCTGACTTCTGATTGGCTGCCAACACTCCAAACCAGGAAGTGTTGCAGCCATCTTGTGACTCAGTAACCGAGTCACAAGAAAAGAGTAAAAAAAAAAGGTGAAAAACAAGAAAAGGGGGCAGGGTAGAAACACCCTGACCCCCTAGGCCTGCTCAGGGGGTCCCACAAGGACCCCCAGGCACAAAAATAGCATTTTGTTTTTAAAAAATCGGCCGAATTCGCGCTGGGTGCGCGAATCCGGCTGACAAAATAAAAGAAAAACAAAGCGCGGACTCCCACGCTTCGTTGTATTTAAGCCCCCGGGTGGGCCAGGTCCTGGGGGTAATGCCAATTATGTTACGGGGGCCCGCGGGGGCCTCCGCAGCCCCAGGGCTTCATTTATGATGTGCGGGGGGCACACGACCCCCCGCAACCCCGGGGACCGCCACCTCCCTGGGGCATAATGTAATAAGGGTGGGGGGCCTCAAGCCCCCCCAAGCCCCGGGGACCACCACCTCCCCGGGGCTTTCTTAAAATTAGGTTGGGGGCCTCGCGGGCCCCCCAAGCCCCAGGGAACGCCACCTCCCCAGGGCTTTGAAAATAATTAGTGTGGGGGTAGTTGGCCCCCAAGGATGTCCTTCGGGGCCAACTACCCCTCTTGTTACCTCCAGTAAGTCCCACACAGTGGGATTGCTAAGACGTCTTCGGAGGCCATGCCCCGCTTTCTCCACCACTCTGCAAACGCGCCTCCTGGCAGACTATGGGATGGGGGATGAAGTCCAATTTACTCCTGGGGGACTTTGGGGGCCAAGAAGACCTACTGGTACCTCCTGTAAGCCCTACACAGCAGAATTCCTGCGCGCTGGTCGGAGGCCCAGCACCCTCTCTCCACCACTCTGCAAACGCAACTACTAGTTAAAGAAGTGTTTGCAATGTAATAGGTTTCGCATTTGCGAGAATTAGATCTATTGGCTTTGTAAATGCAAAAGTGTTTTACTAATGTTTTTTGGAGTGGAGTGGATGTACGTTGTGTGTAGTGGAATTATGTGGTATGTTGTGCAGTGAAATTATGTGGATAGAAAGTATGTGGTATTTAGTGTATAGGAATTATTTAGAGTGGGATTATGTGTTATGGAGAGTAATTATGTGGTATGGTAGTCTGTGTTGTGGAGTGGTAACCTCAGGTTTAGTCTTTCTCGTTTCCATAGAAGCTCAACTATGAACTCAGTGAGACAAAAAAGATGGAATCACTGAGGAGCACTTGTGGACATAGTCAGAGGTATGAGCAGGGCCACTGGAATTATGTGACTGTTTGGCTGCACCGACTTTCGTACAATTATACATTTTCTGCATTAGCCACATAATTCATCATCTGCACCCTAATCTGCAGATTTGAACAAAAAAAGCCTTGTTTCTAGCTCAAACGGTTCAAACGTTACCAAAAATGCAGCGACAAGTGTTACAGCGTGGTGGAAGGCCCTTTGCAAACCTAGAATGGTCACCTGTTACTTATTGCTAAATGTGGGTGTTAAATTGGTACTAATGGTGTGCAAGCCACTCTTGCTTCCCTCTGCGCCTCTCTTGCCTCTTTCTGCATTTCTGTTGCTTCTTTCTGCACGTTTCTTTCTTTTTCTGCACTTTTCTTGACCTCATTTTGCAAAGTTCTTGTACTTTCTGCACCTCTCTTCCCTCTTTCTGCATGTCTGTTGCCTCTTTCTGCACCTCATTTGCTTCTTTCTGTACCTGTATTACGTCTTTCTGCACCCTTTTTGCCTCTTTCGGCACCTCTATTCCTTCTTTCTGCACTTCTTTTGTTTCTTTCTGCACCTGTCTTGCTTCTTTCTGCACCCCTCTTGCCTCTCTCTCCACCCCTCTTCACTCTTTCTGCACTTCTGTTGCTTCTATCTGCACTTATCTTGCTTCTTTCTGCACCTCACTTGCCTCTTTCTGCACCTCTATTGCCTCTTTCTGCAGTTCTCTTGCCTCCTTCTGCACTTCACTTGCCTCTTTCTGTAACTCTCTTGCCTCTTTCTGCACCTCACTTGCTTCTGTCTGCATCCCTTTTGCCTGTTTCTGCACCCCTCTTCCCTCTTTGTGCACCACTCTTGCCTCTTTCTGTACCTCTGTTCCTTCTTTCTTCACCTGTCTTGTCTCTTTCTGCACCCTTGGTGCCCCTTTCAGCACCTCTGTTGCTTCTTTCTGCAGTTCTCTTCCTCTTTCTGCACCCCTCCGGTCTCTTTATGTACCCCTCTTGCCTCTTTGTGCACCTCTCCTACCCCTTTCTGCACCCCTCTTGCCTCTTTTTCCACATCTGTTGGTTCTTTCTGCACCTCTTTTGCTTTGTTCTGCACTTCACTTGCTTCTTTCTGTACCCCTCTTGCCTCTTTCTGCACCTCTGTTGGTTCTTTCTGCACTTCTCTGGCTTCTTCCTGCACCTCTGTTCCAAATTTCTTCATCCCTCTTGCCTTTTTCTGCACCCCTCTTCCCTCTTTCTGCACCTCTCTTGCCTCAGTCTGCCCACCTGTTCCCTCTTTCTGTACCTCTTTTGCCTGTTTCTGCAACTCTCTTGCCTCTTTCTGCAGTTCTCTTGCCTCCTTCTGTACCTCACTTGCCTCTTTTTGCACCTCTGTTGGTTCTTTTGCTTTGCTCTTGATCTTTCTGCACCTCTCTTGCAAATTTCGGCACCCCTCTTGCCTCGTTCTACACCCCTTTTACCTGTTTCTGCACCTCTCTTGCCTCTGTCTGTACCTCTGTTCCCTCTTTCTGTACCTCTTTTGCCTGTTTCTGCAACTCTCTTGCCTCTTTCTGGAGTTCTCTTGCCTCCTGCTGCACCTTTGTTGCTTCTTTCTGCACTTCTCTTGCTTCTTTCTGCACCCTTGTTGCTTCATTCTACACTTTCCATGCTTCTTTTTGCACCTGACTTGCTTCTTTCTGCACCCCTGTTGTCTCTTTCTGCACTCGTCTTCCCTCTTTCTGTAGCTTTCTTGCCTGTTTCTGCATCTCAGTTGCCTCTTTCTGCACTTTTCTTGCTTCTTTCTACACCTCTGCTGCTTCTTTCAGCAATTCTCTTGAATCTTTGTGAAGTTCTCTTACCTGTTTCTGCACCCCTCTTGCCTCTTTCTGCACCTGTCTTCCCTCTTTGTGCAACTCTCTAGCCTCTTTCTACACCTCTCTTCCTTCTTTCTGCACCACTCTTGCCTCTTTTTGTACCTCTGTTGCTTCTTTCTGCACTTCTCTTGCCTCTTTCTGCACCCTTCGTGCCTCTTTCAGCACCTCTGTTGCTTCTTTCTGCACTTCTCTTCCTTCTTTCTGCACTCCTTGTGCCTCCTTCTGCACCTCTGTTGTTTCTTTCTGCACTTCTCTTGGTTCTTTCTGCACTGCTGTTGCCTCTTTCTGTATTCCTCTTGCCTCTTAGAGCACCATTTTTGCTTCTTTCTGCACTTCTCTCTCCTTTTTCTGCACCCCTCTTGCCTCTTTGTGCACCTCTGATGCTTCTTTCTGCACTTCTTTTGCCTCTTTCTGCACCTGCCTTGCTTTTTTCTGCAGCTGACTTGCCTCTTTCAGCCCCTCTGTTGCTTTTTTCTGCAGATCTCTTGCCTCTTTCTGCACCTCACTTGCCTGTTTCAGCACCTCTGTTGCTTTTTTCTGCAGATCTCTTGCCTCTTTCTGCACCCCTCTTTTCTCTTTCTGCACCTCTCTTGCCTCTTTCTGCACCCCTGTTCCCTCTTTCTGCACCCCTCGTGACTCCTTCTGCGCCACTGTTGCCTCTTTCAGCACCTCTGTTGGTTCTTTCTGCACTGCTCTTGCTTCTTTCTGCACACCACTTGCCTCTTTCTGCACTTCTCTTGCTTCTTTCTAAACCTCTGTTGCTTCTTTCAGCAATTCTCTTGCCTCTTTCTGCACTTCTCTTGCTTGTTTCTGCACCTCTGTTGCTTCTTTCTGCACCCCTCCTGCCTCTTTCTGCACCCCTCTTCCCTATTTGTGCAACTCTCATGCCTCTTTCTACACCTCTCTTCCTTTTATTCTGCACCCCTCGTGCCTCTTTCAGCACCTCTGTTGCTTCTTTCTGCACTCCTCTTCCTTCTTTCTGCACCCCTCTTGCCTCCTTCTGCACCTCTGTTGCCTCTTTCAGCACCTCTGTTGGTTCTTTCTGCACTGCTCTTGCTTCTTTCTGCACCTCACTTGCCTCTTTCTGCACTTCTCTTGCTTCTTTCTACACATCTGTTGCTTCTTTCAGCAATTCTCTTGCCTCTGTCTGCACTTCTCTTCCTTCTTTTTGCACCCCTCCTGCCTCTTTCTGTACCTCTCTTGCCTCTTTGTGCACATCTCCTACCTCTTTCTTTACCCCTCTTGCCTCTTTTTGCACCTCTGTTGGTTCTTTCTGCACTGCTCTTGCTTCTTTCTGCACCTCACTTGCCTCTTTCTGCACTTATCTTGCTTCTTTTTAAACCTCTGTTGCTTCTTTCAGCATTTCTCTTGCCTCTTTCTGCACTTCTCTTCCTTCTTTCTTCACCCCTCCTGCCTCTTTCTGTACCTCTCTTGCCTCTTTGTGCACCCCTCCTACCTTTTTCTGCACCCCTTTTGCCTATTTTTGCACCTCTGTTGGTTCTTTCTGCACTGCTCTTACTTCTTTCTGCACCTCACTTGCCTCTTTCTGCACCCCTGTTCCCTGTTTCTGTACCTTTCCTGCCTGTTTATGCACTTCTCTTGCCTCTTTCTGCACCTCTGAGTTAGAGGTAGTTTTAATCCCCCTGCCCTATTATGTACTAGGGCCTTACAGGTGAGGTCATGCCAATCACAGGGGTACAGCAACCCATAGTGTACCCTAGTGTATGTAGGTGTTTTCATTGTATTCTAAGTGTCTTTCAGTATAGCACTGGCTCCGGGCCTGGATAGTCTTTCTGCATATCTCTTGCTTCTTCCTGCACATCTCTTGCTTCTTCCTGCACTTTTCTTCATCTTTCTGGACTTCTGTTGCCTCTTTCTGCATTTCTCTTGCATCTTTCTGTGCCTTTCTTCCTCTTTCTTCACATGTCCTACATCTGTAGGCATAGTTAGAAATTATCATTTAAAAAACCTTAGAAATTCACTGAAAAACCATAGGTTTCAGGGACGTTATAGTTAGAAATTATCATTTAAAAAACCTTTGAAATTCACTGAAAAAACCATAGGTTTCAGGGACGTTATAGTTAGAAATTAGCATTTAAAAAACCTTTGAAATTCACTGAAAAAAACCATAGGTTTCAGGGACGTTATAGTGAGAAATTAGCATTTAAAAAACCATAGAAATTCACTGAAAAAAACATAGGTTTCAGGGACGTTATAGTTAGTTGGACATTTCACTTGTACAAAAGCTGAGAAATTCGGCCGTTATAGTTAGTTGAGCTAACTATAACTCGCGCCCCCGCAATGCACTGCTGATGACGTCACATAATACATCATTCATGACATGGTCAGTGACATCACTGATGACATCACTGATGACATCTCAAATGACATCACTGATGACATCATCCACGTGATAATCTGGTGCACCTCCTCACACCCTAATATAACCTTTGATACAGCCACTCTAAAATACAGACTACCATTTTCGAAACCGTAGACACACCAATACCAGTTACTACATACCCACTCACTAATTCCTAGGTCTACATACACGTCCACTCATTCACCCATACAGTCATTCATACATGCAGTCACTTATCAATACAGCACTATCATTTGCACTCATACACCTATACAGACACTCACACATCGCCATTCATCCATAGAGTTACTCACACACCTAGTCAATCATGCAAAGAATCATTCACACTCCCATTTACTCACCTATACAGTTATACACACACCACCTCACTTATTCATACAGATACTAACACATACTTACTCTCTTTTACAATCACTGATACAAGCACACACTCATCCATACAGCCACTCTCACAATCACTCACTCTCACATATAGTCATTTATATACTCCAACACTCACATATACTGCCTTTCACATATGTAGTTATTCACACATGTACCACTGAGACATCCATTCACTCACCAACACACCCAGACACACACTCACCCACCCATACAGCCCCTCACAGATGTACTCTTGAACCCATACACCCAGTGAATCACCCACTCACACATCCATGCAGTGAGTCACACACACACCACCCACCCACACAGACACTCAGGCACCCATACAGATACTGAGACAAGCAATCAATAACCCACATAGACACTCATGTAGCTACTCACCAACCCATGCAACCTCTTACACACCAACAGGCAGACTGATACAGATATTCACACAGTTTAGTCACTAACCCATGCATTCAATAAGACACGTTTAATCACTCACTTATACAGTCAGTCACACACCTACTAAATCATCCATTCAGACAGTCATACACCCACTCATTCTTCAATACACCTTGGCCTATATATATAAAACATATTTAAACTTTACAGAAACACACAGTCACTGGATGATGTCATCACTGATGTCATTTGAGATGTCATCAGTGATGTCATCAGTGATGTCACTGATCATATCATGAATGATGTAATATGTGGCGTCATCAGTAGTGCATTGCGGGGGCGCGAGTTATAGTTAGCTCAACTAACTATAACGGCCGAATTTCTCAGGTTTTGTACAAGTTAAATGTCCAACTAACTATAACGTCCCTGAAACCTATGTTTTTTTCAGTGAATTTCTATGGTTTTTTAAATGCTAATTTCTAACTATAACATCCCTGAAACCTATGGTTTTTTCAGTGAATAATATATATAGTTAGAAATGGGGGTCTGTAGTTGGCAGAGGTAGGTACCTTTGTCCACATAGGGACCCTTGCTTCTAGTCAGGGTAAGGGGGATACACACTTTAGATAACCCCTGCTCACCCCCTGGGTAGCTTGGCACAAGCAGACAGACTTATCCCAAAGGCAATGTGCAAAGTATTTGTACTCAAAATACACAGTAATACAGTGATAACACCACAAATGGACATCACACCAGTTTAGAAAAATATCTAAACTCAACAAGACCAAAACGACAAAAATCCAACATACATGTAATATGAATATGACTTTAAAAAGGTTTAAAACAACTTGGTCCATAGAAAACTATGGATGCGTGATTTCTCACAAAGTACCTGCAGATTTGAAAAAATTCTCTAGGCCAAACAGCCGCAGAGATGGGAAGCGTCGAAAAACAAAGAGATGCGTCAGTTCCTGAAGCCATGGGGAGGCGATGCGGCAGTTCTGCTGCACGCAGGAGTGATGCGTAGTGTCCGGGCTGTAGGGGGAAGTGATGCGTTGACTCTAAGATGATTCTGGTCCATGGGTGATGAGTCTGGAAAACTTGCTGCACTGATGCGATGCGGGGAAATCCGGGATGCGTCGGCGATCGATGCGGAGGCGTCGGGAGGCGCTGCGTCAGTTTCTTCAGCCACAATCCTTCGATGCGTCAGTGCTTGCAGCGGCGACAGGCGCTGCGTCGGTTTCGGCAGTGGCGCGGCGATGGGTGGAGATTATTCTCGCACAGTGGTGCTGCATCGGAAAAACAGCCGCAAGAAGAGCGATGCGTCAATTTTCTTAGTTCTTCAGGTTTCTTCCAGCTCCCAGCAGCAAGCACAACCTCCAGAGGCCCAGAACTGGAACAGGCACCTCCTGGCAGATCAGAACTCTCAGCAGCAGAGTTCAGGGGAGCTGGTGGTGAAATCTTTGTGCTCCTGGGACTTCAGAACACGAGGCCAGCACACACAGGCCCTTGGAGATCTTCTTCAAGCAGGTTCAAAGCAAAGTTCCAGTCTTTGTCCTCTCCTTGGCAGAAACAGCAACTGCAGGCAAACCCCACACAGCACACAGCAATGGGGCAGTACTCCTCCTCACAGCTCTTCAGCTTTTCTCTTTGGCAGAGGTTCCTCTTGAGTCCAGAAGTAATCTAAAGTTCTGGGGTTTTAGGTCTAATACTTATACCCCCAAAGGTCTTTGTTCTCTTTGTGCAAGAGTCTCTGAGCCCAGCCCAAACCAGTTCTGTTCTCACTGGTGCAGCATGACCACAGGGGGTGGAGTCAGCATGGTGCATGGGAGACAGGCCCTATTCAGGTGCAAGGAAATCTCTTCCCACTACTCTAAATTCAGCCAGGGTCTTATTCAGCCCAGCGCTGAGTTATCCAGGAAGGGCCAGGCACACCTCAACTCCACCAGTGGCTGTCTGCAGTGAATGCACATCCCCAGCCCCTGTCACTCCAAAACCAGACAGTCAATACAGGCAGAGGCACACAGAATGGTTAAACAAGAAAATGCCTACTTTCTAAAAGTGGCATTTTCAAACACACAATTTAAAAAACATCTTTATGAAAAGATGTGTTATTAAATTCTAATTTCAGAGAGCCCAAACTTTATTTCTTTATCTTGTCCCAATGGGAAGTTATACTTGTAAGATGTTACAAAGCATTTCCAATTCTATCCTATTGGGCTTGATAGCCTTACAATAGTGAAAAACAAAATTGGCAGTATTTCACTATCAGGACATGTCACACACACCAGTACATGTCCTACCTTTCACATACACTGCACCCTGCCCAGGGGGGTACCTTGGGCCTACCAGAGGGGTGCCTTACATGTAAGAAAAGGGAAGGTTAGGACCTGACAAGTGGGTGCACTTGCCAAGTCAATATGGCAGTTAGCAAACTGCACACAGACACTGCAGTGGCAGGTCTGAAATACCTTTGCAGGGCTACTCATGTGGGTGGCACAATCAGTGCTGCAGGCCCACTAGTAGCATTTGATTTACTGCCCCTGGCACACTCAGTGCACTTTATTAGGGACTTACCAGTAAATCAAATATGCCAATCAGGAAGAACCAATTGTAACACAATGCGCACGTTGAGCATATGCACTTTAGCACTGATTAACAGTGGTAAAGTGCCCAGAGTCCTATATATATATTACCTACAGTAGGTAATCATAGGTAGGACCAAAGTTTCTATAGGAAAGCGTTGTTTTGTTTTGCCAATAACTTTGAAGCCGCTTGACGAATCTTCATGACATTTTCACAAAACATCCCGTTTTTGGTTCAGCTGCTGTGTTTTGGGGTAATCAGTCAAGTGGGGCGCCAAGAAAAAAGGGGGGTCCCAAAATAGATTTTCCCCATGTTATGTCAATGGGGATTTTTCATTTTTTGAACATGCCTACAGCCCGAACTGCTGAACAAAATGACACCAATTTTGGCAGAAAGCTAGACATTGGTCCAGAAAGCGTGCTTTGTGTGATTTGGTGTAAATCCGTTCAATAGTTTCAGAGATATGTAAGGTTACAAAATATAGATATCTGGGGATGAGAGTCCTTGCAGTGGACTTGCAGATCCTACTAAAATTTGATTGGCTGCCAAAACTTCAAGTGTTGGCAGCCATCTTGGGACTCGGCTCAAAGCTGAGACCCACAAAAAATGATTGAAAAAAATAAAAGGGGCCAAGATAGGGACACCCTGAGCCCCTGGCCGTGGTGCAGGGGTCTCCCAGAGAACCCACCATGGCTAAAAATCATTTTTTAATATAAAAGTCTCTGAAAAATCCACCGGCGGATCTGTGAATTTTTCCGAGATTAAAAAAAAAAACACGTGGTCTCCCAAGTTTTACTTTTTTTGGCCTCTGGGTGGGCCAGGTCCCGGGGACATTGGGGCCTGTGTATTGGAAAAGGAGAGGGGCGCACGGGGCCCTCCACTTAAGGCTTATAAGTAGCCCCGGGGACCACCACCTCCCCGGGGCTTGCTTTATATTTTTTATATGGGGGGCCTCTCGGACTCCTTGCCCTAGGGACCACCACCTCCTTGGTGCTAAAATATAAAATAATGTGGGGGAGCGGGGCCCCCTCGCAGCCCCTGGGGCCGCTACCTTCCAGGGGCTTTAATGAAAATGAATGCGAGGGACCGCCCGCCCCCCCCGCACTCCCGTGGACAACCATCTCCCCGGAGCAAATTGGAAGAAAGGAGGAAGACCACGCGGCCCCCTTCCTGGAGCCATACATGGCCCTGTGGACTGCCATTCCCCCAGGGCCAGCTCCTGCAATGCCTGGGTTACCCACTCCTGAGACATTGCTGTTTGCTATGGCTTGGCTGGAGCATTGATCCCGCCAAGCCATAACAAACATTGCTCCACTTCTAGCAAGTGAGAGCAGAAAATGCTCTTGCTTACTAGAAGCGGAGCAGAATTGTTTTTACACATAGAGAGCTGCATGTTATTAACTCCCTATGTGTAAAATCAATGCCAGCCCCACAGGAGGTGGGGAGCCGGCAGGGACCGCTGGGGCCTTGAGGCACCTCTGCGGTCCCCAACCTTTACAAAGTGGGTGCCCTGCATGGGACCAGGGCACACACACTACAGGCCGGGCCATGGAGGATGGGTTCTCCGGAGGCAAAAATGGCCAAGGAGGGGTCCGCTCTGCCCACCTCCGTTAAATACCCCCAAAAAAAGGCAGGATGGGTCCCCGGGGCCGAAATAGGCCCAGGGAGGGTGGCCACGCGACACCAATTAAAAAAATGCCTGGCCCCGGGGGATGGGGTCCCTGGGCCCAAATAGCCCAGGGAAAGGGGGCCACTTGACCCTCCTCCCATAAAAAATTTTTTTTAAAACAAATGCGGACCAGCAAGTCGCCGGAGGCCTCGCCCCATTTTTCCACTACTCTGCAAACACGCCACCTGGCACAGTGGTGGTTGAGGGATGAAGACACCTTGAACGCTGAGGATCCTTGGGGTCCAAAAACCCCTCCTGTTACCTCCAGTAAGTCCCAGACAGCAGGATTGCTGAGAAGACTTGGAGGCCACCCCCCCTTCCTTTACCACTCTGTAAACATGCCTCCTGGCATGCTGCTGATTGGGGAATGAATTCCACTTTACTCCTGAGGGCCTCAGGAATAAAGTGAACTTCTTCCCCCAACCAGTAGTGAGCTAGGAGGTGCGTTTGTGAAGTGGTGGAAAAAGGGGGGGCGTGGCCTCTGACAACCTCTTAGCAATCCATCTGTGTGGGACTTACTGGAGGTAAGAGGAGGGGTAGTTGCCCCGAAGGACCCTCAAGAGCCAAGGGGACTTCATCCTCCAACTAGTAGTTCACCAGGAGGCACGTTTGCAGAGTGGTGGAGAAAGGGAGCGTGGCATCCAACAGCTTCTCAGCAATCCCCCTGTGTGGGACTTACTGGAGGTAATAGGAGGGGTAGTTGGCCCCCTAGGACGTCCCAGCAGGATTGCTAAGAGATCTTTGGAGGCCACGTCCCCTTTCTCCACCACTCTGCAAATGCAGCTCCTGGTGCACTTCTGGTTGGGGGATGAAGTTCACTTTATTCCTGAGGGACCTTGGGGGCCAAGAAGCCCTCCTGGTACCTGCTGTAACTCCGAAACAGCGGGATTCCTGAGGCCTGGTCAGAGGCCCTGCCCCCTTTCTTCACCACTCTGCAAACACGACTACTACTTAAAAAACCATAGAAATTCACTAAAAAAATAAAAGGTTACAGGGACGTTATAGTTAGGAATTAGCATGTAAAAAACCTTAGTAATTCACAAAAAAAACAAAGGTTACAGGGAAATTATAGTTAGGTAATGGAATAAAAAAATCCTTAGAAATTCACTGAAAAAACCAAAGGATACAGGGACATTAAAGTTAGACTCAGGTTTCACTCGTACAAAACCAGTGAAATTCAGCCATTATAGTTAGTGAGCTAACTATAACTCGCACCCCCGTAATGCACTGCTTATGACCTCACATATCACATCACTCAAGACATGGTTTGTGACATCACTCATGACATCACGGATGACAACTTAAATGACATCACTGATCTCATCATCCAGTGATTGTGACTGTTTTCTAAATGTTTTGTGTGTTAAATGTATATACTAAGGTACCACAAAAGTAAAATGAGTATACTTTGTTTATTACTAATGAGCGATTCAATTGTTTTGCATAGTTTATGTGAGTCGCTGTGTGACTGTGTATCCGTGTGTGAGTGTCTGAGTGACTATACAGATGTGTGAGTGGGTGTGTGAGTGCCTGTATTGGTGTATAAGTGGGTGTCTGAGTAGCTGTGTGGGTGACTTAGTGGCTTTGTGAGTGGCTGTATTGTTGAGTGAGTGGGTGTGCCAGTGGCTGTATGGGTAGGTGAGTGATTGGCTGCATGGATGGGTGTGTCAGTGATGTATGGATAAGTGAGTGGGTGTCTGAATGACTGTTTGAGTTAGTGACTGGGTGTGTCAATGGCTATAAGGTGAGTGAGTGACTGTTTGAGTGAGTGTATGGTTAAGTGAGTTGGTGTGTGATTGGCTGTATGGAAGAGTGAGTGTCTGTGGGATTGGCTGTATGGGTGAGTGAGTGGCTCTTTTGAGAGGCTGTATGGCTGAGTGACTGGTTGTATGATCAGGCTTTATGAGTGAGTGGGTGTGTGAGTGAATGGCTCTATGGATAAGTGAGTGGTTGTGTAAGTATTTGCATGAGTTTGTGAATGGGTATGAGTGATTGTGTGAGTGGGCATATAAGTGGGTGTGTTAGTGGTTCTGTGGATGATGTCATCAGTGATGTCAACAGTGATGTCACTGACTATGTCATGAGTGATGTAATATGTGAGGTCATAAGCAGTGCATTGTGGGGGCGTAAGTTATAGTTAGCTCAGGTAACTATAACTGCTGAATTTCATTGATTTTGTATGAGTGAAATCTGTAACCTTTGGTTTTTTCAGTAAAATTCTAAGGTATTTTTAATTCTCTTTCCCAACTATAATGTCCCTGTAACCTTTGTTTTTTTCAGTGAATTTCTAAGGTTTTTTAAATTCTATTTCCTAACTACAACATCCTTCTAACCATTGTTTTTTAGTGAATTTCAAAGGTTTTTAATTTTATTTCCATACTGTAATCTGTAACCTTTGAGAGTGAGAGTGCCAGTGAGTGCATGAGTGCCTCAGTGGGTGTGTGAGTGTATGTGTGTTTCTTAATGTGTGTTTGAGTGGGTGTGTGAGTGTCTCAGTGGGTCTGGAACTGGCTGCATAAGTGTCTGACTGGGTGTGTGAGGGGGTGTGTGAGTGTCTGAGTGGGTCTGTGAGTGGGTATGTCAGTCTCTGTGTGGGTCTGTGAGTGGGTGCATGAGTTTTTGCGTTGGTCTGTGAATAGGAACATGAGTGTCTGGGTCTGTGAGTGGGTGGATGAGTGTCTGAGTGGGTCTGTGAGAGTCTCAGAGTTGGTCTGTGAGTGGGTGACTCTCTGAGTGGGTCTGTAAGTGGGTCATGATCATGTGAGTGGGTGCGTCAGTCTATGTGTGGGTCTGTGAGTGGGTGCATGAGTTTTTGAGTGGGTCTGTGAATAGGAACATGAGTGTCTGGGTCTGTGAGTGGGTGGATGAGTATCTGAGAGCAAGCAAGAGTCTCAGAGAAGGTCTGTGAGTATGTATGTGAGTCTCTCAGTAGGTCTGTGAGTGGATAAATGAGTGTTTGAATAAATCTGTGAGTGGGTGTATGAGTGAGTATGTCTGTCAGTGGGTGCATGAGTCTGTGAGTGAGTGTTTAAGTGTGTGTCAGTGGGTCCTTGAGTAGGTGCGTGAGGGTCTGAGTGGGTCTTTGAGTGGGTCCATGAGCGTCTGAGTGGGTCTGTGAGTGGGTGCATGAGTCTCTGAGTGGGTCTGTCAGTGGGTGCATGAGTGTCTGAGTGGGTCTGTCAGCGGTGAGTGGGTCTGTCAGCCAGTGAGTGGGTGTGAGAGTGTCTGTCTGTGACTGGGTGTCAGAATATCTGAATGGGTGTGTGAGCTGCCACGGCCCATGCAGGTAAGAGCGGTCGGGCGGTGGGGCTGGGTGGGGGGTATTTCGACAGACGACGATAAGCGAAAATTAATTATTTATTACATTTTCCCTCGTGGTCATCTGTCAAATCCCCCCCAACCCGGCCCCACCGCTCTTATCTGCACGGGCCGCAGCTGTGTGTGAGTGGGTGTGAAAGTGTCAATATGGGTATGTGAGTGGGTGTGAGAGTGTCTTTATGGGTGTAAGTGCAGGTGGGACAATCTCTGTATGGTTATATATTTTTTTTATTTTTGCAGTCACACTGGGTCTGTGGATCCACCGCAGAGTTACACAAGGGCCGCACTGAGCCCCGCAGAGGGATCCACGGAGTTCATGAGCAGTTTTAAAAAAGGTTTTCTGCATTTTGCTGTCCAATATTCATAGTTCACCCACATCAATATCACCAAAAGGTCAGAAAACTTATACCCTGACCTCTTCATTTATTTTAGCTACTACTTTTCAGCCTCGGGGACCATTTCCCAGCAAACAAAATGGCGGCTGCAACTTTTGTGTGAAGCTGCCGCTAGCCAAACAGAGCCTTCCTTTGGCGCGTGTACCCATGGAGGTAACGAGGGCAGATCCGTGCCCCTATATATACAAATTTGTTTTTTGCTTAATATCTCTAAAGCTACTGAATAGATTTACACCAGATAAGTGAAAGCATTATCTGCAAAACAAAATCTACCTTTCTGCCAAATTTGGTGTAATTATGTCCAGCTGTTTGGGCTGTAGTCATGTTTAAAGAGTGTATGGGAATGAACATGGGGAAAACACATTTTGGAACCCACTCTTTTTCTCAGTCCCAGCTTGATGAATCACCCCAAAACTTTTGAGACACCAGCTGAAGCGAGCGTCGTATTAGTTTTGAAGATTTTGTAAAGATTCATCAAACAACATCAAAGATATTGGCAAGTCAAAAAAAGCTTTTCCTATGAAAACTGGGTCCTAACTATAACTACCTACTGGCAACAGTAGGATATATATTTATAACCTTATCGACCCAACCCCTAACCCCTACCCACCCTAAACCCTAAAAATAGTATACCCTTTACACCCAAATACCCCTAGCCACCCTAAACCCTAAAAATACCATTACAACCCAAATACCCTTAGCCACCATAAACCTTAAAAATACCCTTGCCACCCAAATACGCCTACCCACCATAAATTCTAGAAATACCCTTGCCACCCAAATACCCTCACCGACCCTAAACCCTAAAAATACCCTAGCCACTCAATACCCTCCCCTAAACCAATATATATGGGATGGGTGGAGCTCGGGGAGTTACATAAAAACTCTGTGGAATTCCGTGAAGTTTTCGTGAGCGGGCAGAGTTGCTCCACTCGCCCACACCAAGCTAGCCCAGACTCCCCTTTTCCACTGTAAATCTATTGTTAAAAAATGATTAAACAATAATTGTTCTTTAATTTTGTGGGATGCTAAGGGGTGGGGAGGGGGAGGCTGCGGAGTCCCCCAGCTGTATGAGGTATTATGATGTTTTCTGTAATTGCTGGCAGCAGGGCAAGGGCACACGCACACCCGGCAGCTGAAGGAGAGGGTCGGCGGGCCGGGGCCATCAGATGACAGGCCCTCCATTGACAGGGAAGTGATGGGAAACAAGGGGCGGCACAGATCGGGCACCAGTGGAAGTGAAAGGGCAGACAATGGGAGAGTGGAAGCCAGACACGGAGCTGAGGAACAATGGCTGCAGCAGTGTATGTGACGGGCACAGGCTGGGCGCGCACCTCTATGGCACGAAGAGGGCACAAAAAGGGTACAACTCAAGACCCCTGGTGAGGAGGGATGGCTGGGATGTATCAGTGCCCCCAGAAATTGACAGAGGAGGGAGGGGCTGGGAGGAGCCATCACAACAAGAGAACATGGAGCAGGAAGAGTTTGTGAAGAGTGACCACCAGAGACATGGACCCAAGGTCAGGGAGGGGCTGCGATTTGTTGTGCTTTACCTGCATTCCCTGAGCAGGTGCATTGTTCCCAGTATTGTCAGGTAGGTTCATGGGTCCTGAGTTCACCGAGAGCTGAGTCTGCACCTTCAAGGGTGTCTATCACAAGAGGGAGTTACCAGTGCGCCATTCATTGTCACAAGAAGGGTGCCCATTTCCTACGTATGTTTCGTCGATTTACAAAATGTAGAAAGCTGCACCAATAATTCATTTCCATTAGATATGTTAAGTTAAAATTTTGAGGCGTGTATTGTGTAATTTATCGGATACCTGAGGTCGTACTGTTCCTGGTAAAAGCTAGAAGAGGCCGCCGCTGCAGTACCGGAAGACGGGCTGTCACTCGTTGCCGCCTTCCTCTGTCTCCAAATATTTCTTTGAAGCAGTGCCGGCGAACTGAGAAACAAACTCAAAGGAACCTCGTTGTTTTGCACCACGGTGGTATAGAAAGGGGAGGAGGAAAGAAAGTGACAGAGATGTAATGTGAAGAAGAGGTGTCAATGATGCCAGTTGTAATGACATACCGATGACGTGGATAATTGGCTTAGGCTCAGAAATGCAAAACCATTATCTTCTTGTAGTGACCATGTTGGAAATAAACACACAGTGAGTACTTGATCTTATCTGACACTAGTGCTCATCAAGTGAGCGGACCTCTTGGGAGGGGTGAAACATTGTATCTCCCTCATGCAAGCCAACATACATATGAAAAGGCTCATCATGGCTACGTCTTTGAGTAATCATCCAGATAGACATGAGCACAGAGGTAAGAGATGATCTATGCTAGTGGTGGGTGCCATAGGCAGAGTTTTTGCCAAACTCCACCCTCCAAGTGGAGTGACAAAAACTCTGTGAACTCCACCGGTAGAGCGGAGTTTACCACCCACCCTATATATATATATATGTATATATATAAAAGTCTGTATGTATATTATACACTTATCTGCAAAATACTTCCGTTTTTGTTGTAAAGGCATGTGTGGTAAAGGCATATGCATCGTAAAGGCATATCCGTGGCCAAATGTTGTGTGGTAGAGGCATATGTATTGTTATGGATGCGTGGTAAAGGTATTGCATAGTAACAGACGCGTTGTAAAGGCTGTTTCTCCCACATACATCTTACTATGGAGAGTTACAGTGAATTTGAAGAAAATCTATTTTAATTTTTAAAATATGTATTTTTAACTAAAAATGTTAAAACATATTTCCCAAACTCCTATTTACAGAGGGCTACCACAATAACAAGAAAAACACACACATTTTGACTTAGTTTATTTTTTTACATTTTTATTTAAAACATTTTAAAATTAAATTAAATGTTAATTGTACCTCCCCTGAAGATTTACAGTATCATTTGTGCTGACTGTGTCACAATATGGATGCAACATATATAATACTTGAATTGAATTGAGATCTTTTTTCAATTAATAGTCAATAATCTTAAAAGTACAAAGTACATGATAAAATCATCAAGCATAATAATTAAAACACAATATAAAAGCAGATTAAACATCTAAGAATAAAAGAGCATCCAAAGCATCCTATTCAGAACAATTCACATCAATATTATAAAATTCAATTAAAAATCAAATTTTAAAGGGATAAGGCTGCATTCAAGTGCAGGGCATTTTTAAGAAAAGACCCAACAGCAGTTACTAAAGCCGGTTCAGCAAGCAGCTGCAAATAATAAAAAGCCGGTCTGTACTGGTGAAACACCCTGGAATTCAAAATTGGCAACAGATATCTCTGCCCAGGAAAGTCATACGCCTTACAGAATAAAATAACATTTTTGAGAGTCTGTGGCGAAATCCCATCTCAGGGGCACAACAATATTGTACCGGGATCATACTGTCCTGGCGGAAAACATAACCTATACTGGATAGCACCCTGTCGGAACTTAGTAAGCAGTGACCTCTCCCATGAACTTCTAACTTGAGAGAGATAAGGCTCTGGGCCAGCGTTAATTTGGATGCTCATAAACGCTCTCACAGTTTTGTCTTCCCCAAAGCAGCATTCTCTCTCTTCTCAGCTACTTGGCTAAGGAACAGTTCTTTTACCTTTGGGCCATTGCTCTTATATATCAAGTGGGAGGAATGATGCAAATCCGGACATCCCAGTAATGCAGCAAGAGTTTTGATGTAGGCCAGCCATTGGATTTTAGGGCTATACTCACACCCCAGGCAATCTAAGATTACTGCCCTATTAAAAGCTGTATGTTCCCTGCTCCTGATCGTTATCCACAAGAGCAATGGGGCTAATTTTACATGATCTTCCATGTACCCATTTATAAAAAGGCTGGGGCTTGAGGGGCCCACCCCAAGTAAACAATTATCCTCCCATTGTATATTCGGACAAATCCGATACCCCCAAACGGCGGTGTCATTTGTGAAGACCGGTAAACATTTCATTTTTTATATTTGTAACAATGGGAGAAATGGTTTTCTGCCTACCCTTAGCAAAAACCTGAATAAAGCACCACAGGCTTGGTTAAAGTGCTGGGTTCTGTTGGCCAGAAATGAGGTCCAATTATTCTGTCGGTCAAATGTAATACCCAAATAGGAGAATGAGCTTACCCCTGAGATGACCTTCCCTTTGATCGTTATTGTTCTGGTTTTGGTGGGCTGCTTCCCACATATTATATAATGGCATTTAGCAATATTTATATCAAGGTCAATCTCGTCCATAAAATTAACAAACAGGTCCACTAGACCTTTAAAACTGTTCGAGGAACGAAAGAGTAATACCACATCATCTGCATATAACAATGTCGGGACAAATGAAGATTTAATTTTAGGCATGTCCTTTCCATTCAATGCCAAGAAATTATCTAGCCCATTTATATAGAGTAAAAACAGATCAGGCGCCAGGACACCGGGCAACGCAGAAGGAATCCGTGCATTCCCCCTCCTGGTCATATCTAACAGAGGCAGTAGAATCCACAACTTTGACCTGTTAATCCAGTCAAAAGCACTACTCAGGTCCATGAATGCTGAGTAGATAGACCTTTTTTTGCCACTACATATTTCCCTATCAGCAGGTTGAGATTTAGACACTGTTCCTGTGTACCTCTTCCTTCTATGAACCCATATTGAGTGGAGCTAAGAATGTTGTTAAGTTGGACCCAGTCATCTATTCGTTCCAGGACAGCTCCAACTGCAACTTTAATGATTGAATTTAATAGAGACATGGGTCTAAAGCAACATGGATCCTGTCTGTTTAGTTTCTTAAAGGCTGGTGCAATGGTAGCGACTTTCCAGGACCTAATGATACCCTCTTTGGCAGTTGCATTCATGACCTGTTTTAGCAGGGGAGCCCAGAAAGGGATGTTTGCTTTATAGAGATCCAAAGGGATCCCATCAGGACCAAGGACCATGCTGGACGGGCTGGCCTGTATGGCAGAAGTTACCTCCTCCAGTTCAAAACTGATATTCAGGGGAAAATTGAGTGCTTCACCAGCACTACCCACATGGTGCACAGACCCTGTTGGGTAGATCAATGGAAAATGTGTCACCCATTGCCCTGGAGTAATATCTGAGCTCATCAGAGAGACTGGGAGAAAACTGTTTCCTGTTGACTAACTCCAGAAACCCCTTTGCATCACTGGAATTACAGATCTGCACTCATCGATCCCAAGCCTCCTCTTTCACGGTTCGCTTCCTATCCCTGACTGTTGCCCTATACGTTGCTCTAGCTAAAGAAATATCACTCTGAACTATTGGCCTCTTGTTTAACACCTTCCTTAATTGTTTATTGGCAGCCCTACACTTGTCGTCAAACCAGCCCGTTTTAGCAGTTACTTTCTTACCAGAAAGGCAGGGCAGCGTCGCCCCAATGCTCTCAGAGCAGAGCAGCAAAAATAAAATGATAATAACGATGTTATTATCATTTTATTTTTGCTGCTCTGCTCTGAGAGCATTGGGGCGACGCTGCCCTGCCTTGCTGGTAAAAAAGTAATTTTTTGTAGCTGCGGGGCTGGGTTAGGATGGGGCGGGGCTGATGGCACAGGGGGAGGAGTGGTTTGCACACTCCCTAAGTGCACATAACTGTTTGGCCGGCCCTCTTGGGCCGACCAAACAGTCATGCACACTTTGCATGTTCTCCACCAGGCTGCATTAAACAGCCTGGTGAGAAACATGCAAAGCCTCCCTGTCCCCGTCTGAGCGCCAAACCACGGCATTCAGACCAATCACAACACTGCATTGCAGCATTGTGATTGGCTAAGGGATCCCGGGAGCCGGGTGCTTCCTGCTGCCGGGACTGTAGGAAGAAGGAAGCTGAACAAGACGGAGGAGAAGTGGCGGCAAGCAAAAAGGTAAGTGGTATTTAAAAAAAAATTTTTTTTATTATCTCTTACCCCTGCCTCTCCACCGCCATTCCCTGCCAGCCACTACCGCAGAAAGGTTATACATAATTCATTTGGCAGAAATATTTAGGGTTTGAAAAGCCTCTAGTACACTCTCTGCAGGGGTATCGGCTAAGAGCAGTGAATCCAAGATCAGAGTTAGGTTGGTTCCAACTAGGGAATTAAACAAAGCGGGGATTGAGATACTACACCATTTAATTCTTAGGCCTCTATCTTTGGTGGACAGGCCAGTCAAAGCAGGATTAGCTATGCAGTTTCCTCTCGTGGCTATTGCAAGGTCAACTCCTATAGGGTTATGGTCACTATGACAAGTGACCAGAACGTTCCATGCTCTGACGGTTTTCCCCAGGGATCTTGAGATAAAAACATAGTCAATAGCTTATACTTTTTCCCATGCCACAGACAGAGTGTGACAATAGGCACCGCCTCCCGCCGGGATCTATGTCACGAGAAGTGTTCGTGATCTAAGTAGGTGATATACGAATGTGTCAACGCGCACTTGGCGACCTGCCCCATATTTGTTTGGAGTATACGCATTCATTTCTTTGTTATGATTCACATTACGCTCACATAATATATTTCTTTAGTCCAACAGCGTATGGTTATCGATCGGATTTTTGGATTTTCCTCATATAGCCACTGCATGGGCTGACTACCTACAAGTGATTTTACACTCTTAACTTTGCATGTTTGACAGTACGCCCACTACACACACAGACGTATGTGTCAATAGTTGATATTATGCTACCTGCGAACACATGCATGGATGAGGGGTCCTGATTATGGGGGACCTACTGATAATTCTTAATTACGCAGTTTCTCCTTGTCTTTGTTCCTTTTTTACTGGTACAGAAATTCTGTCGGTGAAACCCGTAAGTCATGCACCTTACACTCCAATGCACACCTTAGCATGTGTGCATGGTTTACGTGAGCTCAGGGTTTACTCTGAGCCATGGGTCCTGAAGAAAGCCCTTCAATCTGACACTTATTGGCTGAAACATGTAGATCACCTCACAAAAATTTCTCACTTTTCACATATCTTTGAGGAGACTTGCGAGACCAATCGTCTCACTCACGTCCAAGTAACTTTCTTTTAACCCTACCCCAGGGACCATATAATAATGGATTGGGTACCCTGGAGGTAGTTTTAACCTTTCACTCTCACGGTATCCACTACTCACAAAAAACAACACAAAAAACCAGCTCCGCTGTTATTAGGTGTCGAAGCACACCTAGGAGGCATCGGCTTCCTGGGTGGGAACCCGATTATGAAGCATGCCACCAACTAGGTTCTTCTAAGAAACCAACTGGGTTCCCTGCCAAGGAGGCTTATCTTCAATAAACCCTGATTATTGGGTTTCCTAGAGCGTAGCTCTCAGCTCATTCTCTTTCTTTATGTATATCTATGACCAGGGAAGACGAACGAACACCCGTGCTTCCTCATCTTTCTCTCTACTTTGTTATTTGAATATGAAGCGTACACACCAATGATAAGGTCAAATAAGTGGTTTTAAATTTTTTATGCAGGATTTTCTTCATTTCCTCCATGTCCAGCAGATATTTAGTTTAAGTTTTGCAAATTCACTGGAAAAACAACAGTTTCTTTGGATCACTGAGGTAGAGCTTTTTTTTTGCACAGAATGAGTTTGAGTTTTATTTGGAAGAAAGCTTTTTATGATGAAGCAGTAGGATCATTTATGTCTCTGATCCAAAACTGAACTAATGTGATCACACAATCTGGTTCAGTTTCTTTAGGTCTGCAGGTTTGTTGTTTCTGGTCCACATTTTCTAGATTTTGGTTGTTCTATATATCTTTCCCTAAATAAAAGGGTAATCTGAAGTAGATCAAACTAGCCAAGTCATGGAGGATGTTGAGTCAGAATGCACCATCATTGCAAATGCATGCATGTATGCAAACCTGGAATTTCTATAGTGCAAATGTAGCCAAACAACAGCTGAGCATAGTACAGGGTCAAAGACAGCCATGAGATCTAATATGAAGCCTTTGTTTTAGGTTTTGTTATAGCATATGAAGAGTGATTACAAAGGAGTGAATCTTTTTTGTCTAGTTCAATTGAAACTCTTCAATTTTACATATTCACTTTTAAAGTTGACATCTTTTTAAACAGTGACCTTTGTAACACATTTTGCTTGCACATTAGCGTACTCAGAAAATAATTGCTTATGCTTAATATGTAAAAAAAATTGCAAGCTCATTATCGTCTCTTAGAACACTCTGTGCAAGGTCCCCGGTACTCTGTGCAAACTATGTTATGGATCGTTGTCTATTAGGTGACAGCCCTGGGTGGGTAGGAACCAGACCAGAACTCAGGCACTGAATGCGTGGGCCCTTGCTTAGGCAGAGGAGCATTTCGACCGTATTGTCGTGGTCACTCTGCCTGAATTCTAGCCCAGCTGGATTCTATCTCTATTCTGAGAAGGACGACGGCCTGCTCTACATCAGACCTGGCTGTCGTAGGAGACAAGCATACAGGTAAATGAGGAGTTAGACCACTCTATGGGATCTGGCAGATTAGCACACCTAAGCTCATTAGGATAGGCAGCGCTAGATAGGAGTACCATTATATGTATTCCTATATTCTAATGCAAGTGTACAATGATTGAATTATTCATCCTGTTTACCATTTTTGTCATGCTGGTGACATTGGTCTCCTTCATTCTATTAATCATTGCAGCGCATATACTTTACACAAGATTCCAGTTGCCTCAATAAATATTTGAAAGGCCACTTGTGTATTTCTTGTGTACCTCTTTGAGCATGCCTGAGTTACAAATGAAAGGATAAGATTAGTTTCCACGATTTCCTTGGGGGAATTAGAGTTGTCATGTGCTGAGGTTGCAGACACCATCCAGTGCCCTGTCAATTTAGGGTCCCAGATGGTGCACTGTGAGCTAGCCTGGAACAAGGTCAACATATTCTGATGGTATGTGTGGAGCCCACAAAGCTTTGATGCTTATGTTGCCCAAAAGCACAGTCTTACTGAGAAAGTAGGAACCGTACAACACAATGACAGAGCACCCATGAGGCAGTGGAGATTAGAATAAGGGCACTGGGGGTCTTATTCACTTGAGTAATCGATTATTTGTTTAATTTGGTGCACCGTTACTGATCTTTCTCTTTCCTTGCCCCTAATCATTGGAATAATCTGCCTACGCAACTTTGTCTCTGTGAAAATCATCTCCTTTTTAGGAAGGCGCTTAAGACCCACCTATTTTAGGTTCATTTTCAGCCTGTCCTTCACTGCCCTGGTTCTGCACCAAGATATCCCTTTGGGGTTGATTGAGCGCGTAATAAATTAAATTAACATAACATAACATAACAAGGGAGAGGCAGTGTAGTTAGGCTGAATTGATGGTCTTGAATAGGGTTAAAGTTGGCTGCCATTGTACTTCAGTAAAGGTACCACTGTCCAGGAACTGGAAACGAAACCAAGCCTCTTGTTTACAGAGGATGGCCCCTAAATAGTCCCCACCTCCGTAAACCAATGACATGTCACAACACACGTAGTGACCACTCCGCCACTCCTGTGTGGCTGCGGCGCTCCTACCACACGGAACCGGAGAGTTGAATTACACGTTGAATTACACGCAAACATGGCCACTCGTATAGGAAAAACTAGGAGATGTGACACATAGGGATCCCCACAAATAACACACACCCAGCACGCCTACCCCCGACCAAGCAGCATGACAATGTTGTGTGTTTCTGGCATGGCCCATTGTAGTTTTCCCTCTGTTAGCCTAACTGCATTTTCCTTTGCACACGTTACCTTATAAACATGCCTGCTTTTGTGCCAGATTGTACTTTCACATGGAAACCTGCATGCTTTTGTGATCTGTTCTTTTTCCTGGGATTTAGTCTGAGCACCATAGACAAGGTCAAACAACAATGTCCCTTGTTTTTCTCTCTGGCCAGGGACTAGCACCTAGACATAACACAAGAATGCATATAGATGAGTACATGAGCCAAAAACAGACACATGGAACAAGAGTTCTGAGACAAGAACACTGCGTCTGCTAAGATGTATAGCTTTCATCTGTGTATGCTAAGGTACGGTTTCTGCCAGTAATCCCAGAGATCTTTCATATATACGAGATCTGGCCTCTTACGTGACAGGCATCACTTGCAAATGCTGTTGCCGCTTCCGCTGCCAGATCACCAGCCATCGATCATTTGGGGTCGCTGGTTACTGAATTCTCTGTGGACACCGCTGACTATTACCGCTTCGGCTGCCAGATCACCAGCCATCGATCATCCGGGGTCGCTGGTTACTGAATTCTCTGTGGACATGGCTGAAGTGAGTAGCGCAGCTCTGCTGCCCCGCTTCGGATCCGCAGGCTGGGGTTGTGCGGGCAGTGATCCACACTCTTCCTGCGATATTGACTTCGCGGTCAGTCTAAGATCTGTGGCCGGCACTGTCTCCTGACTTGAGTGCACTGCTGTGCCTGATTGGCCCCGCCTGCTCCGTTGCTGCTCCCGCTTGACCGACCTGGCATTGCCGGTGTGCACTGCGTGGCCTCTCTGGCTGCGCCTGCCCCGACTCCGCTCCCGTCGGCTGACTGGGGCTAGGTCGTTGCTCACTGCAGGCCCCGACTGGCGTGTGTATGGTACATTTGTATGGTGCATTTGACGGTTTCACGACCGGGCACCGGTCCGTTGTGGTGACTGCGGACTCGAGAGTGCTTCGGTTCGTGGTGCCTTTTCGAGGATGGTGTGCTTAGGGGGCTGAGTTTCCCACTACGCTTCCAGGGTTAGAGGATGTTGTTTTCCCCCCTGCTCCTGCTCTGCTGATGCGCTCATTCGCATTCTGCCGCTTCTTGGTCGTGATCAAGTTCCAGTTTCGGTTTCTATACCGGGGCTGAGTTTGTGCCGGGATACTGGATGGGTACTTATCGTTGTTGCAAGATCGCAGAGGAGTAGCTGTTGGTGGGTTGGTACCACAGTACTTCACCAGAGCTGCCCCTAGCTCGTTGTTGCAAGATCGCAGAGGAGTAGCTGTTGCTGGGTTGGTCCCATAGCGCTTCACCGGAGCTGCCCCTAGCTCTCCATTTCGAATGGCTGGGGTCGCCACTTCAGGATCCCTCCTAGCTTGTAAAGCCCTTGGCTAAGATGGTGGTCTCAGCAAATTAGATATCGTAAAAGGACTATTTTCCCCACAGTCCCTTTGAAATAGAAAAAGAAAAAGGACTATTTTTTCTGCAGACGCTCTGTAAGAGAAGTAGGACTCTTTGGCCTCCTAGAGCTCTAATGGAAAGTAAAGAAGGACTTCCAACAACTAAAGTCTGGAACCTCGCTGTCACAAAAGTGGCCATCTTGGAAGAATTCTGATGACACTGTCTTTCCCACACATTTTCTTTCGCGATATCAGAGCAGTCTTTACCCTTTCGCATTTGACCGGACATATTATCTTTATTCTTCAATTGAATCTACTCCTCTTCTGTCACTAGATCATTTCGTAATGTGGTCCTGAGTGAGCCTTCCTATCATATCATCCTCACATTTTGATTTCCATTCTGTCTCTTTCCCTTCCCTCTCCACCCCAGTCACTACCCTCCTCATCTCCATGCTCAGTCAGGTGCCTGTTAGTCTGGTGCTTCCTCATCCTATCCTCCTAGATCCTCTAGGGTCACCCCTCGCCCAGTCTCCTGTTACCTTTTGGCGCCACCCTGGACCATCATCTTGCGCTCCTCCTTTATGTACTACGTTTTCTAGGACACTTCACTCATGAGTAACTTAGCAGTGACACTTTTATTACCACCTTCCTCCAGCTTCATCTAGTTCACTATAGATACCAATTTATCTAGAGCCATACTTACTCACTTGGAGCCTTCAGCCCTCAATGCTTATAAAATCATATATCCTCCCAACTTGTCTAAGAACGCATCTAAAAACTTTAAACATAGTCTCCTTAAATCCCACCCAGAAACCCTTATCTCGGATCCTTTCTTCTGCATAAAAAAGAGGAGTTTTAATTAATGATCTTATCTTCTATACAAAAAGATGCGCCCAATGGAGGAACGCTCTATACTCATTACTCATTATCATCACATCCAAAAAATCTCCCCATGGTTTAAGAATCACGGTTGCCCACTCACCTATTTATAAGTTCAAAGCTACCATCTCCCTTTACAATAATGGAACGCTCCTTATCCAATCCTCTGTTGACAACCTTGAATTGTTCGAAGATTTTTTCCCCACCATCAAAAACTCGGTGAACAACACGAGATCTGCCCCCTCCCTAAACCATCCTACCCCCTCGGCCAATCCCATGGTCCCTCACCCCATGATGATTCCAAACGAAGATGGCTTTTTTGACCCTTCCCTCTCCATCCCTCACACCTCCAATGATATCTACTTACTCACTACTAACCCACCATCGCCACCTACCGGGTCCCAGCAGCTCCCAATCATGCGCCAAACCAGTCCTCACGCCCACCGCTCTCCCAGAGTAGCCACCCCTGAGATACACACCACCAACAGTCACATAATCACCCCTTCCTTACCCCTGACCTATTACAACACTATTGTTGATTCTAGGCTAACAAACAGACCCCTCACACTCCAGAGTCATCATGTAGCCACTTACTGTGCCCTCCTTTATTGCCCGTCAAAACTTGCTCCACTCATAACCCTTCCTCGCCCCAGATGGCTCTCACTGGCCAACCTCTTTCCAGGACTATCCCCTTGAACATCCCTCCCCCACAACTCCCGGCCTCAAGTCACTGATCTCCACACCAACTCCTCACTTGGATCCAAGCTGGATGAGACCACCCTTGCCATCCAACAACTCAAGTCTGATGTTAAAAGCATTTTACTCCTCACCTCAGAATGGGCGAAAAAGGGCGTCTAAGCAATTCTTTCGATACAAACTTTCATAACCATGCCTTTCCCACATACCACTGCTCTAGGCCTCCGTCACGCCATCCATTCTCAATGCTCTCTCCAAATCTTAACCCCCCTCACTTCAAATGGAAAACCTTACCCCTCCCCAATGACCCTACCCAACCCATTAGACTAAATCATCCTCTGACTGACAAGGATATTTTCTCCCTCCTACGCTCCTATGAACCAACATACGCTGACAATACACTCTATCACTGTCAAATCGAGATAATTCAAGCTGACCCACACAGAGAACCCAGGACTAATCCCAGAGCATTAAATAAAAACAACCTCACACTAGTCTCCCTCTCACACAAGTCTCCTGCCAACGCCAACTCGAATCTTAAATGCATCCTTCTCAATTGCAGATCTGCTGTAAAACAAGCAGTAGATATAGCTGCCCTCATTCTCGACCATGAGCCGGATCTCTTAATGCTGACCGAAACCTGGCTAAATGTCTCCTCTTCTCCTATCCTTGACCTACTTGTCCATCCTAGCTATGACATTATTAGGTTAGACAGATCTAGTGGGCAAGGGGGAGGTATTGCCTGCATCTACCGTAGCAATCTTGTGGTCAAACAACTTCATTCTGCTGCTCTCCCTGCGTGTGAATACTTATGCATCGAGGTCGCTTGTAATACCTGGCAAGTCTGCAAACTCCACCTGTTCTATCATCCCCCAAGAGACAACCTTTCCTTCATCGAACAGATTATGGAAATTATCTCAACTAATGCAGATAATCACAGCATTCAGATCTTCCTTGGAGATTTTAACTCCACTGGAATGACCTTTCCGTAGATAGTGTCAAATCGTTCCTGAGGGAATTTGATCTAACCCAGATATGTGACAGCCCTACGCACATCAAAGGAGCTACCTTAGACCTAATCATTGGCAATCCGAAATCCGTTCAACTTGATTCTATCGTCCCTTGCGACTTGGCAGACCACCACTGCATCACCTTCCTCATCTCAGAATCTGTTAGTACTAGCTAAACTCAACCAAAAAAAACCAAACATTGGCAAAGAACACTGCGAAACATTAACCTTGATGCTTTGACAACCCTCAGTAATAACATTTTACCCCCCCCCCGAGACTATGACCGACGTCCACGATCTCACTGAACGCTGCAGTCGGTCCATGACAAGCATTCTAGACACGGTCGCTCCTTTACAGTTAAAAAGAATACCTTCCAAAGTCTCCAAACCCTGGTACAACGGCAGTCTAAACACTGAGAGAAGAAACCTGAGACAAGCGGAAAGATTGTAGAGATCCTCCCCGTACCTTGATCATCTCAAAAATCTGAGATCACTAAGGAACATCTATAACAAACGCATAAGAATCTGCAAAGCTAACTTTTTCACAAATCAACTGAACCTAGCTAAAAATCGACCAAAAAAACTGTTCGAAATTGTTAAGTCTCAATCGAATAGCAAACTCCTTCTCCCCTCGATCGGACCAGGCCCACTGCCGAATTGCGAAGATTTCTTCACTTTCTTCATCGGAAAGACAACTAAGATGGATGGTGGTTGTTGTCCATGCCACAGTAACCTCTCGCTTGGACTACACGAATGGCCTTTAACTGGGCCTACTGGCTTACCTGGTAAAAAAACTGCAAATGGTCCAGAATGCGGCTGCGAGATTGATCAAACGTGTTCCATTTAGACAGCACATCTCTCCACATCTCAAAGAACTGCATTGGTTGCCGGTCGTTAACAGAATTAAATTTAAGGCCTTACCCCTAGCCTTTCGGGCAGTCCATGGAACATGCCCCAGTTATTTGAAGCTGAGGCTAGGCGTGTCCAAGCAGTCGCGGCTACTTAGGTCTAGTTCTCAGAACCTGCTATGCACCCTTTGAGTCAGGAAAGCTCGGATGGGCGGCAGATCTTTCATGCTCAGGGCGTCCATGATCTGGAACGCCTTGCCTAATGCCCTGCGCCAGATTACCTCGGAAACGGAATTTAGGAAAGCAGTCTAAACCTGGCTTTTTAATCAAGATTAATCTCCTGGACTCTCTGAACGCCGCACGTCTTTGCGTGCCTCCTGTTGCTATAGCGCCGGGACACCTCTTCGGAGGTAGCTGTTTGCGCTCTACAAATGGCAGTATTATTATTATTATTATTGATCTGCAGACTGCTTTGGAGCTCATGCCAATCTTACCACCTATCAGTTCACGCCCCCCCCCAATCTTTGGCACCGCCGCTCACTCCAGGTTTTACCCCCAAGAACAACGCACTTTGGAGTGCATTCGAAGTCTTTGACGATAACACCATTCTAAAAACGCTCTCAGCACTGAAACCATCCAACCACTTCAGTGACCCTCTACCATCGAATTTCTTCAAGGAGATCAAACTATCCCTACTCCCACTATGGGCCAAGATTGTCAATGCCTCACTGATTCAAGGCTCTATCCCAGACTGTCTTAAGGCTGGACAGGCTACCCCCATTCTTAAAAAACTGACGGCAGATCAGGCCGACCTAAACAACTTCTGCCCAATCTCCAACATTTCGACCTTGGCCAAGCTCATGGAGAAATGTGTCCACGTTCAGCTTTGTAATCACATAGAACGCTTCCAACTACTGGACCAATTCCAATCTGGCTTCCGTCACGGTCATAGTACAGAATCCGCTATCACCCATATTGTTGATGATGCGCTCAAAATGTTGGATCAGAACGACTCTTGCCTTCTGATCCTCCTTGACCTATCATCCCCTCAACACCACTCTACTGAAAGCCTAAAACTGGCTGACTCTAAATCATCTTAAACTCAATGCTCTGAAAACGGAATTCCTTTTAATCGCCCCATCTAATCAATCATCTGTCATCAGTGAATGGATGAATCCGCTAACAGCTCTTAACTGCATGCCACACATCATTGATTCCATGAGTTCTTTGGGCATAATGCTAGACAATAGCCTGAACATGCAGAAGCAGATTACTGCCCTCACCAAAGGAGCCAACTTCCAAATGAGCATCCTAATCCTAAGGAAAATAAAACCTTTTCTCCCCCCCCCCCACCCCTCAATGACTTCAAATCGGCGGTGCAATCTCTGGTGATCTCCAAGTTGGACTATGGAAGCGCAACCCTCTGTGGGCTCCCGAGATCGAAGATGGCTCCACTCAGTGTCTCTCTTAACTCTGCTGCTATACTCATCACTGGCTCAAAAAGACACCACCATTTTACACCGGAGCTGAAATCCCTAAATTGGCTCCCTTATGAAGCAAGGATACAACTAAAAATTGCTTGCATGACTCATAAAGCCTTACATTACAACACCCCACTATACCTCGCACATAAACTTGTACTATCTGGTGGCTCCAGATCCTCCAAAAGTGCCAACACCCTTCTGCTGAAACCGCAGAAATTCCGTAAAAAGAAAACTTATGATCAAGCTTTCTCAGGTATCGACCCGAGAATTTGGAACTCCCTGCCTCCGGAAAGAAGGACGATCCCTTCAACTGTAACTTTCAAAAAGGAAGTTAAAGCGCTTCTGATAAACAAATTCTTGCCCTAGAACCCCTCGCCTTATACGCACTCAAAGACTCGTCCCCTCTCCGTTTTTACCTGTCTTTTCATTGTATATGATTGCAGCATTTTTTAGAGAGTTATCTCTGTATGCACTTTTCGTACTCACTTTATTCTCAGTTTCCTCCCAGCTCCTCCTTTGTGACTTTGTAACATGCTTCGTTTATTCTTGTTTCTTTATTCTCCATGCCTGCTATGACTGTCCCCCCCCTATTATTTGCTTAGACTGATTATGAATATGTATGGCATGCCGTCATAGAGTTTCTCACCCCTGGCACTTCTGACCACCCTGTTGTCTGAGTTATAGGTCTCCTCTCTTTTTCGCTCATCTGCAAAGCGCTCTGATACCATCATGAGTCTTGTCCCCCCTCTATAAAACTTTTTAAATAAATATATAATCATTTAGTTTCATTAACAATGGAGGGGGTTTAGGTTATGCTGTCCTATAAAATACTGTTAGATTATTAACCATGCTAACAGTATCTTTTTTCTATGCATTTCTTTCTAATTGTGGCATGTATACTGCATTTCAGAGCACGATAGTTTAAATAAATATTCTAAACTTCTTTTGTGTCTCCTGGTTATCTTATTGTGGACGAGTATGAGTGAGAGAGCGAAAGAGTGTGTCCTGTTACCGCAATCCCTGAGAGGGTTGAGAGGGTTGTGTTGTGGGGTGCCAATTCACTTGTTTCTCTGGTAAGGTTAGGAGAGCAAGTGAGACACTATAGCTAGTCGGACTCGGGCCCATAGATACTGAGATGGTATGGTGACTCAGTCTCTACATACTAATGTTCTATGGTTCCAAGCATAGTTCTGTTCCAAGAGCAGAATACCTGCAACAGCAACTATGTAGAGCCTGTGTTGCACCCTGTACAAGACGTAACACTGGGCACATTCCTTTTTACTATCTACTTAAGGAGTTAGTAAGCCTGGTAGTTTCTTGCCATCCTCTGTACAAAATTAAGTGTGTCTTATAGGGATGGATTGCTTAACATAAAGAGCCTTGGGCAATCTATCTATTGGTGGCTCAACGAAGTTTAGTCTCTTGCTGATCAGCCATTGACCCCTCAGTTCCTGGTCTTCCTTTCAGGTGAAGACCTTAAACTAACAGTTTCCTCTTGCAAAAAAATGGCAATGGTCAGGGGTGTAATGCAAGCCCGCTCCCCTAAGATGCAGGGAGACCCCCAAACCTTGAGGGGCCCCACTGGCCTTCAGGGGGCCCCATTCAGTCAAAGGCCAATGAACATCTGTGAGATATGGGAGACTCAGGGGCTCCTCTTCACATTCTACGGGAGGCCATCATTTTGAACTAAGCCACTGATGATGAGTCCTTGCCTAACCTGCTACACATGATAGGTAAGTGACTGCGCATAAGAGGCTAATGGACAATACCCATGAGCATTGTTCTACTCTCTCTCACGATCTGCTCATGATCCCCCCAAGTTCCACACACTCAGACATTCTGGTACACATAAGCATCCAATCAAGCAATAGCACCACCTGTCACTCGTTCAAAAGTCCACTACAATACGACAATGCATTCATCATCCTTCTGAAGGAATAACTATAACAGATCCCCCAGAGCCTTTCAAATACAGGGCACTTGTTACAGTCATACAGCTCTCTAACACACAACACACACACAAACACACACACACCTGTAAGAAAGATGGGCCTACACAAACACACACATCTGTAAGAAGGATGGGCCTACATGTATGACATTTAAATTCTTATTGAAAAATGGCTAACCTTACAACAATTTTTTGTGTGTAGCTGGAAATATTCGCTTACCCATATCTTAGCAGTAATAATAATAGTTAATGTGAGTGCCACCTCCCTAGATCATCATGGCACCAATTGCCAAATCTCTCATATACCTTTTCAGATAACAGGTTGTTTCAGTACTTCCCAATGATTGAAGGTAGAAATTACAGTTTGCGACATCCATGATGAAATATGATATATAGCAGCCAGGCTTGTGAGGGGCTGCAAAGTTGCGTGGAGTACCTTATCGTTATAATTATTACAAGAACCAGTCTTCATTATCAGCTGTATCAATCGCTTCCTCACGATAATAGCTGCTCTTTAATGAGGAATCAAAAACCTGCAAATGGATTAGCGAGGTCAGTGTTCACTGTTGAAATTTTGTGTCACCTGTAAGCCTTATATCTTCTGACAGCAATAATTAGGGTACTATTAAAGTGGATAGTACAATTACATAACTTTGAAACAAGGCAATGTAAGGGCGTGTACATATATAAATAAGTTATTTTTACCATTAAAATCTACTTTTATTAACCACATTCCAACGTAATACTTGCTTCCTCTATCAGACCATACTGGAAATCAGCAGATAGGGAGCAAAACAAAGACACTCTCAGAACAGAATTCCTAAAGAAAAATTAGAAACACAGACTTTTGGAGGACCAGAACACAGTGTAGCCAGAAATAAAATTGAATTGCCTCTACATCAGATCTAGTTTAAGATGCTCTGTAGTGTGCAAAAGGTGCTCCACCGGCTTGGTTTCTTATCTTAAGATATAGACTAATGTCCCATCCTTTGTACTGTTTCTGCATGTGGGGTATTCAACACATATCGGGCTAATCCACAAAACCGTTCATGAGTACGGCAAGTAGTACTACAGGGGTACTTGTTAACGTATCCACAAAAACGTTCATGAGTACGGTAAGTAGTACTACAGAGGTACCCGTTAACGTATCCACGAAACCGTTCATGAGTGCGGTAAGTAGTATTACAGGGGTGCTCGTTAACGTACTCTGACATGCCTTTGTGAATCAGGCCCAAAATGTCAAACTCCCAAATAGTAAAGGTGCACAGTCCTTTCTAGTTGTACCTACTCCACATAACTGTTCCATAAATATTCCATTTTATTCCCATTTAGATGTTCCGGAGCCAATTCTAAAAGGTATGCAAGGGTATGTAAAAGAGTACTACAAGAGTACTACTTCACATACTCATAAATGCTGATGTAAATCTGCCACATAAGAGATAGGGCAGTCATAGGCCAAGATTCTGGCCAGAAATGTGTGAATATCATTTGTGATTAAGTAAAGTATTTATACTAGACTATTATTTCTCATTCATACTTCAGGTCCTTCACAGGCCTGTAAGAAGATATAATGGTGACTGTTAAACATAAAGCCAAATAAAAATTTAAATAAAATGATGCAAATATTGGGTGCTCCTCAAACTAAATTAAACAGGGACCAATAACCCTGATCCTTTCCAAGCCAATCTGCAAGAAAAACAATGACACAGAGGGGTCTTTTCATTAATGCCATTTTGGAATACATACTGTAGTGCTCCTTTACATACTCCAAAATGCAATTCACAAACTTCTGTTCGGAGAGCTCCATCTCTGCCTCTCCTATCTTTTCTTTACACTATTCTCTGCTTCAGTGATGGAGATCTCCGCACTTGTAGGTATATGATTTAGAAGTAAGTGTGGGATTGACAAGGGGGAGTGACTGGAAAATGGTGAATTCTTACCCTAAAATGGCTTTGGTGACGGAAAATTGAACACGAGATTAAGAGAGGGACGTGATAATACAAAACACACACCCACATAGGAGTAAGACAATTGAAGTTCACAAAATACTCATTTAAATCTACTTCAGTAGTATTACTGAAAAAGCAGGCATAAATGTACTCCAGCCCATCCTTATGGTAAGCAAAGCACACATGGTCAACCACTGGTACTGCAAAACACTCCTGTAAAAATCAATGAAGGAACGCAATAACACTAACAAATAGGGAAAAAATAAAATATATTAAATCACTTTAAATTAAACTTTTTTATCATTTATTATTAAATAGTTTTAAAATAAAAATACATTTTGATGTTTTAATATGCATAACATTTTAAACTTATATATTGTAAGTGATAACTTATTTATTTTTAAACTAAATCAAAAATAATTCAACACATTCAACATGAATAATACTTTAGCAACAAATTTACTTTCATTAAATTTGAAAACAAATTAACCGGTTTTAGAAAACTTAGGCTATAATTTAATGATATGTTACGTTTTAGTGCAGGTGTGCTGTCCCTTGTTGCTGTGGTAGTACTGGGTGGAAGGGAGTTAATGTGTTTTAGAATTTGTTTAATTAAAAATAAATAATGGGATTTTTTTAAATTTAAAATTCATTTTCTTAAAATTCCGTATTACTTTCTATAGATAGCTCTCGCCCCTGTGACGGAGATCTCAAGAAACTGCTATAAAGTTACTAAAAGTAACTTTTCAGTCGTAAATTAGGTCATAGTAGTCTTCACCCTCTCATTTAGGAGGTGTAGACTTGTACCTCTACATCTAGGTGGAGATATCCTCATGGAAACAATGAATTCCATCCATGAGGAGGAGATTTACAACCAGGTGTAGGTCTACAAAGCCAGAGATCTACATATGGAAACTTACGTTGGTGAATCACCACAGAGAAATGATTATCAATCACAATCTGTCTTCTCAGCTTTGGAATTTTGCAGGAAGTATGATTCCTGTTTCCTGTGAGAAGAGCTTGTCAAATGCACTATTGACCAAGTAATAAATACATGAATAATACATGGTGCCATGAATGGAGAACATATACCGTTATTCCATTAGCTGCCTGTACGGAAATGCCTTGCAATTCTACATCACCTACTGTTGTAGCCTGAAATCTAGGTTCTATTAACATCTGATGCAGGAACAAGAAGTAGATGAGGACAGTTGCCTTCTTTGTCTCTCTTTAGCGCGTGAGGCTGGACACTGCTGAATAATGTTATTTCCAAGATTATCCTGTTGTGTGCGCTTTACTTTCACAATGCCACTTTATATTCGGTTTAAGTCCATAACTGGAGGGTGGGCAATTAACAGCAGTTAACACACAAAATCCAATACAACTTACAAAAGAAAGGATTTATTGTATAGCAAATTAAAATTATTGCATGGAGAACCAGCAACGTGAAAGACAAATATTTGAACGGATCGATGCCACAATAACCTCAGTATATGTTGGGTTCTTTAAAGACATTTATACTCTCTGGTGTGTTCAGGAACCCTGAATAATGCTCAGTCAAAATGTTATTTCTCTTAGTCTAAGATCAGAGGGAATTTCAAGAAAAATGTCATTTGAAACAATGCATATACCTCACATTGACGTGAATAGCTGTTTCACTAGGAAAAAAACATTTGTTACATACTGTCACTATGTATTTTTATCTACTCCAAATGAATCTCATGTAAGGGCCGCTATGCAAACTCTGTTAAGCGCTCTGATACCTTTGGGTCAAGTTTGTGCTATATGAAACTCGATAAATCTAAATAAATAACCACTTACTGCTGTATTGTTCAACTCTGACTCTTGTGAATCCCACCATGTGCCTCTTGTAAACCTTATCACATAACGTGTAAAGCGCTCTGATATCTTCGTGTCTAGCTAACGCTATATAAACTCAAAATAATAATAATTTGCAAAACCTGCAAACTCAACTTGTGTCTCTGAGCAGTGTGATGAGTTTCAGTTTCGAAATGTGTATCTTTGACACATCTGTCAAGGTCCAATATGGCCAAAAGAGGATTTGGCACTTTAACCTTGCTGTGAGCCCTCTTGTGTTAGTACATCTCGCATGATAAGGATCTCTGTGTTTCTCTCCTGTCACGGGGAGACACAGACACAAAGACCTTACTGTACTCCCTCCCTCCATCATGTCCAGGACATGGACCCGCATCACTTCAGAACCTCTCAGCTTGTTTCCTGATAAACATATGCGGGGTTACCATGACATAATGTCAGAGGAAAGCATCAGTGCTGCCTGGGCCAGAGCTGAACCCCATCCCTCATCCTGAAGGGCTGCTGGGCACCCAGTAAAATGGGAGTATGAATGGCGGGAATAGAGGGGCGTGCCCACAGCTAGGGGAGGGGGAGGAGTAAACTGGAACAACTGGCCCATTCATGGATTTCCCATTAAGAATTAGAAACTCTGGCAGCAGCTGCAAGCTCAGGTAGTAATTTTGTTTATTTAAAAACTCCAAACAGCGGCCAATATTTCAATTTGTTTCAGATATGCTGCTTGTTTCCTATTCCCCGTCCTGCGATTTTAGGAGCTCAGGAATGTTGAACGACCGCACTTCTTAGCAAAAAATCAGGTCCCTTTCCTCCCGAAGCTAATAAATCTATCAGTCTGCTCTGAGCAAGAACTAATTCACTTCCTGAATAAATTGTTCATTCACATTTCAGCTGCAAAGAAAAAATTCTTCTCCACTTTGGGTTGTTTGTTAGTCAATTGCATTTAGGCCATTCGTATTTGACAGCGAATCAAAACACCAGTGGAACTGTGAGTGGTATATTTCGGTCAGAACGTCAGAGCAATGCACATACGTCTTGCACATACTGCACGTGGCACGTTGAGGTTGGTCTTCACTAGTTCTAGACCTGGGGTTGCAGGACATATTATCATTACTCTATGAGAAGCAATTGTCATGCAGATTTCCTTTGGATGTGTTTTTGGTGGCAGGTTTATGTATTGGGGTGGCTGTGTTATCCTGACTTCTGTGCAGACTGTATCTGTATCTTATCTCCCTCTCCATGCCTGCAGGGGTGATTTAGACATTTCATTATCATTTAAAGGATGACTGTAGCACACACCCTCCAGTTAAATCTCTGCTTCTACTTCGCTCCTCCCCCGCACCCAGTGGTTAATTTGTAGAAAACGAAATGCTGGGGCTCTATTCAGGAGGCAACGTGCACCAGCTCATTACTGCTGTTAGCGCCGCCTAAAACAGAACCAACTACTATCCATGAAACCCTACAAGTGGGCGGCAGACTGCGGCGTAATGGTCAGAGCTGCCGACCTCTGAGCTGGGAAACCAGGCTCGAGTCTCGGCGTCGGCTCAACATCCTGTGATTCTCTGCAAATCAATTAATCTCCATGTGCCTACCAAAAATGAATGTGTCCTAACTGCTGCTCATGAAAAGCGCTTTGGGTTGAGTTCTCGCTATAAGCACTGGTGTTGATGATTAAGTGCTGGTGCTGGGAACCGGAAACCACTGGCTCAAATTAAGCACTGCCTGCCCCCCACTTGTCCTCTCTCCCACAAACAAGCACAAGACTTTTCAGAGTTGTTAACCCTACTGCTGCATTCAGCATAGAAATTAATTTACATTTATAACAATACCCATATACATAACACAGGACCTCAGGAGTAAATCGTAAACGCCCCCTGAGTATAATTATAATTTGCACGTCTCTCTCTCACACTTCCTCCTCCAGCACACTATTTAGCACTGCATCACAAAATAAGGTAAGAGCACCTCTCTGGTCTCCCATACACAATCCCAAAATGCTTTCTACTTAGGTTCACAACAAACACAACACTCTTCCATCCACGCACTCCCCCAAGGTGCAGCGTGCCACCTGTCTGACAATGCGCATTGGCACCACACAGTAGTTTGTGAACTGCAATATATGAATACTCCAATACAATATACCAAGCAGTGTGGGTACGTCAAAAGCATATGAAGAGGTTTAAGCAGGGAGGTGGTAATGCCTGGGGGTTTTACTCCATTTCTGCAATCTAATCTGAATAAAAAAGATGACATATTTGTAAATACGGCTTTGTTGCCTGTTTCATTTACAAACACTGAGGGCTTCATTCACAAACTGCACTTTGTGGTATGTTTTCTGTACTACAAATTGTCTTTCACTCACTACAGGTGGAATTTTACACCTCCACATTACCTATACTTATGTGTGTGGAGTTCTGCAGCAGACTGTGGAGTTCTGCACCAGACTGTGGAGTCTCCGAACACTTAAGTATAGGTTTATCAGCAGGGGAGTGGGTTAAAGAAGTGCAGACTATCTTCAAAAGGGGATGGGATTAGGGAGGAGTAGGATAGGTTTAGTGAGGGTAAGGGAGGGGTTTCGAGAGGGACGTCACTCACCCACACAATAGTAAGCCAATTGTAATACTCAGGGGTTGGAGACATGCAATTTATACCTTTGTAGTAAGTCTACAAATACTAAAAATGGTAAAATTACTCCATTGTGTAAACGTAGTCAAAAGTATACGTTACCTTTGTGACTCAGACTTCAGTAATACAGTGAGGGTCATGAGTTTCGTGAAGGCATGTGTTTTAAATGTGTCTTCGGTGAAGAAGGTGAGTTTAAAGGCAATCACGCGTAAGCCAGTGTCTTCAGAAGAAGCCCAGCCAAACAAAATCAGCGTTAAAAAGTGACCCTGGCTCCTCTCATTACCTGTCTCCTCATAGAGATATCATGTTTTTACTAGAAAGATTCCTTCAAAATTGGTCTTCAACAGTGTTGAAATTATCTTCCCAACATCTCTACTTAAGAAAAGCAGTCAAAAATCTCTAAAATGGTAACATGTATGCATGTATGTATTTATTGATTCATTTATTTATGTACTTGATTATTTATTTAAGGTATTTAAGTAGAGCGGACCAAGGCAGAGGACAGCAAAATGCTTTATCCATAGCATATTAGAGGATAACTTAGAACATACAGAAAAAAGTAAAGTTATGTGGGCATTAGTCAGTGAGGTATAGTTTGAAAGATCAGGATATAGTCTCATGCGGTTCATGAATAGTCTTGAACTCTTTTTGTTGACCACTATCATTCTGTGGTCATTAGTAAGTCCAAAACAAATGTATTATTATTACGGACAGAGGTATAGTCTTGGTGGAAGATCTTATCAAAACATCTCTCTAAATCCTGATATAGATTCTTAAATCCTTCCCTATAAATATAAATATCCCTTACCAGTGTTACTCTTTTTTTGAAACAGATAAGCAGAACAAACCCATATTGTGCATTTAGCAGTGGGACAAGTTTGATGCAATCTGATGATGAGAATGTTAAACGATATAATACTTTTCTTGTTGCCAAAATACCATATGTTTCCAGTCATATGACCACAGATCCCTACAGATCTCCACCATCCCAGCAAACCCAAAACCAATCTGCAATTCTTCTATAAGCAGTTACCAACCACCCCATTCTCTATATTCAGTTTGCGGACATTCAGAGTCACTCTATCACCTCATTTCCTAGCATGTCAGTCGCACTAACCAGATTCTTAGGCATCAAGGCATCTACTACAAACACACAAAAAAGAAGTATATCCATAAGGCTCTATAGGAGACAATAGGTACTCCAGTCCAATTGAAGTTAGATAACGATTGAGAACCAATCTCCCACAGAAATCATAAGAATTGAATGCAAATCCACACACTACACATCTCTGAAGGTCTTGTCAACTGGCTAAGTAAAATAGGACACCGAAAATCAGGAACTCAGTACAGTACCACCTACCTTCACTTGCAGAAGATAAAAAATGTGATGGACAAGTGTATTTAATTAAATGCTGATGTGACTTGTATCTTAGCCCACACACCACTGTTTTGATAAGTCAGGTTGACCTTCTGCCATCAGTATGAATAATTTCTTCCAAAGCAGAATAAGGAGAGTGTTAGAAATTGGCAGAGGTATGCACCCTGCAAAAGCAGGAACCACAATCCTAGTCAGGGTAAGTCACAACACAACCTAATTTACCCTGTGCTCTTCCTCTGGTAGTTTGGCACAGAGGAGTCAGGCTTAACCTAAAAGGCAATGTGTAAAGTATGTGTGCAACACTTCATATGATAGCACAGTGAAAACACAACAAAAAAACTCCACATTAGGTTGGAAAAATAGATTATGATTATCTAAATAAAACAAGATCAAAACAACAAAAATCCAATGAATAGGAGTTGAGATATGAATTTTTAAACATTAAGGGGCCGATTACGATGCGGTCCGTAAAGGCTCTGACCCAAGGTCGGAGATTTTCTGGCCGCATCGTAATGGGCTGCTCGATTTACTTTCTGACTGCCGCATTATGATGCTGGCAGTCGGAAAGTAAATCGGCCGGTCATTCGGCTGGCTTACGATGGGCTCATGGAGCCCGTCGGCCAATCGGAGCTGGCCCGTAATACCAAAGGGCGGGCCTTTCCGCCCTTGGGATTATGATTCATGCTTTCCGACATGGTTTCCATGCTGGCCTGTCCGACATGGAAACCATGCCGGAAAGCATGTTTGGGGGCCCACAGCAGGGCCTCCGTTTGGGTGCTGAGAGGGCACCAATGGTGCTCCCCGGTTGATCCCTGATCCCCGTTGCAGGCACCTTGAGGTGACCTGCCACAGGGTTAAGGGATGAACCACACCTCCCATTTCCCAATGGGACCATGTATTATGGCCGGTTTACGAGTGTAACGCATGCTCCCATAGGGAAATGCAGGAATGCGACCGAACAGTGTTCGGTCACATCCTAATGAGGGGGTCGGGACTGCCGACCAGAGGTTGGTCGGTCCCAGGACCGAGTCGGTGTCGGGCAGAAGCAATTCCGCCTGACATTGATATAGGCCCCTTAATGAAGCATGTATTGCCTTAAGAGTTAATTGGTCGATCTGGACTAGTATAAAGTCAAGAATTCAGGCCTACCACGATGAAGTGTGGGCCTGATACAGGACCCACGCAGGGCCAGCTGAGAAAAAGTACCTTGATCCTGGTTGCAACAGCGAGATGCATCGGTGATTTCCACACAGTTGAGGTGTTGCACCGAATTGCTCCATGCAACTATGGGGATTTTTTGGTTCCAGGAGCAAAGCGTCAGTTCCAACATGTGGTGGTTCTGAATGCAAAGCGCTGACTGAGTTTCTCCGTGCTGTAGAGGCAATGCATAGATTTTCTCCAAGCAGTGGTGGCGATGCGTCGGTTCCGAAGTGGTGGTTCCGAATGCGATGTGATGGTTCTGAGTGTGATGCAATGTGCCGGTCTGATTCTTGCAACAGCGGCAAAGCGTTGATTCTGCTCTCGCAGCAGAGGATGCATAGGTTCCACTGGAGCAAACCCCTAGGTCCACTTCCAAAGGTCCAGAACTGGGGTGGCACCACTTGGCAGGACAGACTCACAAGAAGATGAGCCCAAGGGTTGGAACAGGAGGGTTCTAAGTCTTTTGTGTCCCTGTGATTTAGGAAACAGAAGGAAAGCCAGCAAGCCCATGGAGTCACTCTAGGTTCAAGTGATGCAGGTATAGTCCTTCTCACCCAAGCAGGGAGAGAGCAGCAGGCAGGAGGGCAACACAGCAAGGCAAGAGTTCAGAAAACAACACTTCCGGCAGAGAAGCAGTCCTTCAGCACCACAGCAGATCCTCTTCTTCTAGGTGGTCACAGGCCCAGAAGTGTACTGAAGTCATGGTGTCAGAGGCCCAGCACTTATACCCAGTGGTGCCTTTGAAGAGGGGGAGACTTCAAAGAAAGCTTTGAAGAGCACAGAGGATCATCCTTCCTGCCCTGGCTCCAGACATACTACAGGGGGGTAATCGATCCTTTGTGTGGTGACAGGACACAGCCCTTTCAGATGTAAGTGTCAGCTCCTCCCTCCCATCCTGCTCAGGATGGCCCATCTGCATACAGATGACCACTCAGGCAGAGCTACCCTTCCTTTGTGTGTGACTGTCTAGAGGGAATTCAGGAAGCTAGTTGTCGCCCACCCCAGACACGTATTCCAGAGACAGGCAAGAGGCACCAAGTGGCTAAAGTAAATAAATGCCAACTTTCTAAAAGTAAAAGACACACAAATGATAGACGGAATGCGGAACAAATCAAACATTCTCCCCCAGCTAAGAGATCTGGGTTAAATCCATCATTCTTTTGCTCACCGTGCCACCCCAGTTTAGACCCAGCCATATGCAAATCAGCCTTGACCCTGCTCCTCATGAGAACAGTCCAGCACGAACTGCAAAGCCAGGTCCTCCCTGAATTAGAAACAAGCATCCTAGGACTGGTTTCGGGGTATCACTCCCTTATCAGCCAGGCTAGGTTGAATAAAGTGGCACAGTGAGCCCGGGACCCATGTCTGGGCATACCTGGCGCATTTAGGGTGAGAAAGCAAAAGACACACAAATAATGGACGGAAAGCAGAGTTCATCATCTTCATTTTTATTACTTTCTACAAGTGGCATTTGCTAAACTGGAATTTAAAATCCAACTTCACCATAAGTTGTGATTTTAAATTGTGTGTTCAGTGACATCAAACTTGAAAAGTATATCTCTTCACAACTGGAAATTACACTTAAAAGATGTAATAAGGAAATCCCAATGTTATGCTATGAGAGATAGGCCTTGCAGTAGTGAAAAACGAAGTTGGGAGTTTTCACTACTAGGACATGTCAAACTTAAAAGTACATGTCCTGTCTTTTAAAAACATGGCACCCTGTCCTTTAGGGTAGACAGGGCCTACTTTAAGTGTGACTTATATATATGAAAAGGGAAGGTTTAGGCAAGGCAAGAGGGTTACTTTGCCAGGTCGAGGTGGCAGTTTAAAACTGCACATACAGGCTCTGCAATGGCAGGCCTGAGTCATTATTAGAGGGCTTCTTAAGTGGGTGGCACAATTAGTGCTTCAGGCCCACTAGCAGCATTTAATTTACAGGCCCTGGGCTCCTGTAGTGCATTTTACTAGAGACTTATAAGTAAATTAAACATGTTAATTGGGAATAAGGTAATGTTACCATGTTTAGGGGAGAGGGCACAAGCACTTAAGCACTGGTCAACAGTGGCAAAGTGTGCAGAGTCCTAAAACTAGCAAAAATTAAATGTGTTTAGAAAAATGGAGGGAGGGAGGCAGGCTACTCTAAGGCTGCCAGGTCTAACAGAGAGCAAAATCCCCTCCTGATGAATTAAAGTGCTTGTAGAATATTCTCCCTCCAAAATGTATTCCCATTCAGAGTTCTCAAGCCCACCCACAGTGCTCAGGTTTCACTCAGAATAATCCTCCTTCTAATGTCAGCTCCTCACCCACATAGCCACCATTCAAGAGAAAGCAGCAAGTGGCATGGTAGCTATGTGGGTGAGAATTCACATTGACTATGAATGCCAACAGGAGGTAGAGACATTTTGATGCACAGACACTCACTCCTCTGTAAACATATTCCATATCAATCATTTTCTACCTTTGAATGCTTGGATTTTGAAATACTCTTCAAGAAAATGAATATGAGCCTTCACTGGGATCCTAAACCCAATGCAGAAGGTTTCTGTCCTCCTAGAGCTTGTCTTGGGACACCTGCACTTTTGTTTGACAGGTGTACCACCCCAGTCAAACTCCCATAGTCCATGGAGCGAGTTGGAACGGACAGGGCTGGCAGGCAGCCAAATACACAAGCCCTGGTGGGCATAGATTGGGCTGTCCCAGGCCTTTGCCGTACATGGGGAGAATGACTGGAAGACAATGACGTCCTTTGTACCTAATAATCCAGAGAAAGACAACCTGCCTTTCTTGTATTCCATGCACACTGAGTAACAGAGGGGGCTGTTGGAGCAAACGCATTCAACCTCTTGTAGTCCTGGGTGGGCTTGGAGAATCAAATGATCCTTCATTGGAACTTTTAGGGCTGCCTGGTCATCAGGTTATGCCATGCATTCCTATGGTGCGTAACCAGATTTCTGGGCTAGAAGCGATCAGATGACCACCCATCTGGTGGCACCAGTATTTGGACAAAATATTGAGTGTAAATATCGGGAGACAGAAATATCGGGGAAAAAAACTGTTATACAAAAATATCATGGTGCAGAAATATGGTTGTCAAGAATATCATTTTTCTCAGGTAAGTAATATCGTTGTTAAGAATATCATTGTTGTTAAAATTATTTTTAATAATATAGTTGTAAAAAATAGTTAGTATATATTAGTTTTACGTGTTATTATTATTTGTTTAATTGTTAATAGCATTTTTTAAATATAGTTTGAAATTTGAAGTTTTATATAATTTTTTATTTAATTGCTAATAGTAACCTATAGTATTGTAGCAGGTTGCTAGGTTTGTAGGGGTACAGAGTGGGAAGGTAATTAAGGTAATTAAGTAATAATTATTTAATTATTTAACAATGAATTATTAATTTATTATTAATTATTTAATTGATTATTAATTATGTAAATTGTGTAATACTTATATTTTTTAGTTATATTTTAGGTGTGGGCAGCTGAATTTGTACGGGTATAGGGTGGGAAGTTAATTAAGTAATAATTAATTACCAATTAATGATTAATTTATTATTCATTATTACATTGATTGCTAATTATTTAAACTGTGTTATAACTTCATCTTTTAGTTATATTTTAGGTGTGGGCTGTTGAGTTTGTAGGGAGATAGGGTGAGAAGTTAATTAAGTGATAATTATTTAACAATTAATCACTTATTTATTATTAATCATTTAATTGATAATTAACTACGTACATTATGTAATACTGATTTATTTTAGTTATATTTTAATTGCGGGTGTGACATTAATTTAGTAATAATTAATTAACAATTATTTTTAAATTTTTAATTAATCAGTTAATTGTTTATCAATGATGTACATTTTGTTATACTTATTTTTTTAGTTATACTTTAAATCTGGGCTGCTAGGTTTGTAGGGATATAGTGTGGGAAGCTAAGTAATAAATAAATTACTTTTTTAATTAATTATTAAATTGTGTAATAATCATGAAAATTGTTTAATTGTTTTTTTATATATGTAATTATTTTGGGTCAATTAGTACTGTTCATATTAAGGGCTCGATTCCGATCTCGCTAGGAAAGCCCTCCGTACGACTCGGAGCTGGAGGGCTTTCCGAGCGAAACGTGCTCCGGGGGTCCGAACGAGCGAGTACGATGCAGCCGTATGCTTACGGACTCGTTTCACTCGGACTCCCAGTGAACTCTATTGGAGCCTGTGTACAGATGCGTACACAGGCTCCCATAGCAAAAAGGGGTGGGTGTGGAAAAGCGTACACCCTGTGGTGGCCACCCCATGGTGCCCGCCACACTGTGCATGTCTGGATCGGGGGGACCCATGTGCACACCCCCGTGACAGATTCGGAGTGCCCCGGGTGAAGGGGGGCCTGCTACGGCCCCCGCAGTACGCTTCCGACAGGTGTTTCATCTCGCTGAGACCGAGGCAAAGCGGCTGTCCGAATCGTGCATCGTACTCACTCTGTCGGAATTCGGCTCCATAGCGTGGCACGATTCGGCTACGAACGAGTTGTACGTACAGGTTCGGGTCCCGGAAACGATTCAGTCGGGTCGGCGCGTACGCGATCTTCGCATCGTACTTGGTCATTCGGACCTGTGTATGATTCGGTCGTAAACAAGGGCTACGAATCGGATCCGGGAAAGCTAAATCCAATTCGGAGGCCTTCCGAACGACATCGTTATCGGGCCCTAAGAGTTTTATATTTGTTCTAAATTGATAGGGATATTCAAATATGTAATGTGTTTGAAGTGAAGTACTTTCCCTACTGTCCCTTAGACTAGAGTGGGGATAATAAATGTAACCCCTCCGAAATCCAACGATTTCTCTACTGTTGCACAGACTGAAGTGGGAATAGTAAATCTGACCACTCCGAAGTCCAATGCTTTCACTACTGTTGACCTGTTTGGAGTTAGAACAGTAATTTTAACCCCACTCATAGCCTACGCTTTCACTACTGTAGTATCAACTGGAGTGGGAACGGTATATCTATTATTGCCAGACGCCAATACTTTCCCTAATATTGTTTAAATAAATCAATTATTATTATTTCTGTTTTTTAATTTTCGATTATTTATATATATATATATATATATATATATATATATATATATATATCCAACAACAACTCTCCAAATGACGGGAGCCCCCGTCCCTGCAGGGCGGCTTCAAAACGGGAATGGAGAATCCCGTGAATGGCTTCGCGCCAACAAACATCAGAAAATGAAGAAGCCACAACTCAATGACTAACTGGCATTTATTTCAAATGGATTGGCAGCATGTCAGTCCTTACGCGTTTCAGCTTGAAATAGCCTTGTTCACAGGTGAGCAATGTTGTAGTGCTAATTACTCTGTGCATATCACCCAGTGGTCATGTGACTCGGGCAGGAAACTACTGTACCCAACATGCATCAAGATTATTCAGGTAAAAACCGAACTGTGTAAAATGTTCCTTCTGCTTAATAGCGTTTTTTTCCCACAGACAGTCTCAGTGTTTTTCAAATAAAGTGCATGTTGCAAAAATAAAAGTCACATCTTCTTTGCATTGTTGCCAGCTTTGCTCATACCATGCTGCCTTACTGCAGATCTTTGCTCTCTCCAAAATGCCAAGTTCAGTCAGAGTCGGCAGGAAGAGTAAATACCCCTCCTCTCCCTTTCTCCTCCTCGTGGACAAATACCTTGGAAATCCATTCAGGGTCACACGGGGCGAGCGGGACATGCTCCCCAATTTAAATCCAACAACAGCTCTCCAAATGACGGGAGCCCCCGTCCCTGCAGGGCGGCTTCAAAACGGGAATGGAGAATCCCGTGAATGGCTTCGCGCCAACAAACATCAGAAAATGAAGAAGCCACAACTCAATGACTAACTGGCATTTATTTCAAATGGATTGGCAGCATGTCAGTCCTTACGCGTTTCAGCTTGAAATAGCCTTGTTCACAGGTGAGCAATGTTGTAGTGCTAATTACTCTGTGCATATCACCCAGTGGTCATGTGACTCGGGCAGGAAACTACTGTACCCAACATGCATCAAGATTATTCAGGTAAAAACCGAACTGTGTAAAATGTTCCTTCTGCTTAATAGCGTTTTTTTCCCACAGACAGTCTCAGTGTTTTTCAAATAAAGTGCATGTTGCAAAAATAAAAGTCACATCTTCTTTGCATTGTTGCCAGCTTTGCTCATACCATGCTGCCTTACTGCAGATCTTTGCTCTCTCCAAAATGCCAAGTTCAGTCAGAGTCGGCAGGAAGAGTAAATACCCCTCCTCTCCCTTTCTCCTCCTCGTGGACAAATACCTTGGAAATCCATTCAGGGTCACACGGGGCGAGCGGGACATGCTCCCCAATTTAAATCCAACAACAGCTCTCCAAATGACGGGAGCCCCCGTCCCTGCAGGGCGGCTTCAAAACGGGAATGGAGAATCCCGTGAATGGCTTCGCGCCAACAAACATCAGAAAATGAAGAAGCCACAACTCAATGACTAACTGGCATTTATTTCAAATGGATTGGCAGCATGTCAGTCCTTACGCGTTTCAGCTTGAAATAGCCTTGTTCACAGGTGAGCAATGTTGTAGTGCTAATTACTCTGTGCATATCACCCAGTGGTCATGTGACTCGGGCAGGAAACTACTGTACCCAACATGCATCAAGATTATTCAGGTAAAAACCGAACTGTGTAAAATGTTCCTTCTGCTTAATAGCGTTTTTTTCCCACAGACAGTCTCAGTGTTTTTCAAATAAAGTGCATGTTGCAAAAATAAAAGTCACATCTTCTTTGCATTGTTGCCAGCTTTGCTCATACCATGCTGCCTTACTGCAGATCTTTGCTCTCTCCAAAATGCCAAGTTCAGTCAGAGTCGGCAGGAAGAGTAAATACCCCTCCTCTCCCTTTCTCCTCCTCGTGGACAAATACCTTGGAAATCCATTCAGGGTCACACGGGGCGAGCGGGACATGCTCCCCAATTTAAATCCAACAACAGCTCTCCAAATGACGGGAGCCCCCGTCCCTGCAGGGCGGCTTCAAAACGGGAATGGAGAATCCCGTGAATGGCTTCGCGCCAACAAACATCAGAAAATGAAGAAGCCACAACTCAATGACTAACTGGCATTTATTTCAAATGGATTGGCAGCATGTCAGTCCTTACGCGTTTCAGCTTGAAATAGCCTTGTTCACAGGTGAGCAATGTTGTAGTGCTAATTACTCTGTGCATATCACCCAGTGGTCATGTGACTCGGGCAGGAAACTACTGTACCCAACATGCATCAAGATTATTCAGGTAAAAACCGAACTGTGTAAAATGTTCCTTCTGCTTAATAGCGTTTTTTTCCCACAGACAGTCTCAGTGTTTTTCAAATAAAGTGCATGTTGCAAAAATAAAAGTCACATCTTCTTTGCATTGTTGCCAGCTTTGCTCATACCATGCTGCCTTACTGCAGATCTTTGCTCTCTCCAAAATGCCAAGTTCAGTCAGAGTCGGCAGGAAGAGTAAATACCCCTCCTCTCCCTTTCTCCTCCTCGTGGACAAATACCTTGGAAATCCATTCAGGGTCACACGGGGCGAGCGGGACATGCTCCCCAATTTAAATCCAACAACAGCTCTCCAAATGACGGGAGCCCCCGTCCCTGCAGGGCGGCTTCAAAACGGGAATGGAGAATCCCGTGAATGGCTTCGCGCCAACAAACATCAGAAAATGAAGAAGCCACAACTCAATGACTAACTGGCATTTATTTCAAATGGATTGGCAGCATGTCAGTCCTTACGCGTTTCAGCTTGAAATAGCCTTGTTCACAGGTGAGCAATGTTGTAGTGCTAATTACTCTGTGCATATCACCCAGTGGTCATGTGACTCGGGCAGGAAACTACTGTACCCAACATGCATCAAGATTATTCAGGTAAAAACCGAACTGTGTAAAATGTTCCTTCTGCTTAATAGCGTTTTTTTCCCACAGACAGTCTCAGTGTTTTTCAAATAAAGTGCATGTTGCAAAAATAAAAGTCACATCTTCTTTGCATTGTTGCCAGCTTTGCTCATACCATGCTGCCTTACTGCAGATCTTTGCTCTCTCCAAAATGCCAAGTTCAGTCAGAGTCGGCAGGAAGAGTAAATACCCCTCCTCTCCCTTTCTCCTCCTCGTGGACAAATACCTTGGAAATCCATTCAGGGTCACACGGGGCGAGCGGGACATGCTCCCCAATTTAAATCCAACAACAGCTCTCCAAATGACGGGAGCCCCCGTCCCTGCAGGGCGGCTTCAAAACGGGAATGGAGAATCCCGTGAATGGCTTCGCGCCAACAAACATCAGAAAATGAAGAAGCCACAACTCAATGACTAACTGGCATTTATTTCAAATGGATTGGCAGCATGTCAGTCCTTACGCGTTTCAGCTTGAAATAGCCTTGTTCACAGGTGAGCAATGTTGTAGTGCTAATTACTCTGTGCATATCACCCAGTGGTCATGTGACTCGGGCAGGAAACTACTGTACCCAACATGCATCAAGATTATTCAGGTAAAAACCGAACTGTGTAAAATGTTCCTTCTGCTTAATAGCGTTTTTTTCCCACAGACAGTCTCAGTGTTTTTCAAATAAAGTGCATGTTGCAAAAATAAAAGTCACATCTTCTTTGCATTGTTGCCAGCTTTGCTCATACCATGCTGCCTTACTGCAGATCTTTGCTCTCTCCAAAATGCCAAGTTCAGTCAGAGTCGGCAGGAAGAGTAAATACCCCTCCTCTCCCTTTCTCCTCCTCGTGGACAAATACCTTGGAAATCCATTCAGGGTCACACGGGGCGAGCGGGACATGCTCCCCAATTTAAATCCAACAACAGCTCTCCAAATGACGGGAGCCCCCGTCCCTGCAGGGCGGCTTCAAAACGGGAATGGAGAATCCCGTGAATGGCTTCGCGCCAACAAACATCAGAAAATGAAGAAGCCACAACTCAATGACTAACTGGCATTTATTTCAAATGGATTGGCAGCATGTCAGTCCTTACGCGTTTCAGCTTGAAATAGCCTTGTTCACAGGTGAGCAATGTTGTAGTGCTAATTACTCTGTGCATATCACCCAGTGGTCATGTGACTCGGGCAGGAAACTACTGTACCCAACATGCATCAAGATTATTCAGGTAAAAACCGAACTGTGTAAAATGTTCCTTCTGCTTAATAGCGTTTTTTTCCCACAGACAGTCTCAGTGTTTTTCAAATAAAGTGCATGTTGCAAAAATAAAAGTCACATCTTCTTTGCATTGTTGCCAGCTTTGCTCATACCATGCTGCCTTACTGCAGATCTTTGCTCTCTCCAAAATGCCAAGTTCAGTCAGAGTCGGCAGGAAGAGTAAATACCCCTCCTCTCCCTTTCTCCTCCTCGTGGACAAATACCTTAGAAATCCATTCAGGGTCACATGGGGCGAGCGGGACATGCTCCCCAATTTAAATCCAACAACAACTCTCCAAATGACGGGAGCCCCCGTCCCAGCAGCATATATATATACGCTTCAAATTGCCCGTCCGGCAAGCAGCACTCATCAGCCAGCTTAGACATCAAGCCTTTATTGGTGCAGAACATCGCCAGCATCCCAAAACTCATTAGGTCTGCCTTGCTAAGTTGGCTTAGGCCTGGCTGCCATGATGCCTTTTTGCGCACGTTACTTTGTGACTTTGTTTTTCCAGCCTCTGCTTGTGCCCGGCTATATTAGGACTGTCTGCATTTCTGCCTTTCACCTTTTCTCCTGTTCCCTGTGGGTTACGTCAGCACAACATGTACAAGGTCAAAAAACAACGTCCCTTGTTCTTGCTGATCTGGCCAGTCCCTCGCACTTAGACATAACACCACGTACAGCTGCACTGGAGAAATTCGTGTGCTTTTTAATATTGTGATTTCACTGTTAGAGGCACTTGGAGAAAAACCTTTCCAGAGAGAAGAGCTGTGCTTGTCTGATGATGTAAACCTTGCATCTAGATATTGAGGTATGAGGGTTCGCCTGACAACGCCCAGAGGTCTTCTGTTTTTATAATAAACTAGCTAATAGCACGGGGAGGGTGGTATGGTCATTTAGCCCTATATCCACTGCTTTATGAAATGCTTTCCCCGTTTGTATTCTATGGAATTGTAACTATGCTTATTATTTTATCCTTATGCATTATGCTGATAGTACTGGCACGTGTACTGTATCTTAGAGCACGATAGTTGAAATAAACATTTTAAACTATACTGTGTCTCTTATTACGCACGTTGTGGACAGGTATGAGTGAGTTATGAAAGGGTGTTCTTGCTCCCGCGAGTCCTGAGCGAGAGAGACCGTGTTCTGGGTTGTCTAATCATTGGTAGCATCGTTGCTAAGGAGACGCTAAACCTAGTCGGATTGGGATTGTGGGTACTAAGGTGCATAGTTGGTCCACCACTATACTCCGAGGTCCTATTATCCTGTGCATAGCTCTGTGTATGTGCAGAATCCCTGCAACATGGCGCCACCAACGTAGTGGGCTGCTTATCTGCGAGACGCTTGAGTAGTACTTGTGCTTGTCCACAACACCCTTTGCAGACGCTTCCGGAAGCGTGTGTGAGGGTGATACCACCTATATTGACGTTTTTATAGGTTCTTTCAAGCTTGAAGTTATTAAAAGGTGTTTAAATAAAACCCTATATTGTGCTGCCTCATATTAGGTTGTCGATCATTTCTGGTCTTAATGGCGGATATAAATTAGGGGTGGGCGGCGAATTCCGTTCCGCTCGCGGAATTTGCGAAATTTTGGCAATTCCGCGGAACGCGGAATTGCCAAAAATTCCGCAATCCGCAGCGGAACGGAATTCGTGGGCATGGTGATGGTGAGTACAGTAGAGGTATTGCACAAAACGGTGGCATCTTCTTGGGTAAATACGCAGGGCAGGATTCATTCTGGCACGATGCTCCAGTCACAAAAATTAAACCTCAACAGGAAGCACTTACAGATATAAATAAAGCAGGTGCCCGAGTTGAAGCTCAAATTCAGTAACGCATTAATCAGCCAAAAAATTGTGATTGTCGTCGAGGCTAAGCAGATGTGCGTTCTACCCATTTCCACTGTGAAAGGTGAGCTGTGTAATCCTCGATGGAGGTCTTTGCATCCTTGATGTTCTCGAGCGCAATCCTCGTGTAGTTCCTGTGACCAGGAGGTTCTTTCTCCTCGTCTGCTGCTGAGATCGTGCTCTGACCTTTTATAAACAGGAGGCATGTGACGTATGGTAGAAATGTGTATAGAAGATATGTGGCCGGGTAAGCTGTTTGTAAATGAAGTGTGCGAGCGAGGGAGAGGTGCCTACGGCGAAGTGACCCATAAGTGCATTTTAGGGGATGCGTCTCTTAGGACAAGACTTTACATGCACTTGTAAGGGAGATCTGTACGTGTGTGTGTGTTCAAGGGAGAGAGTGAGTGCGGAAGGAAGTCGGGACAAGAAAAGGAGGGTAAGAAAAGAAGAAAAAAGACTAATCGGAAAAAGAAAGAAAGCAAGGGACAAGAAGAAAGAAGGAGGAGGAGGGGAAGGTGTGAAATCAGGAAACAGAAAGGGAAACGAAGCGGGATAATGTAAGGAAGAATAAGAAGGATGAATAAGCAAAGAAAGAAAAAGGAGGAGAGAGAGAAAAGGAAGAGGTGAGGCGAGTAGGGGGAATGAGGCAAGGGAATGCTTAGGATAAAGAGGGCAGGCAATGAGAGGAGGGGGATGAGAGGAGTGGGATGAAAGAGTGGAATGTTAAAGGGGAGGGAAATTGAGGTGGAGGAAGCAAAGGCTGAAAGAAATCGAACAAGAGGAATTAAAAGGAAAGTGGGAGTGTGGACAAAAGAAAAAAAGAACTGAAATGGAAAACGAGAGGGAGCAGTGGAAGAGAGACGGGAGGTGCGATAACGAGAACATTAATCCGGACCTCATTCATCACAGACACGCACTTCATTCAGCACAGCGCTCACACCACTGCAATCAAGGATTCCACTCAAGAACCTGCAAAGATGAGGGGGGAGGGTGGGGGAGGGGCTCTTGAATAATGAAAACGGAGCATATCACAGGCACGGAAATAATGCACCCAGCGGCGAAGCGGTGTGAGTTATCTGCAGAGCATCGAGCACTGCATAATGCTAGCCTGGGGGTGGGGGCGGCACTCACCCATGGAGTGAGACAGATGGGCATACCCCAGAACCGAAGGAACAGACACACGCACACACACACGCACACAGATGCACACGCACAAGTAGGCACATGCACACACATACAGACATATGTCGCACACAGACAGGTACGTACATACAAATGCGCAACACACACACAGATGAACAGACGCGCACAAGCACACATGCACGCACATATACATATGCACACACGTACAGACATGTACACACATCCAAACACATACACATACACACAGGCACACACACACATATGTACACATAAACATGAGCACACGCACACACACACACGCGCACAGGCTTATAGTCACACACAGACGTGCAGCAAGTTAAGCTTACCTCAAGCAGAGAAAGGGTACAAGAGAACAGGTATAGAAGGTAGAACAGCAGCGTGTAAGCCTAAAGTCTTCTGAAGATAGAGAAAAGGCAACCTTCATTAAACACACGTCGCATGTACAATGCACCTAGCAGCATTGCAGGATTACCTCACACACAGTGTAGGTCGAATATGGGCAGCCGCAATTCCATTCGGCACATAACAAAAAAAGAAATGGATAAATATACAGGGCAGGATTCATTCTGGCAAGATGCTCCTGTCACAAAAATTAAACCTCAACGGGCGGAACAAGAAATTCCGCTTGCTCGCGGAGATTTTTTGCCGTTTCGCAGAACTTTGCGTAGCGCAACTACGCAAATTCCGCCCACCCCTAATATAAATATCCCGGCACATAGCAGCGCTGTGCTCAGGGCTCATTTACTGGCTTATGGAGTGCCCGACGCAGGTGTCTTACTAATCTTTGTGGTGCAAGCTGACCCGGCTCACCACTTTGAGGTGTTTTACTCTTGGGTCACTTTTCCGGCGGTGGATGGAACGGATGATTTGTTCCATGAGTACACTCTCACTGCCCTACCCAATGCTTATCGGCCTTATCAGGCTCTTGAATTACCACTTACGGCATGGCAACACCGTATTTGGTTTAATGGTGCCCTCCCACATCCGGTCACCCCGGTTCGTTTAGGCCCCCTATCTATAGACTGGGCCACTTGGCCAGTTTTGGCCGGGTATACCCCACATCCGCGTTATATGACGCTTACGATTGCTGAACTGCGTGAGTTACATACGTCTTTGATACGCGTTCACAGAGCTTTAGTACAGTATGTTACAGGCAACGTCCAGGGAGCCCCTCCTGGAGTTGCAGTGCATCCAGCTGGACCGGGCGGTGTAACCATAAGTCCCGTCATGGTTAATTCGGTGATGGGCAAGCGCCCACAAAATAAGGATGATTTGCCTTATTGGCTTGCAGAGAAATTTGACCAGCTGGAGGCAGTTTTTCCCAATACTTCTCCTGTGGAAAAACACAGGATTCTGACGATTAGTTTGCCAAAAGACTTAATTCCCGAGTTGACAGAATGCAACAACTGGGGCAAGGTATTCGCAGCAGTATATGCGAAGTGTTTCGGCACTCCTTCCATGACAGTTCTCCCCTCTGTAATTAAACGTGTGCAGGATGAGCATGGCCCTGAAGCGGCTGTGGAATTAGGGATGAGACTGGTGGGAGTGTTCGATGTAGTAGCTGATTTAATCCTTGCGAACGTCAAGGGCGACGCAGTTAACTTTCAAGTAGCTAATGCTTTGGCTTTAGTCCCAGAACCGGACAGGCCACGCGAATTACCGAAAATTATTGCCCAGGCTTACAAAACCATTGGCCGCAATAGTCTGGGAGTTAAGCCTTTTGCTAAAACGCAAACTCAATCACAGCCACAACAAAAACTCAGTCTGAGAAAGATGAGAAACCGTTCTTTACTATAAAGAACTGGAGGTTGAAGAAACAGGGTAAACAACAGAAAAAACGAGGGTCGCGAGGCGCATCCCCGGTTTCCGTATCTTCTGAACGCACTTATGATTTGCGCGACAGAGCGAGAATTAGATCTCCAGAGAGATTTCAAGTCCCTGATACGCGTTCTCCTTGTTCTCCACAGGCACCGTCGACCTCCCAGGCTGGTGGAGGAGAATGCCAGGATAGAGGCAGGGGTCGTGAGGCTCCACAGGGACGAGACCAACCTCGACAACAAGTCAGAGGGAAACCAGACGAATTTCAACGTTCTCGCCCACAGTTTCAGAAGAAAAAAGTTGCAGCTGTAACAGCGAGGTATGCCACAGACGGTGAGAACGAGACTCCTGAATTGGACGTGGGCAGTGACGCTCCTAGACAGCGCAGCGGAAGTTACCATAGTGCGGGAGGCGCTACGTCCTCATGTGGAGACGACAGCAACTGACACATTCATTACTGTCGAGACAGCTGACACCCGAGTGGCATCCCCTGACAGACTATATAATATCATCTTTCAAATTGAAGGTGACATACAGCGTGTTATTAAAGGGATTTTTGGGGAGAATCTGACCTCTTCTTACGACATTTTGTTAGCAGAGGCGGATTGGCCGCCCCCATTTGTACTAGCTGCGCGTCGTGGGGAGGAGGTAATCATTTCGAGCATTTCTCGTCATGTCCCCAAGGACAAAGCGGAGGCTCTCGCAGCTGAGTGGGCCGAGGCCCTGGCTCCAGCGTTATACCGCAACCACGTAGGCTGGGATGAAGACTCTCCCCCCCATGATATTCCTTTGCGGTCGCTGCCTCAGCCACAACCCCAATATCCCATCAAACGGGAAGCTAAAGGTCCCGTTTCCGAAATCCTGACTCAGTTAGAGTATCAGGGAGTAATTGAAACATGCGTATCACCAATGAATAATCCCCTTTTCGCGGTTTCTAGACCCGATGGATCGTACCGCCTAGTAGTGGATTACCGACATTTGAACTCTCATTGTCGGACCTTTGCGGTGCAAAATACACACAGTTCTGCGCTTGTAGACAGTCTTGTTCGTAAAAAATATAAAACGACACTTGACCTATCCAATGGATTTTACACGCACAACTTGTCCCCGGAGTGCAGCCAATGGAGCGCTTTCACTTCCGGTGGTAAACAATTCAAATTCCGGCGTTTACCCATGGGCTACAAGAACAGCCCGGGTGTATTCGCCTCCCGTGTTGTCTCTCTGTTGGACAGCATAGACCCAGATGCGTGTTCGTACGTCGACGATATCTATCTGACGGACGACGAATTATGGCCGCATCTTTCCCGAGTGGACCGCATTATTCTTGAATTTGCGGTCTTAGGATACAAATTTAATTTTGCCAAATCTCACATTGCTGAATTTACCGTTTTGTTTTTGGGCTATGAGCTCAACAATGAAGGTAAGGGCTTAGCACCCCATTTCTTGGAGAAATGCGCACTTCTGTGCCCTCCAACCACACTGAAGAAGCTTCAGTCTTTACTGGGTTTTCTGAACTTCGGGCGTACTTACATTCCCGAATATGCCCAGCGTATCAAGCCTCTTTATGCCTTGATACAACTTAACTTTTCGAAGTCATGCTGGCTTCCCGAGCATTCCTCTATACTGCAATCTTTGCAGTCTGATCTACTTGAATCTAAATTCTTGTTGACTCGTGATAACCACACAAACCTGGTGATTAGAATCATTCCAGGGACAGTGGGTTTCACGTACTTAACCTTTAATGAAGGTGACACAGTACCGATTGCATACAAGTCACATCTTTACACTTCCGCGGAAATGCGCTTCTCCTCTGTTGAGAAAGTTTTGACTGCAGTGCAAATGGCGATTCTAAAGGAACGCGCACTGGCACAGGGAAAACGCATTTTGGTGGTAACACCATATCCTGCCTTGGAGGCAGTGACGAAAGCAAGTGTCCCGAACTCTAAGGCTTTGCACCCCCATTGGATACAATGGGCTACATCTCTGACATCTCCGGATGTCACTTTTATCTTTGATTCTTCACTTCAGACGCAGGAGTTTTTACAGTATGAATTTGTTCATCCTCCTCCTCTGTCCTTGCTACCGCTTGAGGAGTACGAATGTATTATCTATACCGATGGTTCGGCACAACCGGCCACGGGATCCAAGCATGCTTATTCAGCAGCATGTGCTATTGGTGCAGGTACCATGGTGAACGGTGAGTTCAAATCGACTGTAGTGCACACACAGGCACTAGGAGACAGTACTGCACAATTGGCCGAGCTGCGCGCTTTGGTGCTCGCGCTTGAGTTCGCTAATCCAGATGTGACGACCCTAATTGTATGCGATTCTTACTACTGTGTTCAATCTTTCAATGACAACCTAATCTTTTGGTCGCAAAACGACTATAGAGATGCAAAGGGTAGCACAATTAAGCATAAAATGCTTTGGGTTCGAGTGGCCGATCTGAAACAATGTCTGCCTCTCACACAGGTGATTCACACTCTTGGCCACCAGCGTGTGGGCGCACACGCTGTTGGTAACGGTTTGGAAGATGAAGCTGCCAAATCAGCAGTAGCCACGTGCTCAGTAGCAGCAGTTACAAGATCCATGACTAAAATAGATAACGATATTTTGGCAGCTATTGCTGCAACAAAGGAAGGTGCTAATTACCCACGGGGTTTCCCTTCCAAATACTCTTATCAAGTAGGTCCCGATCCGGTTCCTTACGTAAACATTCCAGACGTTGGTGATCGGCTGATTCCCAACGCGGACCACAGAAATTCCTTGATAACGGCCGCACACGAAGGCTTGGCTTCGGACCATGCTGGCGTGTCTGCGACAGTTTCCATCTTGCAGCAGCGTTACTCGTGGCGTGGTCTATATAAACAAACTTGTACTTATGTGCTTTCTTGTGACGTTTGTCAACAAATTAAGCCTTCAACGGTTACACGACCACCACAAACCCCGCTCTGCATTTCTAACAGACCTTTTGGGTGTGTTTACCTGGATCACTGCGGTCCCTTCTCCTCTGACACTGCGTATAAATACATCTTAGTTGCAGTGGATTCGTGCACACGTTTCATCTGGGTTTGGCCACAACGGAGTGCTGACGCTCGAAATGTCATAAGGGATTTGCGTGTCTTTGTGGGAATTTTTGCCTGTGACACCTTCCATTCAGACCAAGGTCCGGCGTTCGCCTCTAAGGCATACAAGGACGCGATGGGGTCACTGGGGGTGCGGGTGAAATTTTCATCTCCATATCGGCCTGAGGGCAATTCGATTGTTGAACGAATGAACCGTGACTTAAAGCAATCCTTGACAGCTAGAGTCTTAGGTACTGGCAGGAACTGGCTGGCCCACTTGTATACCGTACAACGTGCACTTAATAATCTCCCTAGAAGACCTCTGGGTGGGCGGACCCCATACGAAATGCTCTTTGGCATACGAATGTTTGTGCCCGACCTTGATGGTCTAGACATGGCGGCGCAATCCGCAATCTTTGATGTAGATAACCATTCTACTATGTTGCAGGACTTACAAGAAGCCTGTGACAAACTTGCAAACGAACATTTACCTTCAGCCACAGACACTGCGCTGCAGATTCCGGTCGCCGGCTGGCTTCCGAAGGTTGGAGACCTGGTCCGAGAGAAGGTGGAGAACAAAAAAAAATTTGGCCCCTCTTATCGTGCACCGGTTCCAGTCCTTGGCTTGAAGGGTACTCGTACAGTCATCTTACCACCGCTTCCTGGTCGCAAAGAGAACAGATACATCTCAGTGGAAAATGTCAAGCTACAACATCTGGCCGATCCTGAATAGTGTAACACCGGCGGTCTCTTGTCCAGCCATTTCCAGGACAACTGTTTGTGGCCCCCCAGCCCACACGGTCACTGATGTGGCCATTGAGATGGTAGATTTGCCTGATCGTCTGCTCGACTACCCGGATTCCCCCTGCAACGAGGAGACCGAGTATACGTACCCCGCCACTGAGTCGGTGGCTCACTTACCAACAACGCCACTGAGCCCCACCCGTTATTCCTTTGATTTGGATTCCACCTCAGCACTTATCCCGTCCAGATTCAGTATTTTTGTATCCTGGTTCAGAGACAATTTTTTGATCCCTCCATGGACATACATCTGGTTGGTACTATTCCTGATTTTTCTGTTCATGTCCATTGGCTTTGAAACAGTTTTTTTTCTACTCATCAATGGTCACTATTTACCAGAACGCTCTGCAGTGAACTGTGTCGCTGGTACTTTGGCTCCGCATTCTTCTTCCCACATCATGAAGCGTGACCACACATTTGTGAACATTTCAGCTTTCCCAGTCGCTGATAGCATCGTATGGGATGCAGTAAATTTCCAAATTCATGGACCAACCGAGATTATTAATGTACCAAATGTCCTTCGTGTTTCAATGGGTGATGTCGTTAGAAGTAATAATCATTCTGACGATTGGGATGTGCATGCAGTTGAATCGTTATTTACTGATTTGAAATATTATGCTGCCTTTAATGCTGAAGATCTGTACATGAATTCTGCAAGTTATGCCGATTTATATTGTTACCAGCATTGGGGCAACCACTTTCTCCATAAACCCAGTACCCTTCGGGGTCCTTTTAATTACACCCAATGGGAACACTGTCCAACCCCTTTGCCAGGTAGCTCCCAAACTCTTAGGAATAAGTTTACTTATTTTACAGACTTTGATAGATCGAACCCTGGGTCCTATTATTTTAAATTAAACACTTCGTCCACTCAGAAAATCATGTTGACCCACACCAAATTGCTATATTCGGGTTCCTTTTTGAACGCCTTAGCTGTGGGTGGTTATGAGCACTGGCAGGACACCATTGACTTAAAATCTATTTGGGGCACCAAATCATGGCAGGTACAAGGCACGGAAGCCTTGCACCGTGCTTGCCTAATCCCGGCCCAAATTTTATTTTTAAATCATACTATCTATCAAACGACCTGTTGGGGTTTGGCTACTTCCAAACAATTGAATGCACCATCCATTCCCGTATTGTCCTCCACTCCCAGCGAGAGCTTGCATTTCAATATTTCCCTTGACACTTTGCAGGCTTTGTTTCAAAACAATTCGTTTAATGTCTCTACATTTGTTCAGTCACCCTGGTTGGCTTGGCCCATTGCATATAATGCCTGCCAACTGCGTTTTCATGACTCAGCTCCTGGTTACAAACAGGATAGGCCAGATCCAAGGTTTTCTGACTCTCGTACTGTAACAACATATTCTGTTGGTAAATTGTGTAAACAGTGGTTGCAGCACTCTTCCTTAGATTCTGTTAAACAACATTTATCCCTCCTGTCAGGCAACATTGATCTGTCCGACTTTGTTCTGGGGCCTCGTGGTCCACGACCTAAGAGATTCATTTATGAAACTTACAATGAACTCTGGAAGCTTTCGCAAATTGAAGCTGCTTCCCGTCTTCGGGAAATCGATTAAGCAAATTTAGAAAAGGTGCTTGCTGTTGTTGACAATAGTATTAATACCCTGTCTTCCTGCATTTACACATTAGAGAATATTGTTTCCTCTGTTGTTGATATTGTACAAGATGATGTTTCGGTGTTATATCATGGTCAAAATCAATTGCGTTCAGTAATGCAGTTTGCATGGACTTTGCAGACACTTAAAATGGGTAAAGTTCCTTGGCACTTTTTGAACACCACTGCCTTATTCTTGCCTTTTAGTTTAACTGAGAAACAGCAATTCATGTCCATGAAAGATGCAACATACACTCTATTACATATCGAAAAAATAGAGCCCTTACCATTCTCTGTGGCGAAATTGGATTCTGCCGTATGGCTAGTTCACGGGGTTATCGCCTTGCCTTTTTCTTTATTTGAATTCAGTTCGTGCATGAAACATTATCCTGTGGGCAGTTTTCAGCCCCTGGGCAGTGCCTTCCTGCATGAACTGTGGTCCCTGCCTTTCGTGTATAAATGCCTTAGGGACGGAAAGGATGTTTTTTTCACTGGAGAGTCATGCGATTCTACTGTGGGTCATTCCCTTATTTGCAAAAACATTAAATTGCACGGAGCTTGTAATGTTTTGGCTCCGAATATTGCTTGTAAGCCCGGGCGTAGTTTGCGTAGTAGCACTTCACGTAGCTACGTGAAGTACAGCTTCAACTACACGTAGCTATGCAAATTGCGTAACTGTGTGCTTGACTGCACTGTACAATAATTACCAAAAGCAAACTTGTACAGTGCAAGTTAAGATAAAATAAATATCTCTGTCTTTATATGCTAAAAATGCATATAGTCATTTCACTAAAGTGAAAAACAAAGTTAACAAGCAGTGAGAGAGGTGATGATTTTGGTATCCTCACTAACTTAGGAGAGAACTAACAACCAAGCAGATGTCTTGAAAACAAAAAGCACATCTTATTGAACGATTCCTCCTAGGACCACTCCTAGCACAGTTATGGGCAAAAATACAATCTCAACCAAGGCTCTGCAAAGCATTATGAGACTAGATTAGCAGTGGGCAGTGAATATTATAGTGTCAATATCAAAATAATTCTACAAAGAGCTGCAGTTCAACTAGTCGTTACTAGAGTGTCGTCCCTCAAGAGTGAAATGCAAAAGTATTGAAAACCTTTCATGAAGCTTTTGCATTTGACTCGTGAGGGACGACACCTAGTAACGACTAGTTGAACTGCAGCTCTTTGTAGAATTATTTTGATATTGGACACTATAATATTCACTGCCCACTGCTAATCTCGTCCCATAATGCTTTGCAGGGCCTTTGGTTGGGATTGTATTTTTGCCCATAACTGTGCTTGGGGTGGTCCTAGGAGGAAGGGACCACCATTGAATCGTTCACATGATATGCTTTTTGTGTTCAAGGCATCTGCTTGGTCCTCCCCTAGGTTAGGGGACTCCAAAATCATCACCTCTCTCATTGCTTGATATTTTATTGTCAAAATTCATTTTTGTGAATTGGTTATATGCTTTTTAGCATAAAAATTGCTTTATCAAAGCATTTGAAGGAGTTTATTATTAAGCCTGGGCGTAGCTATGCAAATTGCGTAGTGCGTAGCTGTGTGCTTGACTGCACTGTACAATAATTACCAAAATCAAACTTGTACAGTGCAAGTTAAGATAAAATAAATATCTCTGTCTTTATATGCTAAAATTGCATATAGTCATTTCACTAAAGTGAAAACAAAAGTTAACAAGCAGTGAGAGAGGTGATGATTTTGGTATCCTCGCTAACTTAGGGAGAGAACCAAGCAGATGTCTTGAAAACAAAAAGCACATCTTATTGAATGATTAGGTGGTGGTCCCATCCTCTTAGGACCACCTCAAGCATAGTTATTGGCAAAATACAATCCCAACTAAAGGCCCTGCAAAGCATTATGGGACGAGATTAGCAGTGGGCAGTGAATATTATAGTGTCAATATCAAAATAATTCTACAAAGAGCTGCAGTTCAACTAGTCGTTACTAGGTGTCGTCCCTCAAGAGTGAAATGCAAAAGTATTGAAAACCTTTCATGAAGCTTTTGCATTTGACTCGTGAGGGACGACACCTAGTAACGACTAGTTGAACTGCAGCTCTTTGTAGAATTATTTTGATATTGGACACTATAATATTCACTGCCCACTGCTAATCTCGTCCCATAATGCTTTGCAGGGCCTTTGGTTGGGATTGTATTTTTGCCCATAACTGTGCTTGGGGTGGTCCTAGGAGGAAGGGACCACCATTGAATCGTTCACATGATATGCTTTTTGTGTCCAAGGCATCTGCTTGGTCCTCCCCCTAGGTTAGGGGGAACTCCAAAATCATCACCTCTCTCATTGCTTGACATTTTATTGTCAAAATTCATTTTTGTGAATTGGTTATATGCTTTTTAGCATACAAAATTGCTTTATCAAAGCATTTGAAGGAGTTTATTATACTCCTGCTACGCTACGTTTATTAGCACAGTTATTCACTCTGCTACGTGCAATTTGCGTAGTGCGTAGTAGCACAAACTTTGCATGCTTCGTGAGCGTAGCAAAGTATTATGCCCAGGGTTAGTTTTAAAGGGCATTCCTGCTCCTGCTACTTCTCCTACTTTCACTGTGCTTGCAAATGGTAGCTATCTCCTTCTGAATAATCAGGACTGCTGTGGAATGCTGGCTGGCATCCCCTATATTGTAACTGTTTCCCACCGGGTTGTGTGCTGTAAAAATGTGCTTTTTCCTCCCCCGCACGACATCATAGATAGTTCCATTTGGCCTTCCATTCCGACTTTGAAGGCAGATTTCAATAAATTGAGCAGAATAAAAGCGCTATTATTGAACCAGGAGGTTATGCTTACATCCGCACGGGAGACGTTCATTCTCCAGGTGGCGAGTACCCACAGTGAAATACAGGCCCTTTTGAACACAAACCTCCCACAACATTTCGGTGAGCTCATTCACCGTGTTTTCAATGCATTACGCACCGAAGGTCTTGTGCACTTTTTTAAAGTTGTGGGCTCTGGCCTTGTTACCTCCTTTCAAACTATCTTTGGTGTAATACCGGCTTTTATTCATTCCATTTTTTCAAGCGTCTTTGGCGGCTTTCCGTTGATTCTCGCCTTGGCGGCTGGTATATTGCTTTTGGTCTGTTTGCTACGCAATGGCTGCACTTCCTGGGGCCCTCCTCGACCAAGGTTGACTCCGGATGCTCCGTGAATGCATCCTCACCGGCTTCAGCATCCTGCGATTGGCGACACTCAGTGTGTCCTATAGACTTTCTTTTCGCTTTGCGTATTTCACTTGCGTGCAACCTGTGATGTCTTGCATCCGATGCCCTTTCTCATGGTCCTTGGATTATTGCCTCTCCAATACGTCTCTGTCTGACCCGGATTTTGTCCGGTTGGTGGGTCCCTTAGAGGCCCATGAACGAGACTGTTCTGGTGATGGCTTCATGGCGCGTGCGGCTGCACTTGGAATTTTGGCGCAATGGGATGTCTGGGCGGCTGCTCAGACTCTCCTACAACAAAGTTATATTGAGTATCACGCAAGTTGTCCCGCAATGCTGGTCACTGCTCCCTCCTGCGAGGACCATGAATGCAGTTTTGATTTGGTGAATTGGATGGCGTCTCTTTTTTCTGACGATTCCAACGATATACTCTTGGAAGGAGTGGCGTTTTTCTGCACTTACACTCTATTGGATTAGGGGGCCTCCGCTTTCAGCGTCCTGCCACACTGGATTTTTTTTTGCTTTGCAATTTTTTTTCCCATTTGTTCTCCTTCATTGGGGACTATTCCAAGACAGGCGTTTCCGTTCTGCTCCATCTATTTGAACTCTGTCTTCGTCCTATGTCTTCGCCAATGGATTGACCAGGGGAGGGTGTCATGTGGTTTGTGGCCTCATGGTCTGCCTTGCTAAGTTGGCTTAGGCCTGGCTTCCATGATGCCTTTTTGCGCACGTTACTTTGTGACTTTGTTTTTCCAGCCTCTGCTTGTGCCCGGCTATATTAGGACTGTCTGCATTTCTGCCTTTCACCTTTTCTCCTGTTCCCTGTGGGTTACGTCTGCACAACATGTACAAGGTCGAAAAACAACGTCCCCTGTTCTTGCTGATCTGGCCAGTCCCTCGCACTTAGACATAACACTACGTACAGCTGCACTGGAAAAATTTGTGTGCTTTTTAATATTGTGATTTCACTGTTAGAGGCACTTGGAGAAAAACCTTTCCAGAGAGAAGAGCTGTGCTTGTCTGATGATGTAAACCTTGCATCTAGATATTGAGGTATGAGGGTTCGCCTGACAACGCCCAGAGGTCTTCTGTTTTTATAATAAACTAGCTAATAGCACGGGGAGGGTGGTATGGTCATTTAGCCCTATATCCACTGCTTTATGAAATGCTTTCCCGTTTGTATTCTATGGAATTGTAACTATGCTTATTATTTTATCCTTATGCATTATGCTGATAGTACTGGCACGTGTACTGTATCTTAGAGCACGATAGTTGAAATAAACATTTTAAACTATACTGTGTCTCTTATTACGCACGTTGTGGACAGGTATGAGTGAGTTATGAAAGGGTGTTCTTGCTCCCGCGAGTCCTGAGAGAGAGAGACCGTGTTCTGGGTTGTCTAATCATTGGTAGCATCGTTGCTAATGAGACGCTAAAGCTAGTCGGATTGGGATTGTGGGTACTAAGGTGCATGGTTGGTTCACCACTATACTCCGAGGTCCTATTATCCTGTGCATAGCTCTGTGTATGTGCAGAATCCCTGCAACAATACATATATATATATATATATATTTATTTAATTTACTATTTTTAATAAATGTCTTTTTGGGATTTGAAATGTTTTATATTTTATTAATTTGGCAATTTATTTAATGTTTTGCAATTGATTTGTTAACATTTTTATGTTTCATTTATATATATATTATAGTTGTAAATGTAAAAAATATTTTTAAAAAATGGAGTACACAGTACCTGCCACACGGTGCAGGGATGTTTAGGGAAGCACCATAGGTGCCCTCCAGGCCCAAATGCGGAGGTTCAGGGGCTAAAGGGGCCCTGCTAGGGGCCCCCAACGTCACTTTCTGACAGCCAATCCATGTCGGAAAGGCCGACATGGATTGGCTGTTGGACATCGACATCATAATCCCGACGGAGGAAACGCCATCCTTAAGGGATTATGAGGGCTTTCCTACTGGGCAACGGGCTCCTTGAGCTTGTAGGAACTGCATCGTATTCCTCCGCCGGTTTAAACTCCGATCCCCGTAATCATAATATGGGGGTCAGACTTTAAACCTACCATATCGGTAGGAAAGCTGGTCGGAGGATTTCTGACCGACGTTGTAATCAGGCCCATAGTATTAAATATTTAAATGTCATTTAATTTAGGTTATATTAATGTTATATATCAAAATATTTAAGATTTACTATTTTAAACTATATGTATATATTGAAAAACAATATTTTTGTATGTCTTTAATGATATTAGTGTCAAACTTTATTTTTTTGTGCTATTTTTGTACTTACCATTATAATGTTTAGGGACACAATATTTTGTAAACAACATTTTTGACACAATATTTTTGTATTACGATATTGTTGTTTTCGATATTATGTCAGTGATCAGTCTCACCATGTCTTTTGACTGAAATTTTGCTTACCCTTGGAGGGGCCAGGGACTCTGCGGGACAGGTTCTTAGAGCTATGGATGGTTCTAAGTCAAGGGGGTGAAGTTTACCTCAATTAGCTTTGACCCCGGGCCCTGAAATAGCTTCTTAAACTTGGCAGGCAGGAGAAGCCTCTTGGGTCTGCTGGACCCCGTCCTGGCCCTTTGGGACACTGGGGACTGGAGAAAGGAGCCCAGGGCTAGAGGATTCCACCCGACCTTCATCCCACCCAGGCTTGCCGGAGCACTGACCTCGGGCCCAGCCAGAGCTTCTTATCCTGGGCAGGCAGGGGAGGCTTTCCTAGACATGTGGGACTCTGTCTCGGACACTTTGGAACACAGCAGGCTGGAGAACAGAGCCCAGGGTTACGGGCTTCCACTACCGAGCCTGTAAGACCTCTGACCCAGAGCCTGGTCAAAACTTCTTACCCCGAGCAGTCAGGGAAGTCCTCCTGGGCCTGCGGGACCCCGATCTGGCCACTATGAGCCATGGCTTTTGCCTAGGACTCCCAGTCCATGCAGGCCAGGGAGGGCGACTTTCCCTAACCGGGGCATGGTGGAGTTGGACCGTGGAGGAGTCTGGTGCTCCGGCGACCTGAGAGCTCCCTTAATTCTCCTTGAGAGGCGGGCAAAGACATGATTTTTACCTGGGAGGCCTGATCCCCTTAGGCTACCAGCCAGCAGACAGAGCCTTCTGACCTGCCCGGGTCAGGGGGATGCCCATCCACAGGGTTTGCTCGGTTTCAAGATGTCCAGCAGTTATCATGTCAGCTTGCTGTTGAAAAAAACATCAACAGTGATGTTTCATGCGCATAATCAATCTTGCCAATGGATAAATATGTGAGGCAACTCAGTGACGCTTGTCACCAGCCAAGCAGGCCTAATATGAATTACATCTAGGCCTAATCTTATCTTCCTGGGTGATGCAACACGCATGGTTTTATACCATATATGTTTTAGTTCACGTTATTAATTGCTGCTCCAAGCTGATGTCACAATGGAACTTTATACCAAATGTGTCAGATCATATCATTCCCAGCAAATATATTCTCCAGTCTCATGACTTGAATCTTATCATGTCCGTGAAATACATTCTCCAGTCCAGTCCATTCTCATTTAGATTTGATGAGATAAATTTAATGGATCATCCCAAAATCTCTAACTTTGTCAATAAATAATAAATAGTATTGTGCAAGTTAATTAGTTCATATTTAATATGTTTATCTCCTTTCATCACAACACTATGAGTTCCAATACTGATAAATTGACTCCACTCACGTAAAAGGAATAAAGCCAAATCCTCTGTGTTTCTCAATGGAACTAACTTAAGGCACGAAACTTGAGAGTATCAAGAAATTCACGCATGGCAGACATTATGTAAATCATTCTTTTTGAAGTCTTATACAGAGGCACATAGGGTCCGATACACAAAGGGATTCCGCCTGAGTGCGGCGATTCCGCACTCGTAACTTTACACCAAGTATTTGTCTAAAGAATCTCTTTGTGGAAGTCAGACAAACATCAAACACGGACCCCTGTACAACTCTCCCAGAATTGGATTAGCAAGAATTCTTTCTTCAAATGATTTATAACATCAGAATAACATCAGACCAAAGATAGTTCCCTCTAAGCTGAGAAACAAGGTATGCATTCACAAACTCTAAGGAACAACTGGCTAGAGGGTCTTTTTCCCACTGCCATTGGAAGATTTTCACAAAATCACCCTTTCTTTGATACTATTGATCATTTATGGTAACCAAATGTCAACGTCTCTTGGGAATTCAGCTTCTCGAAGCTTGAGCCTGTATTGGCTGAAGATTCTGATTTTTTCACTGCCTCAAACAACGTAAAAACTGGTCAGGCACATGCACCATATGATCTTAACTTGCATCCCATCACAATCCCCTCCTTCCTAGCTAAAACCATTCTCACTTTTGGTGCCTCTCTACTGAACACATACTTCTAGCAAAGCAATCTGATTTTGTGACTATCAATTGAAATTTAGACCAGGTTGTATTTCCAAAAGAGCCACTCACAGAATCATAGATGATAAACTGTGCATCCTTGACAATGGTGATTCTTGCCTGCTGATTTTACAGCCTATTTTGGTAACATTCTCGCTGAGACATGTTGTATGATCTGATCCACAGCTTAAATGCAGACATTGGATGTCTGATTGGTGTTAGAGGGGTGAAGAGCAAACATGGCATGGCTTTTTTAGTGATGACACTGTTGTTGCTCCATTCCACCTTGATCTTTAAATGCTTAACCTTAGAGGACATTTTTATGGGGTTCATATTTTGCATAACGTGACCCATTAAATCAGGGGTGCAGTACGAGTTGCCACAGTCATCAGTCACTTTTGAGTTACAAATACACTGTCTAGTACAAAACAAGATCAATCAATCAAGATTTATAAAGTGCGGCTATTCACCCAATAGGGTATCCGGGCGCTTGCAGACCCGGAGGCTTATTCGAACAGCCAGGTCTTAAGGGCCATTCGGAATTGCGGAAGTGAGGTGATGGTCTGGAGGTGAGTGGGGAGGCTGTTCCAGATCTTTTCTGCGATGTGAGAGAAGGAACGTCCTCCACTTCTGCTTCGGTAGATGCAGGGAGTATAGGCAAGAGAAAGGGAGGTGGAGCATAGTCTTCTCGATGGTTGGTGGAAGTTCAGGCAGTGGTTAATGTAGGCAGGTCTTTGGTTGTGTAGAGCCTTGTGTGCATGGGTCAGTAGCTTGAATTGCCATCTCTTCTGTACAGGGAGCCCGTGGAGTTTCCTGAGGTGGGGTGTGATGTGGGATCATCAGGGAAGGCAGAGGATGAGTCTGGACTACAGGTGGATTATTGCAAAATAATTAACAACATGGCACCAACAAAAATTCTGAAGGTCCAGAGAGGCCAAAACCAAGTGGTCTAACTCCATCCGAAGCCAGAGAAATGCTACCACATCATTCCAGCATTGAATAAACTGCCCTGACTTCAAGTATCAGAATACTTGGATATCAGCTGCCTGCCCCCATACCGTCTAGCTACACAGTCATTGAATGAATTCAACATATAGCAAGGGAACTTACCAAGTCTGTTGTTCGAGTGTTCAAAAGACACACCTTTTCAGTGAGTCATTCTACATATATCAAGAGAACTTTTTACTAGACAACTGTTGTAATACAAAGAAGCCTTGATGCCAAGTGTAAGTTCTGTAAGATGGTTTATTGTTTGGTTGCAGGTAGGTTATACATTCCAATAGTAAGCTTCAATGAAGAGCTATAGTAATGAGCCCCACTAGGAGCAGCCTCCCTGCTGCTCAGTCCACACTCCAACTGACACTCCAGGCACCCAACATTCCAATGCATCACCATGCACCAACATTCCACACAGCACACTCATACTGGCTGAGCAGCAGGTATAACACATCCCTCCTTTTTACAGAACACAAGAACAACATTGTGACTATTAGATAAACATCTCACAATTGCATAAAGAGAGAAAAGCAACATGCATGAAAACAAATTGAATGTAAGGAAGATAAGAAATTGCATTTATGTAAGAGACCATGCATGTAAAAACAATAAATGGAAGAGCGACAATAATGTGAATAACAGATGGACATATCGCAATCTGATGAAGAAAGAAGAAGACATGCATGAAAACATATTAAATGTAATCACCACATCTCTCCTCTTTTCACACCAAAAGTAGCAACCCACGTATTCTACCACGCCCCACATATCATACCAAACCCTACACCCACCAAAACACACCAGTTAACCAGACTAGCATGAAAGGCAGCACACAGAGAAAAACCAACACATAAGTGGCGCGGCAGACAACAACACAAAGCATACACATAAACATGAACTCACACACTATCAAAGCAGTACCAAACTCAATCAGCCACCAAATAACTCTCCCACTCATAAATAAAACCACAGGTGGCTTACACCTTCACAGTCATCCCAACAATGAACAACCAAATGCAACCAGGAGAGGGTGACTTAACTCTTCACAGTCATCCAAAAACATCACCAATACAGAAAACAACAGGTGGATTACCTCCACACAGTCATCCAAAACATTAAAACATCACCAATACAGAAAAAACGGGTGACTTACCTCTGCATAGTCAACCCACACACACAAAGCATCAACTGTACAGCATACCCCAGGTGACTTACACCTACACAGTCATCATGTGTACGATCAGCAATGGGTGAACATCAAGAAATGGGTAACATCCTCACAACCATCCCATACAACAACAAGGAATGGGTGACTTACTCACTCACAGTCATCCCACCAACATAACATATGAAGCAAAAAATAAATAGATGGCTTAACCCCTCGCAGTTATCCTTCAATAAAAAACACATCCACTGTATGAAAAACTGTGGGTGACTAATTCCCCAAGAGTCATCCTCCAAGCAGAGTCATCAATTGTATGAAAAACTATGGTGACTTACACCCTAACAGTCATCCCCCACAAAACATTTTAGCAGAGTACATTGGATACATGACGATTCCCCCCACACTGAATAATTTTGCAATTTGCGCACTGCAGAACATGGCACGTACAGAGAACGTAATCTATCACAGCATAAATGCAGGAAAAACCTACCGCACAAGAAAGCTTCACCTATAGGCATTCAAACACCCCCAAACCATTATACTGTGAGTTCTCAAACTACTCACTTTATCCACTTTAGCAGCCAGCAGCAACCATACCACACCAACTGAAATTCAAAACACAAAATTAAAAAAAACTTAAGCTAATGCACTCGTTACTTGACCAACAATTAACCTTTAGGCAGATAATAATCATTGAGCATGGTAAGCAAAACACAGCATATTACTAATTAGCACAATGATAGTACATCACAACTCTCTGCACAAACAGACAAAGTTCCTGGTGAGTGATCTCTCACCCGAATATACTGCCATACTGCACCACACCGGCACATGAATCAGGTCACCTCTGACATGGCTGCAGGCATGATTGTCAGACCAACCGTCACTCCCTCTAACACCAGACATAGATGCCAATCCCAAAACAATGGCGTCATCCAGATGATTGTCTCAGAACGAAACATTCGCACCACAAAATGTTGATCCACTGTGCAGCACCTGGAGAAGACGAGAAACACAGGACACAGTACCGGCAAGAAAAGAAAAATGGCGGCATGCACAGAAGAATGGCGCCGGGTGGCTCCAAGCGCATGCGTGCACCAACATCACTGCACAACACTGTTTTACAACATCAGAATGGAGATCAGAATGGCGTCATCACTAGCTCCGCAGCACCTCCACATGCATCGACGGCAACGGTAAGAGAGAGCGCACACCCTCTGGTGAAGAAACCTGTATGCTTGCAATGCGGTACACGCAGAAGCATCCAGTTCAAGCAAAGCGCCATCCACAATACCGTTAATCACGAAACTTGCGAACTAACTTCAGATCCTGGCATCCAGGTGTGTAACAGTACTCCCACATAAACACAAGTGAACTCATCCAGATTCCTACTCGGGCCTCCGTCAGATGGTGTCGGTGCACACGCTACCTCCAAAAACAACAAAACATGATTTCCAAAGTCACCGCTTAAGTCAGCTTTACACACTTCCACATCCAGCTCATAAAATTCTGTCGCTTATGATCCGCTGGTTATAGACAGCAAACAAGCTTCCAAGTTTTTGAAATTAAAATTGAGGCAGACAGACATATGCCCTGCCCATAGGCTGTCTGATGTAACTAGACACTGGTTGGGCTGCAGGGCGGTCTGTAACTTTGAAATTCACAACATCTGTATCCTCATTTTCTTCTGTAGTTTTTCCAGGCTTTATCCTATTGTAAACTTGGTTTCTCAGTCTCTCTCTCTACAATATCTTCTTTCGTTCAGCTTACACCTGTAGGTTCTTCTTTAAAATCGTGGCCAAAATGTGGTAATGCAAAGAAGCCTTGATGCCAAGTGTAAGTTCTGTAACATGTTTTATTGTCTTGGTTGCAGGTAGGCTATAAGTTCCAATAGTAAGCTTCAATGAAGAGCTATAGTAATGAGCCCCACCAGGAGCAGCCTCTCTGCTGCTCAGCCCATACTCCAACTGACACTCCAGGCACCTATGCATCACCATGCACCAACATTCCACACAGCACACTCATACTGGCTGAGCAGCAGGTATAACAACAACCTTTACATAGTAGGAGGACTGGTGCTTCATTTAAGACATTTTAGACAGGCAGCACACATGGAAAAAGCAAAAACGAGGAAAAATAAAGCATTTCTCCTCGTTTCGCCAACTTAAGACCAGGGTTTTCCTGGTCTTAATTTTGGAGCTACCTCCTATTTACGCTGCCCTTGTGAATAGGAGGCAGCGTCAAAATCAATAAGTGTTGGGGTGGACCGCCCACCACAACACTCACTGCACGCCCCTTTCACGCTAAACACAGCGTGAAAGGGGGCCTTATTCACAAGGCAGTGTTAAGCCACGTTAAGTGGCTTAACGCTGCCTTGTGAATAAGGCGAAGCCCCTTTCGCCACCACAACGTCACTGAAAGTGACGTTGTGGTGGCGATAGGGGCTTGTGAAAATGCCCCTTAGGCTAGTTAGCGGCAGTTTCCTTATCGCCGGCTAACCCTGAAAACTATCGCCATGTTAGCGGCGTATTACCAAGCCACCGCTACGTGGCGATAGTATCAGGGTTAGGCGGTGAAAACTGCCGCTAACATTAGCGCGATGGCGATAGGAATTCCGGTGTTAGCGGGTGAAATCCAGCGATAGGCCCATTAGCGGCAAGAAAACTCACGTTAGTCAGCCAAACGTGAGCTTTCTTGCCTCTAATGCAAAAAATAGCCTATCAGTCAACCCCCAATAGAAAATAGGCATAAAAAACAATAACATGCAGAATGGAGCAGCCAGGGCCAAGTGCAGCACACATCAACAACCCCTTCAAGCCAGCCAACATCCAGGATGACCAGGATGTGAGCCCTGATGCCTCGCTGGACCTGCGTCTGGAGCCTGGATGCCTCGCTGGACCTGCGTCTGGAGCCTGGATGCCTCGCTGGACCTGCGTCTGGAGCCTAGATGCCTCAATGGACCTGCGCCTGGAGCCTGGAGTGGGATGTGGAGGAGCTGTGGAGTCGATGAGCCGTGGGAGTAGACATTGAGGCGTGACGATCGCCCGCACCTGCTGGTGAAGTCTGGCAGGTCGCATGGAGACACATTGCTGACCTGAGTGAGAAGACCGCCTTGCGACCCTTGGAGCTTTCAATGGTAGAGGCGCTCCTGCACACCAACGTGGTGAGTCCCGCATCGCATACTATGATCCACCACTACACCGGGGTACACGAAGGGGATTACCAACGTTGTGTGCCATCTCCCTGCATCACAGGCCCCATGATGTTGGACTGGCCATATGCTGTGGAGGATGAGGCCCCTGTGCTACGCCGAACTTGTGTGGTGTGAGCGCTGCAACTTCACGCCTAAGGGGGCCCTGCTGCGTCAACTGCATCGGGAGGTCCACCAGCAGACTATGCGGCGACTGCTGTACCCAGCCTAGTGAAATCACACCGGGCTGAGGCTCCTGCTGGCTGAGTCACAGATCTGGAGAGAGTGCAGTGGAGTGCACCACGGTGTCAATGTCCAGGTAAGGAGAAGGTGGGTCGCGTAGTGCAGGAGGGCGAGTCGCTCAGGCCTATCACACGTAGATGACGCACCCCAAGTGGCGGCACTACCGCAATGGCAGAAGAGCTTTGCCCCACTTCCTCAAGCAGACGCAGGAGAGCAGGAGCTACCAAGACACAGGACTAACCCTGGGTGAAGTTCGCGTAGCCTCGCGTAGCACAAAAATTCTGCGACGCTACGCGAGCATTCGGAGTTGCTTGTTTCCGCATGCTCGCGTGTGCTCGCGTATGCTCGCGAGATGTTTTTGACGTTCGGCAACGCAGATGATGTGTTCGGGGGAAATATCGCGCAAACTTCACCACGCGGTCGCCAATGGGCGCGGCCATCTTGTTTTCCTATCTTTTGCATGGTTCTGGGGCCTGTTTTTCAATCCCTCTCCAATCTTTTCAATCCTTTGTTTTTTACACTGTTTTTCTGAACTTTTTTGTTTATTATCTATTCCTCTCTGTCCCTAAGTTTATATTTTGCGTTTTATTTCTACTTTTACTGCGTTTGTTTTACTTTTCTACTGTTTTATATTACTTCCTTCTTTACTCTCCTACTTCTTCCCCTAGCTTTATTTTTTCCTGCTAAATTTTCTTTTCCGCCCCCGCCCACCCTAGAACCATGGCTAAGGGAAAGGGTACCGGCTCCAAGGGCAAGGCGCCTGCGTCAAAGAGCCGCTTGCCTTGCGGCAGACTGCGCCCGGCATGGGTGCAGGCCCGGGCCCTTTTCAGCGAGGCGGAGGTGGAGGCCCTTGTTGTTTTTGTGCAGCGCCACCTCCCCTTGACCATGGCAGCAGGCGGCAGGCCTGGCTCCAGGTACGCTACCCAGGAGCATCACCGCCGGTGGGTGAGGGTGCGCCGGGCCGTGTTTCGCTGCTCTGGGGTCCGGCGCACCCATAACCAGCTGACCCACCGGTGGTCAGACGTCTTGGACCAGGAGCAGGACCTGCTGGACCTGCTAGGTGTCGAGGTCATGGGGCTTGGTGAGTAGCTAATACTAGTAGTATTGTGTGTTCTCTAGACTGTGTTACTGTTATTGCAAATATAATTTTTTTCCGAATAGCAAGAATGTTGCTGCTTATATTGCAGGTAAATTAAGTTTAAAAATCTTCTGTGATTGTTATTCTTCTAGACACAGGTGCTCGGCGCTACTAATCTTAATTGTTGTTTGCAACTATGCGCTCGCTTGGGCTGATTATGTAAGAGTTTACTTTAGAGAACTTAAGTTAGGTAATACTAGAGAGACTCTAGTCCTTCCTTTGTCCTCCTGTCACTAAGATAGTGGTGGATAGGTAGTTTAGTTACTTAGTATTAGTTGGTAATTTTTAAGCGGTCTGCGTGACGCATCCTCCGTCACGTGCTGTTGAGTGCTGCTTACTCCAGTCCTTAGTAGAACCTTTTGTAGTTAGTTTAGTGAGGGAGTAATAGGCTTAGCAGAACATCAGCAGCAACCAACCAACAATTTGGTGTATGCAAAAATGTATGCATGTGTACTCCATCTATGCATTTTTGAGGACTAAAATAAATGGAAATGCAGACTTAGTGAACAATTGGCCCGTCTGAATAGGTGGGCTAGTTCAGGTGGTACTTAGGCGTAGTATTCTGGAATCAGAATGGAACACTGGATTAATTTTCATAAATAATAACTAGACGGTACGCGAATCCCGCGATACTACCAGTCGATCAGATTAGATAGATCAATTTTATTGCAATTGTTGTTTCCAAAAATGTTTTTGGAGCGTTTTTAAAAATATTTTATTTGTTTCACACCAATCATCAATGTTTGTCTCTTTCTTTATTATATCTTACATGATCAGCACCCAGGGGCAAGAAGACGGGGTCAGAGTTGGCGGGAGCAACTGGAGAACGCCTGGGCCAGGACCAGGACCGCTCCTCTACTGAGGGCTCTGCTGCTGGCCCCAGTAAGTCTTCCTGTTGTTAATATTAATAATCATATTTCCCTAACTTTTACTGCACCTTATTTTTTCCGAACTATTATTTCCGTTTCCTAATTCTATTTTTTACCAAATCTTCTTTGATCTAGACTATCTGTTTCTAAATTCTTGTTATCCCTGCCTCTAACTGCCTCTGCTATGACTCTCTGTAAAACTACTATTATTAGTCTGTCTGTAGCTAAGCTTGCCCAGTTGGACACTCTTTATTTAAAAGGTTTTATTAAAACTCAGATTCACCAATAGCTCTAGCCACTGAGTCCAGTCCTTTGGGTTGGCCTCTTCTAGTCTTCTTAATCTTGAGAGGCTTTTTGACAATTCCCACCAACAAAATGCCCAACCCAATATTTTACTATTTTTGATAGGATAGGACATACTACTACTAGTAGTGTCTGCTCTACCCGATTTGTAGTGATGTATGTGGTATATGTATGTATTTTAACTTTTTTTCAATCTTGCTAGTGAAAAATAGGGGAGGTGTATATGGCATCTACAAAATGTGTAATGTTTTTTCTAGGCATACCGACCACGACCACCAGTGCCGGGGCCAGCGGCGGGGCAGGCGACGCCAGCCAAGAGGGAGCAGTGGATGCGGCAGCTGCCACAGGGGTGGGTGAGCCAGCAGCAGTGGCGGGTGGTGGTAAGTTATACTTATATTCCTTACTTATTGACAATAATTACACACTCGCTGCAAGGGTGTTGTGTAAGTTGAGAGAGACTAAGTTGTTGTGAACAACGGTTGAAGAAGACACCCTTTACTAAGCATTAGAGCAATAGCATTAGCGGCGGGAGTAGTTGAGTAATTAATGTCCTCTTCTATCTGACTTCAACTCAGCTGTGAAAGTTTCATGGAGAAGACTAAGAGTCAGATCAGATGACCTTGATGGATGGGTTGAACGAAAAGGGAAAGAAGGATGGAAGGAGGAAGGACGGGCGAGATGTAATATATATGACTGGCAGAGAAGGATGTGTGGGATGCATGCATAGGTGGCTGATAGGAATCAGATGCATGTGTGGTTGAAGGATGGGTGGAAGGTGAAAGAAAAGATGCCTGCCTGGGTGGGTGAAACTGTATGGGTGGATAGCAAGAATCCTCCGGGGTGTTTCATGGGTCAAACTCAAAGGCAAGCAAGGAAGGAAGGACGCATGGGTGGTGGTTTAAAAAAAAAGAAAATGTTTGTTGTTGGTGAAACAAACTAAGGTTTGTTGAGAGATTAAGAAGAATGATAGGCATGTTTACTTTGAATGGATGGATGCCTGGGTGGTATTTATCATAGATAGCATAGGTGGAGACTGTCACTGGATGAAGAGTCTTTGAAGAGAATGTAAAAGAAAAAGAAACCGCACCAGAGAAGCAAAGCCAAGGAGAATAGAAGTTGTATTTTCAGAATACTCCCTTGACTCACAGTAGTTTGCAAGCACAGCATATATATTGTGTATGTATGTTGTTATCAAGTGCCTCCCTCCGACTCCGAGGCCCATTCCCTACCTATGTTAATTTATTTTTGACTGTGTCAGCGTGCCATGGGTGGCCTATCGGCTGCATGGTTACACAATCAATCAAAACAAAGTACCTCATGTCGTCCCATATATAAGCAATGATCATTTGGATCAGATATCATCTATCTTGTTGTAGTATAGTAGTCAGGACAGGGTGAAAGTGAAATTTAGCAGTTGCCCTTGATGTAACAGAGTATGGCCAGTGCCACCCATAATAGAAAAATAAGATGATTGTGTAGTAGACAGTTTCCCCAAATGCAGACAGTAGTAAATAAAATTAACGTGAGTCTGCATCACGAGTATGTGTCTTGGGTGCAAGCTGACTGAGCTGGCATGCCGGCTACAACAAGGTTACTTAATTTAGCTAAACAAGAGAGAAGAAGAAGGCTGGTGTACTCGAGTGAGTCCATAGTGCTAGTATAATGCCTGAAACTCCCACAAATGTTTGAGGCCGAGGAAGTGGGAGGATAGATACCACAAATGTTATGTACTGTGCTTGCTAGTGCTACTGTGCCACTATGTTTAGAATTAATTTGTCTTACTGTTTTGCTAAGAGTATATTGGTTACAATATTCTTTTTTCTTCTTGATATAGCTACTCCTTCCGAACCAAAATCATCTAAACCGGACAGGAAGGAGTTGGCAGCCATGGCCCGGCGCTGGAAGCTGGAGGCCATCTGTACAGAATACCGGCGGCTGGTGGTTCTGGTGGAGGAGGAGGAGGAGGCGGCAGCAGCTGCAGCCTCCTCCAATGCCCCGGGCCCCAGCCAGACCCTCCAGTGGTACGGCACCGCAGTCTGGCAGCCGCCCGCCGCACTTTATCGAAAACTGCTGCCCCCCGTGGATGCAATTGTCGATCTTTTAAGCGCTGCATGCTCCTCCAAATGGCGCACCTAGAGGAGCAGGTAAAGGAACTAAAGCAGGAGGTCCTGGCGGTTGACCGGCGACTGCGAGCCTGCTGATAGAGAGATCCCATTGGATTGCCCCTTTTTTATTCCTTTTTTTGGTGGGTGGGCATTGGGCGCACAATGGGTAAAAGTTGGGGTTATATGGACAATTTTATTTTTGAACGGACATTGGTTGGACTATTCTTGTTGGACATTGGTTGGGGTTAGGGAGAGGGGTGGGTAAGGTGTTGTGGGACTTTTTACATAGTTTATTTTTGTTACGGGATTAACCCCTTCGCTGCTAGGCCTTTCCCCTCCCTGTGCTAAGCCTTTTTTTTTTAGCTATTTGGGGTAGTTCGCGCTTAGGCCCCTGTAACTTTTTGACCACATAAGGTATCCACGCCAAATTTGCGTCCTTTTCTTCCAACATCATGGGGATTCTAAAGGTACCCAGGGTTTGTGGATTCCCCTGGAGGGGACCCAAAAATTAGCCAAAATACAGCAAATTTTTATTTATTTTTTTTAAATGGGAAAAAAGGGCTACAGATGAAAGCGTCTGGTTTTTTCCCTGCAAATGGTATAAAAAAAGGGGTTGTGGTGCTGAAATCACAATTTTCCCAGCTTTCAGGGACAAGCAGACTTTTGTCATAAAACCAAATCTTTTTACACAGTTTTGGCATTTTTCTGGGACATAGCCTATTTTTGCTATTTTTTGTGCTTTCAACCTCCTTCCAGTTAATGGTAGAAATGGGTATGAAAGCAATAATGGATCCTGGAAAGCTATACATTTTAGAACAGTAGATAAAATTCTGAATTCAGCAAGGGGTCATTTGTGTAGATCCTTCAAGGTTTCTTTATAAAAACTAACCGTTGAATATAGGAAAAATTAAAAATTAGTTGAAAAAAACAGTAATTTGTGTCAACGTTTTCACCTGTAACTTCTTCTAATTATGACAGCTGTTTGAAAGCAATATACCGTTACATCCCCTGGACCTTTCTGGTTTTGGGGACATATAGGACTTGTAGGTTCACCAAGAACCAACGAACCCAGAGCCAATAACTGAGCAGCGTCTTGCAATGGTTTTTTATTATGTACCGGGTATATAGCAATTAATTTGGGAAAATATATACATGGAAAAATCGATATGAGCGACACCTATGTATTTCAGAAATTGGAACAAAATATAGAGTTTAGAAACAGTAGATATTTGCACATTTCCGAAATTGTGAGTACCCATACTAGCATGAGAATTATAGGTCATTTTTCAAAATGACTTCTTTTTTACACATTGTCTTTTGTTTGGAAGGCAGAAATGCATCGAAAGTCAATAGGTAATAACAGTTGCTCTACAATTCTGTGTTACCCTACGTCTCCCGATAAAAATGGTACCTCAATTGTGTGGGTAGGCCTAGTGCCCGCGACAGGAAACGGCTCATACGCAACGTGGACACACTTTATTTTTACAGTGAAAACTGACCCTTTTTTTGCAAAGTGCCTAGCTGTAGATTTTGAACCCTAGCTCTGCCGGCACCTAGGGAAACCTAGCAAACCTATAAATTTTTGAAAACTATACACCTTGGGGAATCCAGGATGGGGTGACTTGACTGGCTCTCACCAGGTTCTGTTACCCAGAATCCTTTGCAAACCTAAAGATTTGTTTAAAAAAACACATTTTCCTCACATTTCTGTGGTGGAAAGTTCTGGAATCTGCGTGGATCCACAAAATTCCACACACCCCGCGTTTCCCAAAGTCTTCAGAGAAAAATGGTACCTCACTTGTGTGGGAAGGCCTAGTGCCTGCAACAGGAAACGGCCTAAAACGCAACGTGGACACACCACATTTTCACAGTGAAAACAGACCCTTTTTTTGCAAAGTGCCTAGCTGTAGATTTTGAACCCTAACTCTTCCAGCACCTAGGGAAACCTAGCAAACCTATACATTTTTGACAACTAGACACCCAGGGGAATCCAGGATGGGGTGACAGGACTGGCTCTCACCAGGTTCTGTTACCCAGAATCCCTTGCAAACCTTAAAATTTGTAAAAAACACATTTTCCTCACATTTCTGTGGTGGAAAGTTCTGGAATCTGCGTGGATCCACAAATTCCACCCACCCCGCATTCCCCAAAGTCTTCGGAGAAAAATGGTTCCTCACTTGTGTGGGTAGGCTTAGTGCCCGCGACAGGAAACGGCCCAAAACGCAACGTGGACACGTCACATTTTCACAGTGAAGACGGACCCTTTTTTGGCAAAGTGCCTAGCTGTAGATTTTGAACTCTAACTCTGCCAGCACCTAGGGAAACCTAGCAAACCTATACATTTTTGAAAACTAGATACCCAGGGGAATCCAGGATGGGGTGACATGACTGGCTCTCACCAGGTTCTGTTACCCAGAATCCCTTGCAAACCTAAATATTTGTCAAAAAAAACAAATTTTCCTCACATTTCTGTGGTGGAAAGTTCTGGAATCTGCGTGGATCCACAAAATTCCACCCACCCCGCGTTCCCCAAAGTCTTCCAAGAAAAATGGTACCTCACTTGTGTGGGTAGGCCTAGTGCCCACGACAGGAAACGGCCCAAAACGCAACGTGGACACACCACATTTTCACAGTGAAAACTGACCCTTTTTTTGCAAAGTGCCTAGCTGTAGATTTTGAACCCTAACTCTGCCAGCACCTAGGGAAACCTAGCAAACCTATACATTTTTGCAAACTAGACACCAAGGGAAATCCAGGATGTGGTGACTTGACTGGCTCTCACCAGGTTCTGTTACCCAGAATCCCTTGCAAACCTCAAAATTTGTAAAGAAAAAACACATTTTCCTCACATTTCTGTGGTGGAAAGTTCTGGAATCTGCGTGCATCCACAAAATTCCACTCACCCCGCATTCCCCAAAGTCTTCCGAGAAAAATGGTACCTCACTTGTGTGGGTAGGCCAAGTACCCGCGACAGGCAAGGGCCCAAAACCTATTGAAGCGACATCAAAATTATCTATCACAAAATAACCTGGTTTTGCAAGGGGGGTCCCATGAGTTTTTGGCCCCGGGCTCGGCGGCCATCTAGGGAAACCTACCAAAACCACACATTTCTGAAAACTAGACACCCGGGGGAGTCCAGCAAGGTATGGCTTGCGTGGGTCCCCCAACATTTCCCTACCCAGAATCCCCTGCAAACCTCAAATTTAGCTGAAACAAATCACTTTTTTCTCAAATTTCTGTGTGGAAAAGTTCTGGAATCTGCGTGGATCCACAAATTTCCTTCTACACAGCATTTCTCCAGGTCTTCCGATAAAAATGGTACCTCACTTGTGTGGGTGGGTCAAGTACCCGCGACAGGCAAGGGCCCAAAACGCATTGAGGAGACATCAAAATGACCTATCACAAAACAACCTGGTTTTGCAAGGCGGGTCACCTGGGTTTTTGGCCCCGGGCTCGGCGGCCATCTAGGGAAACCTACCAAACCCACACATTTCTGAAAACTAGACACCCGGGGGAGTCCAGAAAGGTATGGCTTGCGTGGGTCCCCCAACATTTCGCTACCCAGAATCCCCTGCAAACCTCAAATTTTGTTGAAAAAAATAAACATTTTCTCACATTCCTGTGTGGGGAAGTTGTAGGATCACTGGGCTGACACAAATTTCCTACCACCCAGCGGTCCCCCATGTCTCCCGATAAAAATGGTACCTCACTTGTGTGGGTAGGCATAGTGGCTGCAACAGGAAATGGCCCAAATTGTACTGTGGAGACTTCAAAATTACCTATTACAAAACTACCTGGTTTTGGGGGGGGCACCTGGTTCTTTGGCCCCGGGTTCGCCACCATCTAGGGAAACCTACCAATCCTACACATTTCTGAAAACTAGACAGCCTGGGGAGTCCAATGAGGTATGGCTTGCGCGGATCCCTCAACGTTTCCCTACCCAGAATCCCCCGCAAACCTCAAATGTAGCTGAAAAAAACACATTTTCCACATATTTTTGTGTGGAATCACCATGCCGGCACAAATGTCCTACCCCACAGCATTCTCCTTAGTGTCCCGAGTAAAATGATACCTCACTTGTGTGGGTGTCCAATGCAGAATTGGCAAAAAACGTATTTTTAAAAAAAAGTAGTGCTTAGAATTCTCGGTGCAATACCCTTATTCCCTATGTTTTAGGCTCTTCCCAGTCACAGGCCCTTGCCCCACCCACACAGGTGAGGTATCATTTTACTCGGGAGATTGAGGGGAACACTGTGGGTTAGGACATTTGTGCCGGCACGGTGATTCCACCCAAAAATATGTGGAATTTTTTTTTTTCACCTAAATTTGAGGTTTGCAGGGCATTCTGGGAAGGAAAACGTTGGGGGATCCACGCAAGCCATACCTCGCTGGACTCCCCCGGGTGTCTAATTTTCATAAATGTGTGGGTTTGGTAGTTTCCCAAGATGGCCGCCGAGCCCGGGGCCAAAAACCCAGGTGACCCCCCTTGCAAAACCAGGTTGTTTTGTGATAGGTAATTTTGATGTCTCCTCAATACGTTTTGGGCCCTTGCCTGTCGCGAGTACTTGACCCACCCACGCGAGTGAGGTATCATTTTTATCGGGAGACCTGGGGGAACGCTGTGTGGTAGGACATTTGTGTATCCACGTAGATTCCAGAACTTTCCCACAGAGAAATTTGAGAAAAAAGGGATTTTTTTCAGCTAAATTTGAGGTTTGCAGGGCATTTTGTGTAGGAAAACGTTGGGGGATCCACGCAAGCCATACCTCGCTGGACTCCCCGGGTGTCTAGTTTTCAGAAATGTGTGGGTTTGGTAGTTTCCCAAGATGGCCGCCGAGCCCGGGGCCAAAAACCCAGGTGACCCACCTTGCCCAACCAAGATGTTTTGTGATAGGTCATTTTGATGTCTCCTCAATACGTTTTGGGCTCTTGCCTGTTACGGGTACTTGACCCACCCACACGAGTGAGGTATCATTTTTATCGGGAGACCTCTGGGGGAACGCTGGGTGGTAGGAAATTTGTGGATCCACGTAGATTCCAGAACTTTCCCACACAGAAATTTGAGAAAAAAGTGATTTTTTCAGCTAAATTTGAGGTTTGCAGGGCATTCTGGGTAGGAAAATGTTGGGGGATCCACGCAAGCCATACCTCGCTGGACTCCCCGGGTGTCTATTTTTCAGAAATGTTGGGTTTGGTAGTTTCCCAAGATGGCCGCCGAGCCCGGGGCCAAAATCTCATGAGACCCCACTTGCAAAACCAGGTTGTTTTGTGATAGGTCATTTTTATGTCTCCTCAATACGTTTTGGGCCCTTGCCTGCCGCGGGTACTTGACCCACCCACGTGAGTGAGGTATCATTTGTATCGGGAGACCTGGGGGAACGCTGGTTGGTAGGAAATTTGTGTACCCACGTAGATTTCAGAACTTTCCCACACAGAAATATGAGAAGAAAAGTGATTTTTTTCAGCTAAATTTGAGGTTTGCAGGGCATTCTGGGTAGGAAAACGTTGGGGGATCCACGCAAGCCATACCTTGCTGGACTCCCCCGGGTGTCTAGTTTTCAGAAATGTGTGGGTTTGGTAGGTTTCCCTAGATGGCCGCCAAGCCCGGGGCCAAAAGCTCATGGGGCTCCCCTTGCAAAACCAGGTTGTTTTGTGATAGGTAATTTTGATGTCGCCTCAATAGGTTTTGGGCCCTTGCCTGTCACGGGTACTTGACCCACCCACACAAGTGAGGTACCATTTTTCTCGGAAGACTTTGGGGAATGCGGGGTGGGTGGATTTTTGTGAATCCACACACATTCCAGAACTTTCCTCCACAGAAATGTGAGGAAAATGTGTTTTTTTTAATAAAATTTGAGGTTTGCAAGGGATTCTGGGTAACAGAACCTGGTGAGAGCCAGACAAGTCACCCCATCCTGGATTCCCCTGGGTGTCTAGTTTTCAAAAATGTATAGGTTTGCTAGGATTCCCTAGGTGCCGGCAGAGCTAGGGTTCAAAATCTACAGCTAGGCACTTTGCCAAAAAAGGGTCAGTTTTCACTGTGAAAATGTGGCGTGTCCACGTTGCGTTTTGGGCCTTTTCCTGTCGTGGACACTAGGCCTACCCACACAAGTGAGGTACCATTTTTCTCGGAAGACTTTGGGGAATACGTGGTGGGTGGAAGTTTGTGGATCCATTCAGATCCCAGAACTTTCCATCACAGAAATATGAGGAAAATGTGTTTCTTTTAACTAAGTTCGAGGTTTGCAAGGGATTCTGGGTAACAGAACCTAGTTAGAGCCACACAAGTCACCCCATCCTGGATTCCCCTCAGTGTCTAGTTTTCAAAGATATATAGGTTTGCTATGTTTCCCTAGGTGCCGGCTGCGCTAGTGATCCAGCGGTGTAGTAACAACAGATACTCCACTACCATATACTCACCTGGGCCCATATAACTTCTTGCTCTAATACCAAGTAGACCGCTGGAGCTTGTAGTTTATAAAATTCATGTTTCAGGAATAGTTATATTTCTGTGCTAACTAAACCTTTCACTGATCAAAAAGTTCTTTCCTCTGGTCGATGGACCTATTAGTTGGAACTAATTGATGGTGATAATTAACCTAACTTATTTAACATTCTTTAATTAAAGTAAATAATCACAGACTCGGGAAGTTTTAAAATCTTTATCTAAATTAATGGAATGTGAACCATCTCAAAGTTTCAGTACAAACATCCTCATTCGCAAGAGTGTCAATTCAATCAATACTCAATAAGTAATAATAATTCAGATTCACACAATAACTATGCTCAGAAAGGAGAGGACAGAGAGAGAAGAACATCTATCAATACGATTAATTTATAGTTACCAAAAATGGTGTGAAGATCAACCCTCTGGCCAAAGGGCTAGTAAGGGTCCCCCGGGATAGATCAGGAGACAAAGACTTCAGGACAGGAAATCAGGACCTCTCTAAATACCGACGACTGCGTCGCAACCCTCTCTGACACTCTCTTCCTCCTCGTGGTTCTTCCGCGATCTTCTTTCTAACCCAATTAAGTTAATATAGATGGTTCTGCATTCGATTTCTTCATCAGCGTCTCACAGCTTCAGCACCACCCCCAGCACCGACAGCATCCCGAGCTCTCAACTTCCAGCATCGACGCTTCTCCCCGTGTCTGCTTCCGTGTCTGCTCATCTAACTAACTAAAACTACCTCAATTATACCTTTCCATAACCATGTACCACCCATTAATGTTTCAATTTCATAAAACACTAACTCTGATTGGACAGGCGAGGGGGGATGATTGTCACACCATACTTACATTTCACTTATGTTCATTGAACCATTGTCTTTTAAACCCATCCCCTCAAACTTTATTAAATCATTTCCTCCCCATACATCTCCAAACTTTATTAATACAAAATGTTTCAACTTCATGAATAAGTCTTCTTCATATGAACTCTTCACCCTCATGTTCCCAGGGCACATCTTCTCTGGCCTTGGACGTGTGACAAATCCTTAGTCATCTTTCCTTATTCTCTCTCTGGTGCGCATGCGTGGGGTCAAGTCAATCAACTCAATTCAGACAAGTGTGGAAGGCCCAAATGCGCACTAATAATAAAGTCAAAAGAAGAAATGTTATTCTCAAAAATAAATGGTTTCACTGTACACCACCAACCTCTACTCTAACCCACTTTAATTATAATTACCCTTTCTGCATTTGAGTTAGTATAAAACTTATTTTCTATTTCAACCAAGCAGATGCCATGCATGTGAGCTTTCAAGCTGCCATTTTAATATCTTTTGCGCAGGCGCAAGATTTTCCCTCCAAGCATTAGTACGTCATACTACGTAGATGCAGTAGACGCATGCGCAGTAAAGATCCCTTGTTAGAGTGCGTTTTAGTCCTTCGTTCATTTTGTTATGGTTAGTAAACACATATGCAAGCTTCATTGTCCCGCGTGTCTTTTCTAAAATGCGAATTATTAATTACAAACACATCGTTAGTAATTCGTTAATGAGTTCAAACGAAAGGATTGCTTCCGAGCAAGTCTCATTTTCGAGTCCTTGCTCCATCAATCCCCTCTCTGATGGCATTTTAAGCCATCACAAAAATTACCCATCCCATCCCAGATGCCAACTTTAGCACATCTCAGTTCTCTATTTCCCTTCTCAATTTTTCATCAATCAACTCATTTCCTTCTAAATCCTTCATTTTCTTATATAATTTGCCTTTCATTTCTTCCAGCTGTATTTCATCATATTTTCTTTTTCGTTTCTTTCCCTTTCCTTCTCTTTCAAAATGTATTTTTCCTTTCCTTCCTTTTCTACAACACTTATATGTAATCATTATTATCATTACTACGGTTATTATCATAACTAAAGGTATTAACATTTGACCTAGAAAACTTTTCCCACAATCAGCAAACCATTTCCCTATTGATGTTATACTTTTTGTTAGTTTTCTCCACACACTGTCAACCTCCAGTTGGGTCAAGTCTTTATGCATGCTTGTAATGTTTTCAATATATCCTTTAATTTCTCTGCTCTTGTCTGGAATGTAAGTGCAACAATGTTGAATTTTCAACATACCACAAACTCCACCTTCCTTTGCTAATAATATATCAAGAGCAAGACGGTTCTGTAAAACCATAAACCTGATTGCAACCATCTCTCTGTTAATCATTAAGAATCCTCCTGCAGTATCCGTAGAAAGACGATCAACTATGGTTGATAACTTACAAATTTTCTGTGAATTAAGAATGACTCCAACTGAGGGTATCAGTGCATTAAAAATATCTCCTACAATTTCAGAAAAACTAGCTCTTCTTCTTCGTGTTAGTCCATTAGAATTTCCATTGGTTCCACTGATTCTGTCTACATGATAGATTTTTGGAAAAACTATTCCAAAGTAGCAGCTCCCATACCATCTTGCAGGTAACCTATAATAGGCATTATTCCCATAAACATAATACACTCCTGGAAATACAGGATCCGTTCCCCCTTTTAGTCCCCACCCTCCTAAAATTAGGAAGTTGTGTTCACATTCACTGGAACCAATGTAATTATTGTTATAATCTGTATTTAATCTATGGAGGCAGAATTTTCCCCTTTTCAGAAAATCCAGGGACATCGCAGCATGAGCCTTGCCATTTGCATAGATTCCCTCTTTCCCAGCCCATGGAGGTACATGGGGTTTCTGTTCTGTCACTTTCTTTATTAAATCCTGTCTCCTTTCTTCTACTAAATCCAAAAAATCTTTTTCTTCTTTTCTCAATGTACATGTTAAATTATCTTTATGTGCCTGGACTAAATCTATTGAACTCATTGTTAAGAAAAATTCACCCATAAACTGCATTTTTACTACTAACTACTGGATTCATATTCCTTCTAATAGGTAAATCAGAAAATACTACATCTAGATTTGAATAAAAATACTGAAGTCTCCCTGTAGCAAAAAATAGACTTGAAAAAATACTACATGACACACCATATGTTAAAGGTATATGGTGATACGTCATCCCTTCTGATACTGATGAGGGTAACTTCATATACACATAGCAATTATTAATCTCCATAGTACTAACATATTGAAATAACAATTTAATAAACACATTAGAGGACGTATTATAGTCTGATTCATTATGATAATTTGCTTCATCTTCTACCCCTATTTCTATTTTAGTTCCTTTTATTCTATCCACCTTAACATTAGTATCTGTATTATTCTTGTCACTTGCTTTCATTAACAAAGGTACTCCTACTATTAGGAATAACCATACTAATGCTACTAATAAAATACTACAAAAACAAAATCTAAAACATTTTCTTTTCAATCCACATTTTGATCTTTCGGTAACTTCAATTTCTGCCATTTTACTCCTGAGAAAATTTCTTTTCTCTTATCTTTTCTTTGTCAATTTGACTTTCTTTTCGTTCTTAAGGAGGCCTCAATTTGCTTTCATCAATCTGTGCAACATGAACTTCTTCTGTTTCATCACTCAGATCTAGGGATTCAAATTCTTCAAGTATGACATAGGTCCATTCAGGAGCCTTGTATCTTCTGTTTAAATTTCTCAATCTCGGACTTCTTCGAGTTATTTTCGCTAAGGTTTATTTAGATTGTGTTTGACTTGTGATTTCATTTATTTGTTCTGGTTTCTTTTCTGATTTTCTCAAATGATATCTTAATTTCTTTACTCCAGTAGGCCAATTGTCTCCCTTTCTGATTCTTTTGATTTGTACTGCACTTTCACCTTCTTTATCTCCTCTCAAAGTTCTTTTAATTTCACTTAATCTAGGCACAATCTGTTCTCGTTCTCTGTTTTCTGTGCTTGAACCTTCTTTTACTTCCACCTGCTCAGGTCTTATCGTACTTTGTTCTTCTTCTTCCTGAGCTTGTTCTTCTAATTCTATCTGACCCTGTTCAGGTCTTATTTCAAACTGTTCTTTTTCTGCCTGAACTTGTTCTTCTAGCTCTATCTGATCCTGTTCAGGTCTTAGTTCAAACTTTTCTTCTTCTGCCTGAACGTGTTCTTCTACTATTCCCTCCTCAGGTTCCTGAAAGTCTTTTTCTATTTCCACCTGAGTGTGTTCTTCTTTCCCTGTCTTTTCCTGACTACTTTCCTGTCTTTTCAGTTCTGTACTTCTTCTTGTTTCAGTAGCATCATCAATCACTTCAATCACTGCTATCCACTCTTCCTGACTTGTACCTGGCTGCTCGTCATATGGTTGTCTTTCAGAATCTATCACTCTAGATTCTTCAATTTCACAGCTTACAACTCCTGACGCTTCAGCCTGTTCAGTCAGTGGTTGCTCTTGTTGGTCTGATGGGCTCGGAACTCTTCTGGTATGACTGGCATGAATCCAATTGGGCAAACCTGCACACTTCACTGCTGTGGTAGTGACTAGTATGACTTGACGCGGTTTATCCCACCTTGGTGCTAGGCACGACTTTCTTGCGTGTTTCTTCACTAGCACCCAATCTCCAGGATTCAAATCATGTGCTTGGTCTGGCTGTCTTTCAACTGCGTCTTCTCCAACCTGGTGAGAGACAGAACGCACCATTTCAGCCAATCCTTTGCAATAGTCCAATACCAGATCATCAGTTATATTCATTAATTTATTTCCAGGAATAAATGCCTGTCTCATTGCTCTTCCCATGAGAACTTCATGTGGGCTCATTCCTGTTTTTCTGTCTGGAATGCTTCTGAGACCCATCAATACAAAAGGTAATGCATCTGGCCATTTTAGCATTGTGGATGCACACACCTTCCCCAGTCTTGACTTGATTGTGCCATTTAACTGTTCAACTATTCCAGAAGCCTCTGGACGATAAGCACAGTGCAGTTTTTGTTCTATGTTAAATGCAGCACAGATTAATCGAATTATTTCATTATTAAAATGAGGACCTCTATCTGATTCCAAAGTGACTGGAAAACCAAAGCCTGGAATTAACTCCCTCAACAACAATTTAGCAACTGTAAGACTGTCATTTCTTCGAGTGGGATATGTTTCCACCCATCTTGAGAAGAGGCATACTATGACAAGTATATATTTCAGTCCATTGCTAGGGGGCAACTCAATAAAATCCAACTGTAATCTGGTGAAGGGTCCTTCTGCCTTTCCAATCTTTCCCCAACTAACTATTGTCTTCCTACCTGGATTTTGCTGCTGACAGGTTAGGCATCTCTGGCAAAGGCTCTCTGCGACTACAGTGAATTTCGGATGGTACCAACTCTGTCTGAATAGTCTGATCATTGAGTCTCTCCCTATGTGTGTTGCTCCATGATACACTCTTGCCATTTTTGAAAGCAAACAATCTGGCATGACTGGTCTTCCATCTAAATACGCCAATACCTCATCATGTGGTCTCTTTGTACAAGCTGCCTTTTTCCAAATTTCCTTTTCCTTTTCCTCAACTTCTTCCTGCAATTGTCTAATCTCATCCCATGTTTCTGGTACCAAGAAAAACATAAGTTGGCATCTGGTTTCACCCGTTTCAATTTTTCTGTTAATGGCCACAGTATTTTTGCACAGTATTTAGCCACTTGGTCAGCATATTTATTGCCAGCAGTCACATAGTCATTTCCTGACTGATGTGCAGCGCATTTTACAACTGCTATCTCTTTTGGCAATTGTAATGCTTCCAATAAATCCTTTACATTTTAGCTGTTTCTAATAGGAGATCCTGAAGAAGTCAGAAATCACCTTTGCATCCAGAGCTGGCCAAAATCGTGCACAACCCCGAACCCATATTGACTGTCCGTAAATATGGTTACTTTCCAATTTTTCCCCAATTTGCATGCCATGGTTAGGGCTACCAATTCGGCTACTTGTGCAGATTTGACTCCAGGTAAACAGGATGCTTCAATTACCCCAGATATCTTACAAACAGCATATGCAGCACTTAATCCTCCTTCTTGTGACCTGAGGCAGGATCCATCTACAAATAACTCATGGTCTGCCTCTTTCAAAGGGGTCTCCTTTATACCAGGCCGGGCTTCGTACACAACTCAGTTACATCCAAACAATCATGATCACTCTCATCTCTCACTTCTTCATTGCATGGGTCTGGCAGTAGGGTAGCTGGGTTCATAATCGTACACCATATCACTGTCATGTTCTCAGCTCCCAAAATCACTCTTTCATACTTAGTCAATCGACTAGGGGTGAGATGTTGTGTTCTTGTTCTTGTCAAAAGAATTTCAACTGAGTGTGGAACATAAACTTTTACCGGATGTCCCATCGCTATCGACTCACTCTGCTCCAGACTCATACAAGTAGCAGCTACTGCTTTTAAGCAGCCAGGTAATGCTGAAGCCACTGGATCCAATGTAGCTGAAAAATATGCCACTGGACGTCGACTCAGTCCATGTCTCTGTGTTAAGACTGAAAGTGCACAATTTTCTCTCTCACAACAAAACAACGCAAAGTCTTTTGAATAATCAGGCATGCCCAAGGCAGGAGCCTCACACAAACAATTTCGCATTTTCACAAATGCCTCTATGCAGTCATCATTCCAATCAATCGGATCTTTTGCTCTTTTTCGGGTCATTTGTATTAATGGTTTTGCTAACATAGAAAACCCATTGATCCATTGCCTACAGTACCCAACCACTCCCAGGAACATTCTCATTTCTCTCTGAGTCTGTGGCAATTGCATTTCTTTGATTATTTGTATTCTTTCCGGTGTCACTTTTCTAACTCCTCTCTCTATTTTATGCCCTAAGTATCTAACTTCTTGTCGAGAGAACTGTAATTTTTCTGGATACACCTTGTGTCCTCCTTCAGCCAAATGGTTCAGTAATGCAATTGTGTCTGTGACACAATCTTCTCGTGTTTTTGATGCCACCAATAGGTCATCAATATACTGGACCAGAACAGATTTTCCCGGCATAATCAATAATTCTAGACACTTTTTCAAAATCTGATTAAAAATTGAGGGACTCTCTGTGTACCCTTGAGGAACTCTGCACCATGCGTAAATACGATCCTCAAACTTAAATGTAAAAAGATACTGGCTGTCTGGGTGCAAAGGAATAGAAAAGAGCGCTTGGCATAAATCAATTACTGTAAACCAACCTGCATTCCAAGGTATCTGATAAAGGATCACTGCTGGATTTGGCACTATTGGACAACATGGCACTACAATTTTATTTATTTTCCGTAAATCCTGCACCATTCTGTACTTTCCGCTAGGCTTTTTCAGTCCCATTATTGGCAAATTACAGGGACTACCCATCCTTTCTTTTAAAATACCTAGTTTAACCATTCGTTCAATTTCTGGAATAATTCCTGCTTTTAGTTCTGGACTCATCTTGTATTGTCGGGTGTTTGGATACACTGCACCTTCTTTCACTGTCACTTTAACTGGGTCTATATTTGTCATTAATCCAATGTCTTTTCCTGTAAAATCCCACACTTCTGGATTAACTGTGGCTCTCAATTCTTCTGGTAATTCATTTTCAGTCACTAGTGAAAACATTTCATCTACTTCTGTTCCCTGCTTGGCTAACATCATCTTGTATACAACGTCTTCATCAGGGGTTTGGAAAGCGACACCATCTGGTGTACAATAGATTGTGCAATTCATCTTGCACAGTAGATCTCTTCCCAACAGATTTACAGGACTGGAATTGCAAACTACAAACCAATGCATTTCTTTGAAGTTTCCAATGTGTACCTCCATTGGTTTTGTGATTGGGGTTCTAAACTGTTGGTTAGACACGCCTACAACTTGGATTGATTCTCCCGAGAGGGGTAGGTTTGGGATGCCTGCTGTTCTCACAGTAGACCTGGTAGCACCAGTATCCAATAGGAAAGTAATGTCTTTACCTTCTACTTTCCCATCAACAAATGACTGATCTACCAGCAAGGATGCGCCAAGCACGCACTCCTCTTCCTCCCCCCTCAGGCACCGTCATTGTGTGAAATCCGAATTTTCCTCATCATTCTGCAACAAATATTGTGTTATTGTTGTATTATTCTTACCACTTTCTCCTTGAAATCCGGTGTTTGCACTGAAACTCTGATGATTCACAAAATTTGGCATAGGAGCAGGTGGCACCTGATATTGTGGAGTAACTACCTGCTGCTGCTGATTCACAAGTACTTCATTCTGCATCTGTGGGATTAAATTTTGATTTGGCCAATTATTACTCTTATTATTCTGAGTACTCTTACACTCGTTCTTCCAATGTCCAAGCTTTCCGCATGCATGACAAGGAAACTTCTTTTTTGCTTCTTCTCTGTCCGTTTGTCCCCTATATTTATTACCATTCGCTCCTTGATCATTCTGACTCTTCTCTTTCGCTTGATTATTATTTTGGGCATTTGTTTTCTCCTCTTGCTGTTCTGCCAGTTTTACTTGTGCCCACATCATTTTCTCTTTTAGCTTCCTACGCCTGGCCTCAATGTCATCTCCGCAATATTTCGCGTACTTTAAAATCTCATCCACTGTCTTGCTTTGCCAACACAACATGTGCTGCTGTATCATCTGACTAATCTCTGGTTTCAAACCATATACAAACCGATACACAAAATGTCCCATATCCTTGGCACCGATATTCTCAAAACCACTATACTGCTTAAACACCTGTAATAACCTCTCATAATATGCATGTACAGATTCATTTGGTTCTTGAGTTGTTCTATCTATTTTTACCCAATCTGTTTCTTTAGGAGGAATTTTCCCTTTCAAATACGTAATCACTTGGTGATACTTTTTCATCACCTCCTCCGAGGGTGCTCCTGTCTTTGAGTCTCTAGCATACTCCTCATTAGGCCAGTAAATTGTGATCTTACATTCCGTCCATAAATCAGCAGGTACCACTATATCAAATAGACCATCCAAGTCTTTCAATAAAACCTTTGAAACCTTCACAAATCTCTCTACCTGTTTGTACCATTCAACTGGTTTTTCTCTCAGCTTTGGAAAATCATTTGTAAATGACAAAATATCTTGTCTACTCCAAGGAACATGAACATATCCTCCTCCAGGAACCTCTCTCATTGGACACAATTTTTCCATTTTGCTTGTTTCTCTTACTGGAAATGCAGCTGCTGCTTCTCTCGCTTGTACTTCCTCTTTCTTTCTTATCCATCTAATTCTCCATTTATCAATGTCTCCCCATTTTCGCAAAATGCTCATTAATTCCTGTATTTGTAGTCTCTTTCCAGAAGCATTTACACTTTCTAAATCTTTATCAGTAAAGTCCACTCGATATGGTTTCTGTAACAACTTTGATTTCCCTATGTCTATTCCAATCTCTGAAGCGACTTCTGTCAATTTCTCATGAAATACCCTTGCTCTTCTGGTAATGTTCTTACATAAAAATAATAATTCTTCTTCATTGTAAGCATTCAATCTTTCTGTGCCCACACATCCTGTCATCATCTCTTCCAATTCCACTTTCAATCTGCTGATGTCTAAAATTCTTCGTGTTGGGTTCTGATTATCTTTTTCCTGTGCTCATCTTTCTATATCTTCTGCGGTAACTACTGTTGCGCCTTCAGTTCCTGTATGAACCAAAGGTCTTCTTTCTCTCAAATTCATGGGCGTAATTTTCTTTGGAGTTTCCATCAAAGGTTCCACATTAGGGAGATCCATTAATGAAATAATTGACTCACTTTCGCTAACCTGATCATCTGTAATTATTATCTCCTTCCTAGGACTATTTAGTGGCATTGTCACAGACCGTGGTTTTTGGCAAATCTTTTTATCTCCATACAATGGGATTACTGGACCAATGGTCACTGGTACTGTCAAAGCTTCAGTATTCAAATTTAATTGACTTATCTTTTGAACTAGTTCTTCTCTAGTTTTGTTTAAAACATCTCTTTCATTATCCTGTAACACTCTGTTATATGACGTATCATGTAAAATCTGTGGGGTCAATGGCATTCCCATTACTGGTGCACTTGGGGTAAACTTACCAGTTGCTTCTTGATACGGCGGTGGATTCTTAATTAAAATATCCTCTAACAACTCTTCATCTGATTCACCATATCCTGCTGTATTCATGTGTTTCGTTTTCTCCTTACACTTTCCTCCAGACTGTTCCTCAGCCATTAACACTGGATATAAACCTTCTGATACCATAGCTCTCCTCCATTGTTTCATCTGCCCTTTGCGTGACTCATGCAAGTGTCTCGGAAAGAATCCTCTATATCTCCCACCTCTGCATCTTTCTCGTTCATATGACTCAGTCTCCCATTCTACCAAAGCCTCATAATGAGTTAACCTAGGTCTAGGTTCTAGATCGTTCATTTTCAACCTTAAATTCTGAAGAATCCTCCCATTAAACGTACCATCTTTAGGAAATGCTAACACTCCATCATCCTTTGTATATTCTATCCAGTTTTCCAACCATACGCAAGTATGATATCCTCTTTCCATCATCATGAAAGATGCTGGTGTTTTCGGTGGCGGAATAGGAATTCCCTCTCTGGTCAACACTGGCTTATCTTTTATAAAGAAATTCTTAATTTTCTTTATAAATGACATCTTTCTTTTCTCTCCATACATCCTTGAGGAACGATGTATAAAATTGTATTCTGCAAACCCTTGAAATCTTCTACCTATACGCCTTGCACTAACAGTCAAATCAAAATCCCGCATACAATCTTTCTCTCCACCAATCCTAACGCGACTTCTAACTAGCTATCCAATTAAATCAGGCTCACGCTCGTGATCTGACCAATGCCAGCGCAGCCTTTTCTGACGTCAGTTCTGCTCCTTTCTACTGACCCCTCCTTTACAAGGCTGCTCCTGTCACCCGCCCGCTGTTTCTACCAATCCCAGCGCGGCTCACTGTGACGTCAGTTCTGCTCCTTTCTACTGACCCCTCCTTTACAAAGCTGCTCCTGTCACACACCCGCTGTTTCTACCAATCCCAGTGCGGCTCACTGTGACGTCAGTACAATTCCAGCAACTGACCCTCCCTTTACAAGGTAATACGAAAACGTATTTCTCTATATTTTCTTCAAAATTCTTTGTTATTAACGACATAAAACATTCGCTACTCTGTCTGTTCCACTAGATCAAAGGATAGTTTATTTCTTTCCACTGCGAGTAAAACCTTCCGCTTACTCTTCATATAAGCTCCAGAGAACCTGCTACACCTCCGGTGCCACCCGTTTTGGGAAATTTGAGACCAAAGTTTCACCAGCGAACTCCTTTTGCTGTCAATCTAGCTAGGAAGAACCTGCTACTCCTTCAGGGTTACCGTTTCTAGGTGATATAACGCCTAAAGTTTCACTAGCGAACTCTTTGCTATCAATCACTCTCACGTTTACACAGAAAATAGACCCTATTTTAACACTGCCAGCCCTACCTAGCTTCTCAGTGTTATTCAACAGACGAGTAACCTCACTGCTTTGGGGTTTCTATCGCCACCCGCTATTCATTCCCCGGGAATTTTCCAGACAACATAAAACAAAACACTAACTTTTTGTTAAAACATAAATCAAAAATCAATAATCTATACTTATCACCAAACTAGTCAATAATAACCATAACTCTGCTACCAGAAAACTGATCCAGCGGTGTACTAACAACAGATACTCCACTACCATATACTCACCTGGGCCCATATAACTTCTTGCTCTAATACCAAGTAGACCGCTGGAGCTTGTAGTTTATAAAATTCATGTTTCAGGAATAGTTATATTTCTGTGCTAACTAAACCTTTCACTGATCAAAAAGTTATTTCCTCTGGTCGATGGACCTATTAGTTGGAACTAATTGATGGTGATAATTAACCTAACTTATTTAACATTCTTTAATTAAAGTAAATAATCACAGAATCGGGAAGTTTTAAAATCTTTATCTAAATTAATGGAATGTGAACCATCTCAAAGTTTCAGTACAAACACCCTCATTCGCAAGAGTGTCAATTCAATCAATACTCAATAAGCAATAACAATTCAGATTCACACAATAACTATGCTCAGAAAGGAGAGGACAGAGAGAGAAGAACATCTATCAATACGATGAATTTATAGTTACCAAAGGGCTGGTAAGGGTCCCCAGGGATAGATCAGGAGACAAAGACTTCAGTCCTATTTATCAAAAGAGGGGGACTCTAGGAGCTATTCTAAAAGGTCCTGTGACCCGTGCTCCTGAAATTAAACTTATACCAAAGGGAGTCACCGTTCCTGAGTGGAGATGGAGAGGAGGGAAGTAGGGGTACTCGTGTCGTGTGCTACTCTGCTTGTGGGAGGCAGGGTGTCCTCATCTTGATGCCCTCACACACCCCGAAGGATGTCATGCTTCATCATTGGGCTTTTGCTCCTCGTCGGGCCGGCGCTGCAAAGCCCTACGGGTCCCCCGAAGGGTCTCTTTTTCGGAGATCTTTTGATGAAGCCGTATGGGTGCGTGGGTGTTAGTGGCAGTGAAGTCCTAGCAAGTGTATTAAAAAATGGCTGGAGGGAGAGTGATTAATTCTTAATAAAGTGATACCTCTGTCATTATTAAAACAAAGTTATGGAGCTGCTTTAAGGGGTATTATGTCCCTTGGTAGCTGGGTGATAATATGTCCCTAGTGGGCATATGTTATGGTCAACATGTTTCGCGCTTCAGTGGTCTCAGGGGGAGATCCAGGGCGCTTCATCAGGACCGAATAAGAAATTTATATCTACAGTGGCCTGAAAATGTCGGTGCCCCCGGATAAATGAAAGGAGTAGAGATTCTGAAACGACAAGATTAAAAAAAACAAAGATACAATTTGCCATTAGGGTATTAATACCAATGAAAGTTATGCTGAGGTCTGGGTTCTCCATTGGAGGGCCAGGTGCTTGTAGTTCGTAGCATGATCATTGCTGTTAATGGTCGCGGTATGTATACGTGAGCTAAAAGGTGCTGTGATCTTTCTAAAAATTGTTAAAAAGGAGGTTATAACTAGGTGACAGACAGACAGATGTATAAGATCAATGATTAGTGCTCAGAGAATGGTGTCAGGGTTGTTCTCTGTATCAGTTTTTTTATTTGTTATTTGTGAACATACCCTGGTTTTATCGAGTAGGCGTGAATCGCATAAATAGAGTCAAAAATTCAAAAGTGAAAAGGTTCTATTATCCAGTAAGCTCGTGAACCTTTTAAATCCAGGTAAGTAATACCGTTAGGCCCTACCATTGATGGCAAGCCTCGAGACGCTGTGTTTTTATGCGTAAGTACTTAGATAATATATCTCACCCCTTAGTAGGTAGGGTAAGATCCCATGAGATCAGGGAGGGTCACTTGAGAGCTATAATGGGAAGGAAGAAAAACAGAAAACCACATGTGTCATTTTTTCAGGGCTTCCTAAGGCTCTAAGTTATAACTCACAGTTGGTTTTTTGAAATTAAAGGGAGAGGATGACGCCATGTGCAGGATGTGTCCTGGACTGATCTTGCCCCTTAGTTACTCACGGTTCTCTCGGTGCATCTGGGCTGTGTCACCTGTGTGCCTCTCGCTGTCTCCGCCGGTGGGGAAGTGAAAATTCTGTCTCCTTTTATAGGAGTGGCCTGCTTCCGGGTGGGGCGTTAATTGTTTAATCACTGCATTGATTGGCAAGTTTTGGTTGTTACTATGGGTGCCATTTTGGAATGATCACGCTATGAACTACAAGCACCTGGCCCTGCAATGGAGAACCCAGACCTGAGCATAACTTCCATTGGTATTAATACCCTAATGGCAAATTGTATCTTTGTTTTTTTGACTCTTGTCGTTTCAGAATCTCTACTCCTTTCATTTACCCGGGGGCACCGAAATTTTTGGGCCACTGTAGATATAAATGTCTTATTCGGTCCTGACGAAGCGCCCTGGATCTCCCCCTGAGACCACTGAAGCGTGAAACATGTTGACCATAACATACGCCCAGATACCAAGGGACATAATACCCCTTAAAGCAGCTCCATTCACTTTGTTTTAATAATGACAGAGGGATCACTTTATTAAAAATTAATCACTCTCCCTCCAGCCATTTTTTAATACACTTTCTAGGACTTCACTGCCACTTACACCCACGCACCCATACAGCTTCATCAAAAGATCTCCGAAAAGAGACCCTTCGGGGTACCCGTAGGGCATTGCAGCGCCGGCCCGACGAGGAGCAAAAGCCCAATGATGAAGCATGACATCCTTCGGGGTGTGTGAGGGCATCAAGATGAGGACACCCTGCCTCCCACAAGCAGAGTAGCACATGGCAAGAGGACCCCCTACTTCCCGCCTCTCCATCTCCACTCAGGAACGGTGACTCCCTTTGGTATAAGACAAAGACTTCAGGACAGGAAATCAGGACAGGATACTTCACCTCTCTAAATACTGACGACTGCGTCGCACCGTTCTCTGATACTCTCTTCCTCCTCGTGGTTCTACCACGATCTTCTTTCTAACCCAATTAAGTTAATATAGATGGCTCTGCATTCAATTTCTTCATCAGCGTCTCACAGCTTCAGCACCACCCCCAGCACCGACAGCATCCCGAGCTCTCGACTTCCAGCATCAACGCTTCTCCCCGTGTCTGCTCATCTAACTAACTAAAACTACCTCAATTATACCTTTCCATAACCATCTACCACCCATTAATGTTTCAATTTCATAAAATACTAACACTGATTGGACAGGCGAGGGGGGATGATCGTCACACCATACTTACATTTCACTTATTTTCATTGAACCATTGTCTTTTAAACCCATCCCCTCAAACTTTATTAAATCATTTCCTTTCCCATACATCTCCAAACTTTATTAATACAAAATGTTTCAACTTCATGAATAAGTCTTCTTCATATGAACTTTTCACCCTCATGTTCCCAGGGCACATCTCCTCTGGCCTTGGACGCGTGACAAATCCTTACTCATCTTTCCTTATTCTCTCTCTGGTGCGCATGCGTGGGGTCAAGTCAGTCAACTCAATTCAGACAAGTGTGGAAGGCCCAAATGCGCACTAATAATAAAGTCAAAGGAAGAAATGTTATTCTCAAAAATAAATGGTTTCACTGTACACCACCAACCTCTACTCTAACCCACTTTAATTATTATTACCCTTTCTGTATTTGAGTTAGTATAAAACTTATTTTCTATTTCAACCAAGCAGATGCCATGCATGTGAGCTTTCAAGCTGCCATTTTAATATCTTTTGCGCAGGCGCAAGATTTTCCCTCCAAGCATTAGTACGTCATACTACGTAGATGCAGTAGACGCATGCGCAGTAAAGATCCCTTGTTAGAGTGCGTTTTAGTCCTTTGTTCATTTTGTTATAGTTAGTAAATATGCAAGCTTCATTGTCCCGCGTGTCTTTTCTAAAATGCGAATTATTAATAACACATCGTTAGTAATTCGTTAATGAGTTAAAACGAAAGGATTGCTTCCGAGCAAGTCTCATTTTCGAGTCCTTGCTCCATCACTAGGACCCAAAATCCACAGGTAGGCACATTCCGGAAAAAAAATCAGTGCCTAGTGGGCTTTCTGCCACCCTGGGGAAGGGGAAAATCAGGGGCTATTGCCCTGATATGCCCCCGAGGGGGGCAGAAAGACTGTGGCTATTCTTTTGGGGGGTCGGGGGCATTGGGATGCCCATCCTGGTCAGCCCCCACCGTATAAAAAAGCCAGCATATTCGCTGACGCATAGTGGGCTTTCTGCCCCCCCGGGGGGCAGATCAGGGGCTACTGCCCCCATCTGCCTCCTGGGAGGGGCAGAGAAACAGTGGCATCTTTTTTGGGGTCAGTGGGGGCATTGGCATGTCCATTCTTGGCAGCCCCCACCCCGAACTTTGGAGAAAAAAAAATCCCTGGTGGCTAGTGGGCTTTTTGCCCCCCGGGGGGTGCAGATAAGGTGCTATTTCCCCATCTGCCTCCCAGGGGGGTGCAGAAAGACTGTAGCATATTTTTTTTGGGTGGGGGCATTGACATGCCCATTCTGGGCAGCTCCCACCCCTAGCTATATAAAAAAAAAAATCCCTGCCGCTTCGTGGGCTTTATGCCCCCCCGGGGGGGCAGATCAGGGGCTATTGCCCCCATCTGCCTCCTGGGGGGGCAGAAAGTCTTTTGCTTTCTTTGGGGGGTATGTTGGAGGCATTTGCATGCCCATTCTAGGCAGCCCCCACCCCGGGCCTATAAAAAAAGAATCCCTGGCATCTAGGGTGCTTTCTGTCCCCTGTGGGGGGCAGATTGGGGGCTACTGGCCCCATCTGGCCCCCGGGGGGCAGAAATACTGGAATTTTCATGGGGGGGTGGGGTGGGGGCATTGGCATGCCCATCTTTGGCAACCCCCACCCCTAAATTCATTGGGGGAAAAAGACCTGGTGTCTAGTGGGCTTTCTGCCCCCCACCGGGGGGGCAGATTGGGGGCTACTGTCCTGATCTGCCCCCCAGGGGGGGCAGAATGACTGTACCTTTGCAGCGGGGTGGGGGCATTGGGATGCCCATATTGGGCAGCCCCCACCCCTAATTATATTTTTTTTAAATCCCTGGTATCTAGTGGGCTTTCTGCCCTGCCCTGGGGGGGCAGATTGGGGGTTACTGCCCCCATCTGCCCCCCAGGGGTGGCAGAAAGACTGTACCTTTGCGGCGGGGTGGGGGCATTGGCATGCCCATGTTGGGCAGCCCCCACCCCTAATTATAATTTAACAAAAAATCCCTGGTATCTAGTGGGCTTTCTTCCCCCCCGGGGGGGCATATTGGGCGCTACTGCCCCATCTGCCCCCCCAAGGGGGGGGCATAAAGACTGTCATTTTGTTGCCGGGGGGTGGGGGCATTGGCATGCCCATATTGGGCAGCCCCCACTCCTAATTATAATGAACAAAAAAATCCCTGGTATCTAGTGGGCTTTCTGCCCCCCCAGGGGGGCAGAAAGACTAAATATGCCCAAATTAATAATGGGGGGAGCAAAGGCCCTTGCCTAAGGGGCTGCTCCCTCCTCCCAGGTGCCTAGTGGGTGGATCCATGCTTGAGGATCACCCTCTTGGGGCAATCCCAAGCAGGGATCCACTAGGGAGGGGTACCATTGGAAAGGGTACCCTTTCCAACGATATCTCTCCTGACTTTCTACGTGCTCAGGGGGCTGAGATAGCCCCCTGAGCACCTAGAAAGGGAAACTGAAATGAGCCTCTTGGCTCATTTCAGTTTCGGTTTCACTGAAATGCCGTCAGCGCGACGTGCGCGCTGATCGTCATTTCAAGGAAACCAAGGGGGGCCTCGGGAGCTGTGGAAGCTCTTCCCCAGCTCCTGAGGCTCTTGGGGGGTAAAGGGAATCCCTCTGGTGCCCGCACCAGAGGGATTCCCTGGGTCATGGCGTCGGACGCGCGGGAGCCGTCCGATGCACAGGACCACTTATGCGTCGGACGGCTCCCGCGCTTCCGACGCACAGAAGGTGTTAAATTATATTTATACTTAAACTTTACATACGATGTAAATGTTTTGTGGGGGGGTTACTCTTTTACGTCACACGGTTTCCTTTGCTGCTGCAGGGCCGCAGCCAGTGTTTGATTTAAATAATCTGCCGATTTTTTGTAACACCCGAACAGATAGATGCGGTACCCTCACTGAGTGACTTGTCCTACTAGTACGGTCAGTCTCTCCTCCTAGTCTATGCATTCTGCAACTGGACTCAAGGGTGTGGGTGTGTGAATTAATGAATTAATTTCCATTATTAATTATGCCTCTCCCAAACTTCTTCTCTTACCTGTGATTGATGTTTAAACTTAGGCACAGCGATGGCTGCATGGTGATGATGGTTTGGTTTCCCAAGATGCCATGGTTGTGGTGGTAGTAGTAGACACTGGCAGTAGCATTTGCAAAAAAGAAAATGAGAGTCAGTTGCCTGAAAGAGACTCTGGAAGGAGTAGTAGAACGAAGTACAGTACAGTACACAAGAATACTGCCAAACAATAAACCATAATAATGCTGATTAGCAATGCTAAAGTAAAATAAAACATAATGGTGGCGGGGATAGCCTAGTACAACAACAAGTTACAAACTGTAGTTGTGTTGAATCACTCGACACAAGCGTAACCTTTAGTGCTGAAAAAGGAGGAGGATGAATCCAATCGATGCCGGCAATTAATTATGATGGATTATGTTCCTTTGGAAAAAAAATTGACTTGCAAATATACTGAGCATGGGTGGGCAAGAAGAAGATCCTTGCCCTGCCCTCAAATTGAATTAGTGTTGCTTTCACCACATCCTCCCCAGCAAGTGTGTGATCAATTATTGGTGTAAATTTAATTTAGTCATACCTCAATATAAATCACACAGCCCGGGGGAAGAGGGTTAGGGTTTGATGAGTGGCTGGGAAGGGGTATTTGAGGGCAAGGTTTGACAAAGACAAACAGTACACATGGACAACAACAACACACACACACACACAATCTTGGCAGACGACCATCATATTCATAAATCTGTTAAGGGAGAAAAAGGAAATGCATGCATGATGATGACTTGGTGGTTAATGATAAGTAGTACTTACTAACTAGACTAGTAGACAGTACAGGGCAGCAGTATATTATTAATTATTATTTGCTATTTGCTTTGACTGTCTGCCCTCATATAGACACAAATTACATCCATTTTATGTTCTGTTGTACCGGGCTTCCTTTTAAAGCTAGCAAAGAAAATTAAAAAATAGCTGTAGGGATCAATTATAAGCAAAGAGCAACAATAACAACAACACACAGTCATAATGATTGAAGAGAAAAAATGAATCAAATTATTTAAAAGATGATGATACTAAAGTTACTGTATGATCCTGGTCAAATTGGGGAGTTGCATCTCAGCATTCCTCTTGGTCCTCCCTTCCATGGACGCTGCGTCCATCAATCTTGGGTGCCACTGCCTGCCTGGCGGATGCGGATTGGTAGGTGAGTGTGAGTTGTTTTTCTTTGTTTAGCACAGGGTAAAGGCCGGCCTGTAAGTGTAGATGGAGAAACAAAAGGGATATTGAAAAATCAAGGAGGAAAAAATAAGCATAAATTACGGAGGAGTGCAAACACTTTCAGAGGCGGCATGGCTAAATCATGTCTACTCTGTTGTCTGTTTCCAGCATCAACCTACAACAGCAACAGGACAGAGCAGGCCCACGGTGCCCACCCAACCTCCACTTAGCTTAGATTTTGAGTGAGCCAGACAGAGCACACATATACAGCAACATAGCATTTTTCAAAGTAAGTAACTAAATCAATGCACAGCTGTCAGTCATACCACTACTACACTCGTGAGACTCGTGACTCGACTCCACCACTACACAGACATGTAGGTCTGCTGTGGTTGTTCTTGACTTGTTTACCTTTTATGCCACTCATGAAAAACGCCCTGTGTTATTCCATCAATCATCTCCGATCCTACTGACTGACTGCAAAGATACTATGTCACTGTGGTCATCATCATGGTGTTGTCCAACTCAGTCTGCAATGTACCGAGTGAGTCCAGATTCCATATTCAAAAATGCAATGGATTGGCCTGCAGTAGAAGTACAATTTTGTTATTAAACAACAAGAAGGGAAACATTGACTTGAGTCACTTTTAGTGTGTAGATTAAATACTAGTACACTTTGACTTCACTTCATGAACAACAAACAACAACAACACAAACACCAATCACTCAGAGTCAGCGTCCAATGCATGCCATTCATTACCTGTTCCTTCTCATCTTAAGTTAAGGGGCAGTCTCTCTCGGCTCGGAAAGGAGGATAGCTATAGTCATCATGTTCCACTTCTTTTGGAGGGACTCGACGAGGCAACATTTCTTGTAATATTCTCCATCCAATCATCTGGCTTGAGGGAAATGGATTTAGGGCGAGTCAGGAGGAGGATGGAGCAGGGCTCGGAGGAGTAGACTTAAATGCACACAGCTGCAACTCCAATATGGCAATAAAAAGAGAAGACGGTGGTGATGGATTTGTTGTGATTCGAACCAGAAAGACAGAGACACACACAAATAATAAAAGTAAATAAGGAAGAAAGAAAGTAGCAAGTTCAGAGTCTAGTTATCAGGGAAGTATAGCTCATCCTCAAACTCTGGTGGTTCAACCAGAAGTAGGTAATCATCTAACATACAACTTCCATCACCTAAGTCGCTGTCCTCATCTTACTGCTGTGATTCACGTATTTTGTAATTCGGTGATATAAAGTGCTGATTAATTTTGATCATGGTTAACCTCTCCACGTTTTTGTGCAAGAGACTGGTCTTTTTCACTGTTACAATGGCACCAGCAGCACTGAAAACACGCTCAGAAGAGACACTTGCGACAGGGCAAGCCAGATAGTTTATCGCCAGCCTGCTGAGCACTGGCCATCGGCCCCTTTTCCCATACCAATACAGCAATGGGTTTTGATCAATGTAGACCTCTGTTGGGTCATCCAGATAGGCCTGGACCATTCGCTCAATGCTCAGGGGTGCTCCACTTTGTTGGGCCTCTCTTGCCTTTGCATCAGCACTGGACCTAACAAGATAGATGCCAAACCTGTGCCGATTTTACTGGGGCTGATGATCGGGTTTTTGCTGTTGTTGATAGTGTTGGTGACTGCTGTGAGCCAAACGCACTGCCCTCAGGCTCTGAAGTTGAACTTGACGCCGGATGCCCTGCTGCAGTACTTGTTGTGGGTTGGAGTAGCGGGCCTTTAATTACCAGCCATTCCTTTTCCAATTTACTGGATGCCTCAGCTACCCAAGTTTTGTACTGGGCAACATCCACTTCTGAAAAAGGAATTAATGTCTTAGTGTTCAGTGCCGATTTGTACCATGGATCCAGAATTGTGGCACAAATGTAATGTTTGTCTGACACAATGCTAGTTTGCACCCTTGTATTTTCAGCTAAGCAAAATGATAAGCTCTCCACCAACTCATATGCTTCTTTTTTTCCCTCCACACCTGTGTACGTTTCAGACACCACCTTCAGCTGTTGCTCTAGCATGTGCAACAATGGGATAGCTTGGCCCATAGTACAGTCCTCCTTGCTGACTTCACGTGTGAAGAGCTCGAAAGGAAGTAGCATCTCTGTCAGGCATTTAACTAGGACCCATTGGTCCATCTCTATGGTCATGCCTTTCACAGTAGCATCCCCTAGTCTTTGCATGACATATTCATTGATTGGTGTGTACTGCTCAAACAGACGATCAAGCATGTAATAAGTTGAGTTCCAACGTGTTGGCACCTCCTGGATGAGTGCTTTGACTGGCATTCTATGCTGATGTTTTAATGATCCTCAGCTGCTTCCGGGCTTTAAAAGAATGGCTGAAATGTGTGCATATTCTTCTGCAGGTGTTCAGTAAGTTGCTGGCTCGGTCTTCCTTTTTCAGAAAGTCTTGAACAATGATGTTAATGCAGTGCGCCAAACACAGGACCTTGAAATAGCCACCAGTGCGCATGGCCTTAACTATATTACTGCCGTTGTCCGGGGCAACAAAACCAATGTTAAGCCCTCTTGGGTGCAGCCATTCAAAGACCTTGCTGTTAAACTCTTCCAAAATGTTTGCAGCAGTATGAGATTTCTCCATGGTGAACATGGCTACAGTTGCATGTTTACGAGTAGCATTAAAAATCTCAGCAGTGTCAACAACACCTGCTGCAGATATCTTGTCTCTAACCCCCACAAAAGAGATCAAGTGTGCAGTGATGCACATGTAATCAGTGGCTTGGCAACTGGTCCACATGTCTGTTGTCAGGTGGATATTGTGAACAGCACTCTGCTGCAAAGCTTGTCCAAGCAATTCCAGCACGTCGTGATGTAGTGCTGGAACAGCAACTCTGGCGAAATAGGACGGCTGGGAACATTCCATTTTGGGCAGATGGCTGTCACAAATTCCAGAAAACCCACCCCTTCCACAAAAGAAAAAGGGAGAAGGTCCAGCGCTAACATTTTCGCCAGCTTCGCATTGTACAAACGTACCATTGGGTGGTTGCGTTCGTACTGCCCCTCTGACCTAAGCATGCTGACAATGGTAGGGTGGATTTTTTTCCTTTCTGGTGCCGCTGATGCAGGTGACTTCTTGAACCCAGATGTTGTTAGGCTCAACGACGCACTTTTTTTCATTGCAGTACTCTGTTTCCTTGGTGTCTCAGCCTGACTCTTACTACGGTGCCACTGAGATGTTGCTGAGGATGTGGGCGGTACCACTGCACTGCTGGGGACAGGGCTACTTTGTGTAACAGAGAAAATGTCTCCCTCTTGTTCACCTTCCACCGCAATCCTATCTTCTTCTACTTCTTCATCCCCACCAACAGCAATGGGTGCAGTTTTACTTTTTTGGGCGACAAGGTGCGCATCCCACTGGATCATGTGGTGTTTTTTCAGATGGGTTGTTTGGCCTCCGGTATCATCGTTTGTACCAAGCTTACCCCGACTAACACCTTGTCGACAAATTGAGCATATAGCAACGTTCTCCTCCTTACTGCCGACCGAAAAGAAGTCCCAAACTGGGGAGGTGAACTTTCTTGCGCTGCTGGAGGTGCAACTTGCAATGCTGGATGAACTGGAGGGTGTGCCTGGAATTTGACTCTGTGCAGTTACAGTACCACTACCTACTGAGGTGGTGGTTGTGCTGGATGTAGGTCCTGCCGGGCCTTTGCAAATGCAAATATGGAAGCTGGAGGTCGTGTTGGTGTTACCTGTGTTGGTGGTATCCGTGCCACATCCCTCACAGCAATTTGGGATGGGGTAATAATGTCGGTCTCCATCTCCACTGGGGCGGGAGCGATGTTCATGATGACTGGCTCGTCATCATCCTCCTCTTCTACATCTACCTCCATAACTCTAAGGCTTTCTGGAACCTTCCTTTTCCCTAGCCTTGTTGCGTGGCATGCCTTACTCTCAGACTGAGCTGGTGGGATCCAAGTGGTATCTAGATCATCAGAAGGGGGGCTTGAAGAAGAAGAAGTTGATGGACTTACCCTCCTTTTTCTTGCTGGGGATCTGGAAGACAATGGATCTTCTGAAAGAGTGGCTTGCTCTTCTTCTTCCTCTGCAGAAAGCTCGATTTCCTGAACTGCCCCTACTTCGGGAGGAACAACTACTATTGTGGGCGGTGGTTGCGCCTGTTGTTGCGGCTGTTGTTGCGGCTGTTGTTGCTGCTGTTGTTCCGACTGTTGTTCTGGCTGTTGTTGCCCACTTATCTGCTGAGTTTCTGCCTGCGTTGATTGGGTGCTACTTTGCGATAACGATAAGTCAATTTCAACATCACTGCTCGCTGGCGTTTGCGCAAGTAGACTGGCTACCTCTGCGACACTCATGGGCTTGGGCCTAGGTTGGTGGGGTGGGCCCGCTGATGCGGAAGTGCTGCTCCCAGCTTGGTCCCCGGACACCGCTGATGCAGGCGTAATTTTTTGTTTCCCAAAAAACATCTTGGGCAGCACACCAGTCTTGGTAAGTTCCACTTCCTTCTTCAGTTCCTTCTTCTCACTGGCAACTTTCTTGGTACTGGAGGACCTGGTACCTTTCTTTGGGGCCATCTTCTTCTTCCGATGTCAGCAGGACGCAGTTGCACAAGTTGCAGAGATGTCTGTGGTCACACGTCACGTGACGTTGTGCGCAGCAGGACTTCTGTCTGGCAGTACAACAGGTGATGATGACACCTCCTCCTCAGTCTTTTGTGCACCTAAAAGCAAAGGAGCCAGAAGAACATCAGTGAAATGTTGCATTTGTTGTTGTGGTTCAATTACTACTAGTACAAACAAACAAATATAATATATAACTTAGTGTGTGGTGGTCACACTTGTTAGTGTTATTTTATTACATTTTATTAACTCAGTTATTTAAAAAAACATAACAGCAGTGTAGCCATTTGTGAGACTTTGACAACAAGGGCTTTCATGGTATACTGTGTACACTCAGGAAGGATAGGAAAGAAGAAGAACAAAATCAAAAATACAAATGTAATGGAAGTGGAACCTGTTTGGCATTAATTTGCGCATCATGTCATTCAGGGAGCTGCAGCTGGCAAAGGGGATGGAAGCAGTAAGCCAAGAGGAACAAAGGAAAGACATGCAGGCCTATATGGCAATAGCAGCACACTACTAAACTACCACCACAAAATGGCCAACAGCCACATGGTCACTCACAGTCACAACAAGCAGGAGGCCTGGAAAACAATGAACTCAAGCAGGCCTATAGTGGCCAGGCAAAGGAGGCATGCTAAACAACACAGCTTTAATGCAAAAATGCAAAAACGAAAATCCACAGGGCTAAACAAGGTTTGCAAGTTACGCAACAACCACACCACACACACACATCCAACAAAGGCATTTATTTAACACATACCAAAAAAGTGAAATAACCCCAAAAACCCATTTTGCAATTCAATCCAATGCCATCCATGCCCTAAATGATATTTAAATTCAACAGACACCACAGAAACAGTTGTTTCATGCCCCCATGAGTAGCTCTGGGCCTACTGGCTGAAAGGCCTATTGGCAGACTAGGCCACAAGCTTGCAGGCCTATGGCAAAAGCACACTGGCTGGCTCCACAAAATGGCCGCCAGCCACATGGCCAGGCCACCCACAACAAAAAGTCTAGGCCAAGAGGAACAAAGGAAAGACATGCAGACCTATATGGCAAAAGCAGCACACTACTAAACTACCACCACAAAATGGCCACCAGCCACATGGTCACTCACAGTCACAACAAGCAGGAGGCCTGGAAAACACTGAACTCAAGCAGGCCTATAATGGCCAGGCAAAGGAGGCATGCTAAACAACACAGCTTTAATGCAAAAATGCAAAAACGAAAATCCACAGAGCTAAACAAGGTTTGCAAGTTACACAACAACCACACCACACCCACATCCAACAAAGGCATTTATTTAACACACACCAAAAAAGTGAAATACCCCAAAAAAAACACATTTTGCAATGCAATCCAATGCCATCCATGCCCTAAATGATGTTTAAATTCAACAGACACCACAGAAACAGTTGTTTCATGCACCCATGAGTAGCTCTGGGCCTACTGGCTTCCCACAATAAATTTTAAAAAAATTATGAAAAGTACAAAAAAATGTAGTTGCAACTTGCAATGCCCCAATCAAACAAACAACACCAATTCTCCAACTTACTTGTAAAATCTCAAATCCAAAAGTCCTCAAATACAATGATATATGATGCAGCAGACACAAAGAGTGATCCTTCCAGCTCCAAATCCAAATGAAAAGTGAACAGGACATGGACAAAGCACTGGGAGGAGCCTGCTGGACAGGAAAAGGAAGTTGGAGAGTCTGGGGCACTTCCTTCCTCTTAAAAAAAAAAAGTAAAAAAAGAAAAAGGACTCCTTGCACAAAAAAGTACAGCCAAATGTCAATCTGAGTAGTTTTTTTCATCCAAATCATCATTTTCGAGAAGGTTTTATGCTGCTCGAGAGATATTCTTCTCGAGATTGCAAATTTTGCATGTCGGCATCGCGAGCTTCACTGAACTTCCGCCGGAAGTCAGATGGCACGTCCGAATGACGTGTTCGCGATTGCACAATCTCGCGCGACCGTGCGGCTGGCTAACAAATCTTGTGGCGCACGCGAACGGATAGGAAATCTCATCGGCGAACGCAGGGATCCCGGTAAGTCGCTACAGCGCGCGTGAAAATGCATTTTGAAAGCGCAAACAAGAAAAAAACTCAGCTACGCTGCGGATTGCGGAGTTTTCAGTAACTCCTCGTTCTACGCGGAACACGGAGTTGCCAAAAATCCGCAAACTCCGCGAGCGGAACGGATTTTACCGCCCAGGGTTACACGGGACCCGGCTTCGAGGTAAGACTTCCCTCATTTAAATATTTACAATACCCGCTCACACACACATCGCCACGTACACGTTCCATCCAGTATTCTTTCCGGTGTTTACCACCTCACAGCTGTCCCGCCCCCCCAGCACTTTTCAATGGCGGCCGTTGTGCGCACATGCACAGTGGGCGTACCACTCGTGTGCCAAAAGCACATACGTAGTTACGACGCATGACATAACATCACATTCCATTCCAATGCATACTAATACTAGGCACATTGCAACAGTAGTGTAGGTGTTGCATAGCGGAGACATAAATATCACTATTCCCACGTCAGTGAGTGCAACCCAAAACTAACCTTTGCACCCCAAACCCAACAGTGAAACCTGGAATTCCTTTTTGAGCCCCCAAAACCCACCCCAAATTTCATATTTTACCCCAAAACACACCCCAAATTTCATATTTTACCCCAAAACACACCCCAATCTCCTTATTTTACATCCAAAACCCATACCCACCCGATAAACTTTAAATTACCCCATTACTGACCTCACAATGCGTTGTAATCAAATGCGATGTAAAGGCACCTGCATTGTCGGAGTTGCGTTGTTAACGATGTACTGCCTGCGTTGTAATGGTTGTCTCCCGTGCCAAAGGCAACCCATAGAATACGCCATTTGCGTCCGTCTGCCCCTGGACCGCGCTCAGCACCAAGTAGCCTTCCTCTTGGACACTCAACCGCTACAACGCCAGCACCCTCCTCGCCATCAACCCTGGACACCACCTCGCCTGCCAGGACCAACCTCTGCTCCGGACCGGACATCGCCATCGCCATCACTGACGGCTGCAGTATCACCCGCAAGGAGCACCCCGACCATCAAGGAGGAGGCATTGCCATCACCTACAGAAGCAGACTCCGACTGACCACGCACTCTAATGACCCAAGGGTGACCATGGACCAGCTCAACTCCCAGATACGGACCAAGCCCAAGCATATCCTCTGTGGCACCCTCATGTGCAGGCCCCCCGGGCCATGGCCCCCCATTCTCCAATACCATTGTAGACCTCATTGCACCCTAGGGTCTCCCATCCACCGACGTCATCCTACTCGGTGAACTCAAGTTCCACCTGGACAACCCCAGTGATCAGGACACCACCCCCTCCTGGGGAAGGTCCCCTATATCAGACGCAAGCAGCAAGTCACCTCAACATGCCACATGGCAGGACGCGCGGTCGAGTACGTCACCTCCGCCAGTGGGAACTTCAACTACAACCACAACACCGGACTCTCCTGGACTGACCATCATTGGTAACATCACGTCCTCACCTTGCCCACAGGACGCCACCGCCATCATCGCACCACCTCGCAGCTGGATCAAGGCCACCGAAGAACGTCTCGTCAACTCCCTCCGCACCAACACTCCACCAATGCTTCCAACCGATGACACCGCAGCGCGCTAACCACCACCGATGGATCTCCAACAGCGCCGACATTCGGGCACCCCTCATGAACGGCACTGCGTCAGTACCTTCCGCCTGCCTGATGGCAGGCGTGAGGGTGACGCAGTGCTACAGGGATAGGCTGGCCCCATGCATTGCTGGAGTTGCGTCATGGTTGTGACACGACTGCAGCAATGCGTGTCTTTAGCGCAGACAGATACGTCAGGATTCGTGACGTATCTGTCATTACTTGCGTCATGGAGCGCTGTCCAGTGAATACAGCGCATCCATGCTGTCGCAAGAAGGGCGTAGTGAGAAGTGTTGCAACGCTGTCTTGTCGCAGTGCTGCAACACTTTTCATGACTGGGGCCCAGGAATGCGCACTATCTTACTGATGGTACGCATTCTTGCACTGTAGTTTTGTCGCAGGGCAGTGCTGCAACATTGCTTGCAGCGCTGTCCAGCACCTAAACCTGCTGGGATGTGGCCCCAAGTGTTATCCCCATTTTTAAGACCAGCTATTTTCTGGTCTTAAGTCCCAGCAGCTAACGGGCCATAGCGGCTGTTTTTTTAACGTATCGCCGGTCCGGGCGATCGTTGAGAATATCGCGAAGTGGGGTTAGCGTGCGTTTTAACACGGGAACGCCTACATTGCATATGATTAGCGTTAGTTGTCGCTGACATCGTTGGTGATGTTATTAGCGCCCGCTATCGCCAGTAAGCTGTCGCTAACAGCTGTTAGTGACAGCTTGTGAATACGGCGATAAAAATATCGCCGCTTTAGCGGCAGAAAAGTGCTGCTAACGCGGCGATGTCGCCTTGAGAATATGCCCCCTAGTTTCTTGTGCTAGCCGATGAGCGATAAATCATTGTAGGTGAGACTACAAGCCGTGAGTGACAATTTACCTGTTTGTTTGATTTTGAATCATACCTTAAATTTTCCATGGTTCAGATATAGTTAATATGCAAGAGTTATAGCCAAGGCAGCAAATTATATCATCGGTTTATACAAATCAATTTAAATTAACATCACTATTGCATACATCGGTGTGAATAATAATGTAGGTAACGGGCAGTAGCACTTTTAATAATGACATCCAACCTGATCAGTAACCATTAAGAAGCACAGCACAGAGTACACTTTATTTAAAAATAAAGCAAAACATGTCAGGACATCGATAATTATATGTTTTTTTTTAAGTGAACCTGTTAGTTATTCCCACGATATAGGCGCTAGTGCTACTGAGTAGAGTAAACATGGACTTCGGCTGACTTCTAAATCCGGCCCCTCATTAATCATGCGACCCCTCATTAATCAAACACGGGGGGGTGGTGACAAAGGATGCGAAAATGAAAGGATGAGAGCAGAAAGTGATGAGGCAGAGAAAAAACTCTGTTATATCAAATCAGGCGCCTCCCTGCTGAGAAAGAGTGTCACAGTCCATTGTGTCGCAGCCCCCCCTTGGGACTGAGCCGTTCAATACACTTCTGAACTCAGGCCCGAGGTCACCTCACATTGACTTGTGTGTACATCAATAATGGTGGTCATTATTCAATGGACATTAGCAGAGGAGGGCTCGGAAAGTCATGTCAGAAGTGATGTGACGCTTTATAACCCCCACATACTGCTGCTGTCTTTGTATTCGTTTCTAGAAATACATCTACAAGTGCTTAATGCATTCTGGTTCTATGATTAATATCACGTCATCTAGTAAGGTCTATGAACCTATAGTGATGCTAATTTTTAGAAGCCGACCATACATTCATTTACCTCGACTTGAACCTAATTTGTTGTATACGTTTGGAAAGACTGGGGCAATACGTTGTATTTACAAGAAATACTTTAAAAAATCAAACTAAAATCACGCTGCTGCTTTGCTTTTTCACAAATATATTGAATTACATTTCTCACGTGGTTGTTGTTTACTTAGAAATAATTTTCTGACAGAATCTTGCTTCCCTTTGCTATAACTGCTCACTCTGTTGTGCTGACTGTCGATTTTTTTTTTTAGCTGGGTGGGTTTTTCAGAAGAGCTAGAAGTGGTTGTGTGCTGTAAAACCTAACTAGGTGTAAATCACGGCATCACTTTGTACCAGATAAACATGGGGCAGATTTCACAACGCTGCATGTAAATCACACCTAACAAAAGAAAGCATATCAAAAGCGATTTATTTAGCGATATGGAATTTCAGGACAAAGGTTTGTAAGCAACTGTCATATCCTACAGTGATTACACGTGGGAGGCCACAGAGTGTGTGGGCGGTGGATTGGCAGTGTACAGGCTGTGACGTTGTCCATACCTCTTCTCAAGGAGTTCTGCATGGTTTTCAGCATTCTGTGCAGAGTTTGACAATTGGCGACCACTTCAATGGTCTCAATATGCCACAAATGGTCTTGGGTTATCATAAATATGACTGGAAATCGTGTTTTCCTTTCTAAGCCAAAGATATTCAAGTTTGTGTTGATTATCCTCGCAGTCCAATGATGGTGAGCCACCTCCCCGCCCCCCCCCCCCCCTCTCTCTCTCTCTCGCTCTCTCACTCTCTCTGTTTTCTCTAACAGTCTTATGGCACAGCAAGTTCCTGAATATGTATTTTGGTTTAGGATTGGAAGAGACGACTGTGCAGTCTCTTTCTTTTTTTAACGCAGCAGCCAAACACGTTGCCATATCCAGTAATAAACAACTCCATGTACCAGTACTAGTAGTAAAATAGCTACTAAAAACAGAAAACATAGTAATCAAGCAACACCAACAGTCCACTATAGCAGGTTGAATCCTGCTGCTCGGCAGCCATCATATAACTGCCTTCATATTTACTTAATATTCTGTCTTTGTGATGATATTTTTATTTGGTAATTTCTTTTCTTTTCAGGTTATCGGGTGGCATTTGGGCAGACATGTTTCGGCAGTGCCTTCTACTTATTGTGTCCATCACCCAGGGGTGGATGAGACTCAGTGTGGCCGTCAAGGCTTATTTGGAGGAGTGGTTGAGAGAGCCCTGTATCGGCGCCATTTTATTTCTCCTCTGAGGCTGAGTGGAGCCGCTCCTTCACCAGCCACCTGCAGCCCCTCTTTCTCTTTGCTCTTAGGGTTGTAATGATTCCTGACTGTGGCCTTGTCATAGGAGCCGAACAGCCCAATATTTCCCTACAGGGCTCCCCTAAGGATGCTCCACCGTGCCTGGCACCATGTCATCCAAAGGCCCTCCAGAGATTGGTGGCTACCTATATCTCACTGCAGATGATGTAGCATCATTTGTGTTTCGAGAGGAGACGTAGGCTCTAGATCAGGCCCTTCACACATATGTACAAAAATCTATTTCAGCTTCTCTTGGCTCCTTGAGCCACCAGCTGAGGCCTTTAATCCCCTCGTGAGGTGTTGGCCTTGTCCAAAGCCAGTGCCTCTCGGAGCAAACTCCCATAAAATAAGGGCAGGCAGCCACTTCCCAGGTCTGATGCCTTGAAAACGCTGAAGCAAAAGACACACAATTGATGGATGGAATGCAGAACAAATCAAAACATACACCCCCAGTCAAGAGATCTGAGTTAAATCCATCATTCTTTTGCTCACCATGCCACCCCAGTTTAGACCTGGCCATATGCAAATCAATCTTGACCCTGTGCCTCATGGGAACAGTCCAGCCCGAACTGCCAAGGCTGGTCCTCCCTGGACCGGAAACAAGCATCCTAGGACCGGTTTCGCGGTATCACCCCTCATCAGCCAGGATAGCTTGAATCCAGTGGCACAGTGAGCCCGGGACCCACATCTGGGCATACCCAGCGCACTTAGGGCGAGGAAGCAAAAGACACACAATTGATGGACGGAATGCAGAACAAATCAAAACATTCACCCTCAGTCAAGAGATCTGGGTTAAATCCATCATTCGTTTGCTCACCATGCCACCCCAGTTTATACCTGGCCATATGCAAATAAGTCTTGACCCTGTGCCTCATGGGAACAGTCCAGCCCGAACTGCCAAGCCAGGTCCTCCCTGGACCGGAAACAAGTATCCTAGGACTGGTTTCGAGGTTTCACCCCTCATCAGCCAGGATAGCTTGATTCCAGTGGCACAGTGAGCCCGGGACCCACCTCTGGGCATACCCGGCGCACATAGAGCGAGGAAGCAAAAGACACACAATTGATGGACGGAATGCAGAAGAAATCAAAACATTCACCCCCAGTCAAGAGATCTGGGTTAAATCCATCATTCTTTTGCTCACCATGCCACCCCTGTTTAGACCTGGCCATATGCAAATCAGTCTTGACCCTGTGCCTCATGGGAACAGTCCAGCCCGAACTGCCAAGCCAGGTCCTCCCTGGACCAGAAACAAGCATCCTAGGACCGGTTTCGGGATTTCACCCCTCATCAGCCAGGATAGCTTGAATCCAGTGGCACAGTGAGCCCGGGACCCACGTCTGGGCATACCCGCAGCACTTAGGGTGAGGAAGCAAAAGACACACAATTGATGGACGGAATGCAGAAGAAATCAAAACATTCACCCCCAGTCAAGAGATCTGGGTTAAATCCATCATTCTTTTGCTCACCATGCCACCCCTGTTTAGACCTGGCCATATGCAAATCAGTCTTGACCCTGTGCCTCATGGGAACAGTCCAGCCCGAACTGCTAAGCCAGGTCCTCCCTGGACGGGAAACAAGCAACCTAGGACCGGTGTCCGGGTTTCACCCCTTGTGAGAAGTTGGCCTGGTATATGCTGTTCACTAATTAAAGTGGACACCTTGCACCAGAACAATTCGACTCTTATGGTAGATAGGTTTAAGACAACCTTTATAGAAAGCTATCCTAGTGGTAGCTGTGGAGAGCAGCCTTCAGGCTAAGTCTTGAAGGAATGTAAAGCAGCTTGTTTTACCACACAATCTCTTGAATCACCAAATGAAAAGACACCACACAGGTATATATATCAAATATATATGTATTTATTAATAAACACTCTCTACTAATCTCTTTATGAGATTAGAAGTCAGGAACATATGTACAAATCAAATGTTATCAAAATAAGTTTAGCACAATCGAATATCACAATCTTAGTTTGGCTAGACCTAGGTCTAGGGCATCTAGAATCGAGGGACCCCCAAGAACCACCCCAGGTAGTTGTAGGAGACCCACAGGGGACGGACGCGGTGTCCTGGCACCGGTGCGAGTCCTGTACGAGTCTATGCGCACAGACGCGATTGAGATTTCAATGTTAGAGCGCCCTTGCATGTTCGAGGCGAACACACCGATCGGTCCTTGTACGAGTCGAAGGACGCGGTTACAGATAGAGTTGCAAGGGAGTTGGACGCGGTGTGTCTAACACAGACGCGAACCATGTACGAGTCAGCGAGATAGTCGCACTTGGAAAGTAAGAGTTTTAGGGCACTTCTAGGGTAGCTACAAGCAAGTCACTTACAGGGTAAGTAGTTCTAGGGCCCACACCCACAGGAGCACTGTAGTGCTGAAGTTACCTCACCCAGGGGAGCCGGGTGCTTAGGTGTTCTTTGGTGTCGGGTCGCGGCGTCGTTTTCAATGGGAGCCAGTGAAGACTTGCTGCTTGCGGCGACAGGAGAAGTGTCCGGAGGAATCCAAGCTTGGATTCGGAAGATGGAAGACCTGAAAGCAGAGGGGACAGTGTTCAAAGTCACTTGGCAGTGACTCGGGGCAAGGAAGATGGATGCCCACCGTCGTCGCAAGATTCAGGTCGGTCACGGGTGCCTTGACTCTTCAGCCACGAGGTCCAGGAAGCGTCGACGATGACCAGGAGCTGGATTCGGCGTGTCCCCCAATGTTTGCAGCTTACTGCGGTGTCGGCGACTCAATTGGAGCCAACAAGCCTTAGTAACAGCAAGTCTTGGGGAAAGTGTAAAAAGTCAATGGCGCAGACCAGCAAGGTCTGAGGGACTCACCCAGCGAAGGTAAGTCAGGGCAGGCCTGGAGCAACCAGGGGAGCCCTTTGGTTCTGTAGGAAAGCCTTCAGGGGACCCACAAGCCGGCTGGCAAGGGATTGCAAAGACGACTCGGGAGGATTTGCTCAACAGGGGCCCACGGTCACTCGGGATGAGGTAGGCCTCTGATCTTTGGAGGAATTCCTGCTGGAGGCTAGGACCACACGTGGTCCAAAGCACAAGTTCGTAGAACGTTGTGAAGGGGTTGTACTCGACAATAGTGCACGGTACCCAGGGGTTGCGGTTCCTCGTCACTCTTGGGGTCCACTGGCCTCAGCTTCGCTAGGGACTCACGATGGCCTTTGAGAAGTCAGGAAATTCACCTCTTGGGCTGCAGGGACTTCGGACTCCGGCGGGAGTGGAGTAGTTTGCAACCGTCGTTTGTAGTTTTTGGTGCCTGCCAAGCAGGGGAGTCACTCCTTGACTCCAAGGGAGATTCTTCAGTCTTCCAAAAGTAGTGGAACGTCGAAGGTCCGGGATTCTTCTTCAGAGCGTCGTCCAGGGGTATCTAGTTTGCAATGCACAGGTTCCCCCTCTTATACTAAAAGAAAGGGAGGGACTAGCTCTATGACCCCACCTATGGGAGGGTCAGGGGAGTGGGTGGTTACACCTACTTCCCTTTGACCAGTTTCGCGCCAGAGCAGGGGCAGGTAGCCCCTGAGCCGGTTTGAACTGGGGTATGCACAGAGGAGCCTTCTGCTCCCCAGTGCAGGACTTCAAAGCACTCTAAGAGTGCACCCACCCAGCCCCAATACACTAAACCCCGTCTGGGAGGTGGTCACACCCCTTGGGACAGGATATCTATTGTTGGGCTTCCTCCACTGCGAGTGTTGGTCATCAGCAGGAGGGCAGCCCAGTGTCTGTGACTGGTGGCATCCATTTTGTGATGCCAGGGCTCTGCAGGATTCTACCGCGTTCCCACAGTAGGTACATGTCTATCCCTCTAGAAGGGTGGAATGCTACCCCCGCCGCCAGGACTGGCGGGGGGTAGTATTCCAAGATGTTTGACACCAAACACGACATGTTTTGATGCAGCCATTCCAAAGTTAGCATTTTACCGCGAGGATATAATGCACTTAAAAGTATATGGTTTAACCGCATCCACAAACAGCCCCAGAGAATGGACTCTGAGAGCTGCAGAGGGGCCCTGCTCAGGCAGAGGCACCCTCTCACATAGGAACCAAGCACCCTGCCCTCAGGATGGATAGGGCCTGCCTTAGGGGTGACTGATAGGTTTAAATGTGTGTGCAGGAGAGATATAGGAAACCTATATCTCAGTGAGGAGTGCTAGCACCACCTCACCCAGGCTGCAGTAGCAGGCCTGTGGTGTCAGATTTAGTCTGCTTCCCAGGGGTGGCATAATACATGCTTCAGCCCCTGGTAGGCCTGTGAAGTACTTATGCCCTTGGTACCTAAGGTACCATATACTAGGGACTCATAAGGTACCACAGTATCCAATCACTAGTGCACCTAGAGTGCACTCCAAGTCATTTAGAGAGAACAGAGAGGCTGGGGCCCTGATTGGCAGGGACCCAGCCAGACTATAGCCAGAAACCAGTGTAAACATCAGAAAAAAAGTGGGGGCAACATAAGAGGCAGATCCTACTCTCCTACACAACCCCCCAAACGCAGGGACACTAAACTAACCTTGACCAGTTGAGTCTTCGTGTTCTAAGTGGAAATACCTTGAGAGTCCATCTGCATTGGCATGTTGGGTCCCAGGTCTATGTTCCACTGTATAGTCCATCCCCTGTAGGGAAATGGACCACCTCAAAAGTTTTGGGTTTTCTCCTTTCATTTGTTTAAGCCATAGGAGGGGCTTGTGGTCAGTCTGAACTATGAAGTGAGTGCCAAACAAGTATGGCCTCAGCTTCTTCAGGGCCCACACCACAGCAAAGGCCTCCCTCTCTATAGCTGACCAACGTTTCTCTCTAGGGGTCAGCCTTCTGCTAATAAAAGCTACTGGCTGGTCTTGACCTTCATCATTCAGTTGAGACAGTACAGCTCCCACACCCAGCTCAGAAGCATCTGTTTGGACAATGAACTTTTTGGTGTAGTCTGGACTCTGTAAGATGGGGCAGTGCACATGGCCTGCTTTAGGTCTTCAAATGCCTTCTGACAGCTAGCTGTTCACTGAACCTTTTTTGGCATTTTCTTTGAGGTCAGATCATTCAAGGGGGTCACTATAGATCCCTATCCCTTGACAAACCTCCTATAGTACCCAGTCAGGCCTAAGAAGGCTCTCACCTGTGTCTGGGTGGTTGGAGCAACCCATTCCATTATGGTTTGGATCTTGCTCTGTAAAGGCTGAACCTGGCCTCCACCTACAAGGTGGCCCAGGTATACAACCTGACTCTGCCCTATCTGGCACTTAGTGGCCTTGATAGTGAGGCCTGCTTTCTGCAGAGCCTCCAAAACATTCCTGAGGTGGACCAGGTGATCCTGCCAGGAGGAACTAAAGACAGCAATATCATCTAGATAAGCTGAGCAATAAGTTTCCATCCCTGTCAGAACTTTATTCACCAACCTCTGAAAAGTGGCAGGTGCATTTTTCAATCCAAAGGGCATCACCACAAAGTGGTTGTGCCCACCAGGAGTCGAAAATGCTGTTTTGGCTTTTGCATCATCAGCTAATCTGATCTGCCAGTAGCCAGCTGTTAGGTCAAACGTGCTTAGATACTTGGCTGAGGCCAAAGTATCAATCAGCTCATCTGCCCTTGGTATGGGATAGGCATCAGTCCTAGTGACTGCATTGAGGCCTCTGTAGTCTACACAAAACCTCATTTCTTTCTTACCACCCTGGGTATGAGGCTTGGGTACCAGGACTACTGTGCTAGCCCAAGGGCTATCTGAAGGCTCAATGACACCTAGCTCCAACATTTTCTGGACTTCAGTCCTGATACAGTCCCTGACATGGTCAGGTTGCCTGTAGATTTTATTCTTGACAGGCACACTGTCTCCAGTGTCCACCTCATGGGTGCACCAGGAAGTCTGACTAGGGGTCAGGCTAAACATATGTCTGTACTGTTGCAGAACTTGTCTGCACTCAGTTTGCTGATGGTCAGTGAGGCTGCTTGCCAAAGCAACACCATCTACTGACCCATCATCAGGGTTCTGCGAGAGCAGGTCAGGGAGAGGGTCACTCTCCTCCTCCTGTTCCTCATCAGTTGCCATGCATGTCAGCCCTGTCAACATATGGCTTTAATCTGTTGACATGGAGCACCCTCAGGGGGCTCCTGGGAGTTCCAAGATTCACCAGATAGGTGACCTCTCCCTTCTGTTCAACTATTGTATGGGGGCCACTCCACTTGTCTTGGAGGGCTGCTGGGGCCACAGGCTCCAACACCCACACTTTCTGTCCTGGCTGGTATACAGTCAGTACAGCCTTTTGGTCATGCCAAGCTTTTTGTAATTCTTGGCTGGCCTCCAGGTTTTGGTTGCCTTTTTCATGTACTCAGCCATCCGGGAGCGGAGACCAAGTACATAGTCCATCACATCTTGTTTGGGGGGCTTGAGAGGTAACTCCCAGCCCTCTTTTACCAAACACAATGGACCTCTCACAGGATGCCCAAACAGAAGCTCAAATGGGCTGTAACCAACCCCCTTCTGTGGAACCTCTCTGTATGCAAACAACAGGCAAGGAAGAAGAAGGTCCCATTTCCGCCTAAGCTTCTCTGGGAGTCCTTTAATCATTCCCTTCAGGGTTTTGTTGAAACGTTCAACCAACCCATTGCATTGTGGGTGATAGGGGTGGTGAACTTATATGTTACACCACACTCCTTCCACATTGCTTTCAGATATCCTGACATGAAGTTGGTACCTCTGTCAGAAATGACCTCCTTTGGGAAACCCACTCTGGAGAAAACTCCAATGAGGGCTCTTGCCACCACAGGTGCTGTGGTGGTCCTCAGAGGAATTGCTTCTGGGTACCTGGTGGCATGATCCACTACCACCAGGATAAACCTGTGCCCAGATGCAGTTTGAGGGTCAAGGGGACCAACAATGTCAATCCCTACCCTTTCAAAGGGTACCCCACCACAGGTAGTGGTATCAGGGGGCCTTTGTTGTGCCACCTGCCTTACCACTGGCTTGGCATGTGACACAGGAGCGACAAAACTCTTTTGTGTCCTCTGACATATGTGGCCAATGAAAATGTGGAACAAGCCTGTCCCAGGTCTTGTTTTGGCCCAAGTGACCTGCCAAAGGGATATCATGTGCTAGGGTCAAGAGGAACCCCCTAAACTTCTGAGGTATTACCATCCTCCTGGTGGCTCCAGGGGCTGGATCTCTACCCTCAGAATATAGGAGTCCCTCATCCCAATAAACTTTATGGGACCCACTAGCACTCCCAGCAGCCTCAGCAGCAGCCTGCTGTCTGATGGGTTCAAGAGAGGGGCAGCACTGTTGCTCCTTACTCAGATCTTCCCTAGAAGGGCCCCCTGCCCCCAAGAACTCAACCTGATCAGGCGCAAGTCCCTCTGGGGCAGTTCCTTCTTCAGGATCTGCTTCACTTCCCTCTGGGGGTGAATCTGTGATCTGAGACAGAGGGGAAGGCACTGCCTTTACCCTACTGCTCCTCCTCTTGGGAAGCATCTGGTCCATTGTTCCAGGATCCAGAGCTGGTTCAGTGTTATGCATTCTTGCTTGTGACCTGGTCACAGCAAATACCTCTGCAGGGATGCCCAACATCTCAGCATGAGTCCATAACTCTACTTCAGACCAGGCTGAAGTCTCTAGATCATTGCCCAATAGACATTCGACAGGAGGTCTGCACTGACTACAACCTTCTTGAGGCCAGTTACCCCTCCCCAGGAGAAATTCACAACTGCCAGACTATGGTTGGTCCTGACATTGCTTGTATTGGTCACCTGGTATATTTCGCCCAGGATGATCTGTCCAGGGTCCACAAGATCCTCTGCCACCATGGTGACACTAGCACCTGTGTCCCTAAATGCCAAAGCCTGTTTGCCATTTATTACAGGCTGCTGTTTGTATTTGCCAAGATTACTGGGGCTTACTAGGAAGGACATCTCAAGCTCTCCATCACAAATCAGCATTGCCTGAGTGGGCACTCTGACTAGGTCAGAGTCCACTTCAGAAACCAGGGTCAACCCTACTACACCCTTATTCTGAGTACCACCTCCACCAGTAGCTGCGCTAGGGGGAACAGTTGCCTTAGGGGCAGGAGTGGTGGTGGTTTGGTCTTTGGACTTGTTACAATCAGAAGTCCAGTGCCCTTTCTGTTTACAGAATTTGCACCAGGGCTTCTTTTGGCCTTTCCTCTTGTTGGATTGTGACTCCCCACCAGATGCAGATTTTTGGGGCCCTTGTGAAGACTTCTGGTCTTTTGACTTATCCCCACCTTTCTCAGAGCCCTTAGGATCTTGCTTCTTGGTGTCACCCCCTTGGTTCTGGGGTTTCTGCCTTACCCTGGTTCTGACCCATTTGTCTGCCTTCTTTCCCAATTCTTGGGGAGAGGTCAGATCTGAGTCCACCAGGTATTGATGCAACAACTGGTTCTGGCAATTATTAAGGATCTGTTCTCTCATCATCAGATTAAACAATCCCTTGAAATCAGTAACCCTACTGCCAACCAGCCAACCCTCCAGAGCCTTGGTTGCACAATCTACAAAGTCAGTCCAGTCCTGAGTCTGTGCCTTCTGGGTGTCTCTGAACTTCAACCTGTACTGCTCAGTGGTTAAGCCAAACCCATCTATCAGTGCACTCTTCAGGACTTCATAATCATCAGCATCCTCTTCTCTAACAGTGAGGAGCTTGTCTCTACCTTTGTCTGAAAAGGAGAGCCACAAGATTGCTGCCCACTGCTTTTGGGGGACCTGCTGTACTCTACAGGCCCTCTCCATAGCAGTTATCCACTTGTGGATATCATCCCCACTCTGGTAGGGAGGAACAATCTTGCTCAGGTTCCTATGGTCTGGAATAGATTCTCTGCCTCTAGGGACACTGTTGCTGCCACCAAGGGGTTCTAACCCCTCTCTTCTAGAAGCTCTCTGGATCTCCAGGGCTTCTCTATCTAGTGCCAACTGCTTGGTTCTGAGGGCAACTCTTGCTTCCTCATACTGCAGCAGTTTGCACATTCTGTCAGAGGAGCTCTCTCTTATGGGAAAGTATGAGTTCCTCTGCTGGACAAATTCTCTGCCAGAGTGATAAGAGTGGTCAGATTCCCTGGAAGGGGACCTATGCCTCTCATCCACTCTGTCAGTTCTCTTAGGGAGAATTCCTCTGTCCTTTTCAGGCCCCTTGGAGCCTGGCCCTCCAATCACAGAGTCTTGGTCATTCTGATTTTCATCATCTGACCCAGACACTGTAATTGACCCACCCCCTGATTCAGACCCATTAGCTCATAGAGCCAATCTAAGATCATCTGCTGTCAGCAGATCTATCAGGTGTAGTGTGGAGGGACTCTGTCCTAGCTTCAGGTGTCTTTCAACACACATGGCTCTCAAGTCAGAGAAAGCCATGTCCTTATACTGAGGCTGAGTGGATCCACTTGTTCCACCCTTTAAGGACATTCTAGTGTTGTGCAGTGTTGTACTACCTACACTAGTTTGTGGCCTACTGATACTAGCTTGAGCTATAGAAAGGGTGTGCTATCCCTTGGCACACAGCTCTAAGTTCAGTAGAACTTATTGATACTAAGCTTGACTTTATATGTACCTCAAGTACCTATAGTGGTTTTCAGTTAGTAATTCAAATAGAGATTTTCTGGTAAAACAATAGCAAGCTGGAATGCCACCGCTGCCACCAATGTGAGAAGTTGGCCTGGTATATGCTGTTCACTAATTAAAGTGGACACCTTGCACCAGAACAATTCGACTCTTATGGTAGATAGGTTTAAGACAACCTTTATAGAAAGCTATCCTAGTGGTAGCTGTGGAGAGCAGCCTTCAGGCTAAGTCTTGAAGGAATGTAAAGCAGCTTGTTTTACCACACAATCTCTTGAATCACCAAATGAAAAGACACCACACAGGTATATATATCAAATATATATGTATTTATTAATAAACACTCTCTACTAATCTCTTTATGAGATTAGAAGTCAGGAACATATGTACAAATCAAATGTTATCAAAATAAGTTTAGCACAATCGAATATCACAATCTTAGTTTGGCTAGACCTAGGTCTAGGGCATCTAGAATCGAGGGACCCCCAAGAACCACCCCAGGTAGTTGTAGGAGACCCACAGGGGACGGACGCGGTGTCCTGGCACCGGTGCGAGTCCTGTACGAGTCTATGCGCACAGACGCGATTGAGATTTCAATGTTAGAGGTCCCTTGCATGTTCGAGGTGAACACACCGATCGGTCCTTGTACGAGTCGAAGGACGCGGTTACAGATAAAGTTGCAAGGGAGTTGGACGCGGTGTGTCTAACACAGACGCGAACCATGTACGAGTCAGCGCGATAGTCGCACTTGGAAAGTAAGAGTTTTAGGGCACTTCTAGGGTAGCTACAAGCAAGTCACTTACAGGGTAAGTAGTTCTAGGGCCCACACCCACAGGAGCACTGTAGTGCTGAAGTTACCTCACCCAGGGGAGCCGGGTGCTTAGGTGTTCTTTGGTGTCGGGTCGCGGCGTCGTTTTCAATGGGAGCCAGTGAAGACTTGCTGCTTGCGGCGACAGGAGAAGTGTCCGGAGGAATCCAAGCCTGGATTCGGAAGATGGAAGACCTGAAAGCAGAGGGGACAGTGTTCAAAGTCACTTTGCAGTGACTCGGGGCAAGGAAGATGGATGCCCACCGTCGTCGCAAGATTCAGGTCATTCACAGGTGCGTTGACTCTTCAGCCACGAGGTCCAGGAGGTGTCGACGACAACCAGGAGCTGGATTCGGCGTGTCCCCTAATGTTTACAGCTTACTGCCATGTCGGCGACTCGATTGGAGCCAACAAGCCTTGGTAACAGCAAGTCTTGGGGAAAGTGTAAAAAGTCAATGGTGCAGACCAGCAAGGTCTGAGGGACTCACCCAGCGAGGGTAAGTCAGGGCAGGCCTGGAGCAACTAGGGGAGCCCTTTGCTTCTATAGGAAAGCCTTCAGGGGACCCACAAGCTGGCTGGCAAGGGATCGCAAAGACGCCTTGGGAGGATTCGCTCAACAGGGGCCCACGGTCACTCAGGACAAGGTAGGCCTCTGATCGTCGGAGGGATTTCTGCTGGAGGCTAGGACCACACGTGGTCCAAAGCACAAGTTCATAGATTGTTGTGAAGGGGTTGCACTTGACAATAGTGCACGGTACCCAGGGGTCGCGGTTCCTCATCACTCTTGGGGTCCAATGGCCTCAGCTTCACTGGGGACTCACGATGGCCTTTGAGAAGTCAGGAAATCTACCTCTTGGGCTGCACGGACTTCGGACTCCAGCGGGAGCGGCATAGTTTGCAACTGTTGTTTGTAGTTTTTGGTGCCTGCCAAGCAGGGGAGTCACTCCTTGACTCCAAGGGAGATTCTTCAGTCTTCCAAAGGTAGTGGAACGTCGAAGGTCCGGGATTCTTCTTCAGAGCATCGTCCAGGGGTATCTAGTTTGCAATGCACAGGTTCCCCCTCTTATACTAAAAGAAAGGGAGGGACTAGCTCTATGACCCCACCTATGGGAGGGTCAGGGAGTGGGTGGTTACACCTACTTCCCTTTGTCCAGTTTCGCGCCAGAGCAGGGGCAGGTAGCCCCTGAGCCGGTTTGAACTGGGGTATGCACAGAGGAGCCTTCTGCTCCCCCAGTGCAGGACTTCAAAGCACTCTAAGAGTGCACCCACCCAGCCCCAATACACTAAACCCCGTCTGGGAGGTGGTCACACCCCCTTGGGACAGGATATCTATTGTTGGGCTTCCTATACTGCGAGTGTTGGTCATCAGCAGGAGGGCAGCCCAGTGTCTGTGACTGGTGGCATCCATTTTGTGATGCCAGGGCTCTGCAGGATTCTACCGCGTTCCCACAGTAGGTACATGTCTATCCCTCTAGAAGGGTGGAATGCTACCCCCACCGCCAGGACTGGTGGGGGGGGTAGTATTCCAAGATGTTTGACACCAAACACGACATGTTTTGATGCAGCCATTCCAAAGTTAGCATTTTACCGCGAGGATATAATGCACTTAAAAGTATATGGTTTAACCGCATCCACAAACAGCCCCAGAGAATGGACTCTGAGAGCTGCAGAGGGGCCCTGCTCAGGCAGAGGCACCCTCTCACATAGGAACCAAGCACCCTGCCCTCAGGATGGATAGGGCCTGCCTTAGGGGTGACTGATAGGTTTAAATGTGTGTGCAGGAGAGATATAGGAAACCCATATCTCAGTGAGGGGTGCTAGCACCACCTCACCCAGGCTGCAGTAGCAGGTCTGTGGTGTCAGATTTAGTCTGCTTCCCAGGGGTGGCATAATACATGCTTCAGCCCCTGGTAGGCCTGTGAAGTACTTATGCCCTTGGTACCTAAGGTACCATATACTAGGGACTCATAAGGTACCACAGTATCCAATCACTAGTGCACCTAGAGTGCACTCCAAGTCATTTAGAGAGAACAGAGAGGCTGGGGCCCTGATTAGCAGGGACCCAGCCAGACTATAGCCAGAAACCAGTGTAAACATCAGAAAAAAGTGGGGGCAACATAAGAGGCAGATCCTACTCTCCTACACAACCCCCCAAACACAGGGACACTAAACTAACCTTGACAAGTTGAGTCTTCGTGTTCTAAGTGGAAATACCTTGAGAGTCCATCTGCATTGGCATGTTGGGTCCCAGGTCTATGTTCCACTGTATAGTCCATCCCCTGTAGGGAAATGGACCACCTCAAAAGTTTTGGGTTTTCTCCTTTCATTTGTTTAAGACTATTGTTTAAGACTATAGCCAGAAACCAGTGTAAACATCAGAAAAAAAGTGGGGGCAACATAAGAGGCAGATCCTACTCTCCTACACCCCTCATCAGCCAGGATAGATTGGATCCAGTGGTACAGTGAGTCCGGGACCCACGTCTGGGCATACCCGGCGCACTTAGGGCGAGGAAGCAAAAGACACACAATTGATGGATGGAATGCAGAACAAATCAAAATATTCACCCCCAGTCAAGAGATCTAGGTTAAATCCATCATTCTTTTGCTTGCCATGCCACCCCAGTTTAGACTTGGCCATATGCAAATCAGTCTTGACCCTGTGCCTCATGGCAACAGTCCAGCCCGAACTGCCAAGCAAGGTCCTCCCTGGACCGGAAACAAGCATCCTAGGACCGGTTTCGGGGTTTCACCCCTCATCAGCCAGGATAGCTTGAATCCAGTGGCACAGTGAGCCCGGGACCTACGTCTGGGCATACCCGCCGCACTTAGGGCGAGGAAGCAAAAGACACACAATTGATGGACGGAATGCAGAACAAATCAAAACATTCACCCCCAGTCAAGAGATCTGGGTTAATTCCATCATTCTTTTGCTCACCATGCCACCCCAGTTTAGACCTGAAGGCAGTATAATTGCAGTACCTTTGGACAGCCCCCTCACGGATGACCAGGACAGTTCTTTAGTTGACACCTTAGAGCATCAACTGGAAGGCCAAGAGGATGAAGCTAACTCAGAGGAGTCAGAGAAGCCTTTTTCAGATAGGTATAAGTACCCCTCATCCAAGAGCAAGAAGGATGAGGACTTGAATGAAGACAGTGGTCCCTCTACTACTGCCTTTGACACATCTTCCTCAGCCTTACTGAAAGACACTGTCAATCTGGATGAAATTATCAACCCCTTCTCCCTTAATAGAGACTGTGGCCTTTGACTAATCTAGGCTTTGCAAGCCATTACTTAAGGGTGTTAGGAACCTCCTGAAGGCACAGTACCTGATACCATCCCCAGAGGGTGCAGCAGCTAATACTTCTGATATTGAAGTCGGAGTTTTTTTCCCTACTCCGCGTTCTCAGCGGATCGCAGAGTAGGGAAATCTCTGCACACTCCGCCGGCGGAGCGGAGGTCTCCGCATGCGCCTAATTTTTATGGGACCCCCAAGTCAGCTTTTTCATCTGCAACAAATCTACTTTTCGCAGGATAATGGGATGATCATTGATCAAGAAATCCAAACTCTGTTTCAATAGCAGGCACTACTACCTTCCCTACCCACCAGGGACTTATGAGCAACATTTTCGTGATGGACAAAAAAGATGGGAAGCATTGCTGAGTGATCAATGCATGGGCCTTAACCAAAAATTTCAATATGGAAGGGATCGATGTCTTGAGAGACCTTTTAAGAGAGAGAGATTGGGTAGTACATCTAGATCCAATGGATGCCTAGGTTTCTTCCTCACCAACGTTTTCTCCAATTCCATTGGCAATCCCAAACTTTTGAGTTTCTGGCACTGACTTTTTCACAGGTATAACCAAGCTCATGTGTCTGGTGGTAGAGTCCTTACAGATGAGAGGAGTTTGTCTAATAATATATTTGGACGATATGCTCCTCATGTAATGTAGTGTAATGTAATATAATGGGTATTTGTATAGTGTTCTGTTAGTTCCAAGGAGTGTCTTGGTGCTCTGCACCTCAAGTGTAAAAAATCATGTTTTCAGTTTCATCCGAAACTGGGAGGTGGCTGAAATAACCCGCAACTCCAGGAGGAGTCTGCTCCAAGCTGATGGTCCTAAGAATGAAAAGGACCTGCCACCAGTTCTGGACTGCTGGATCCTTAGGATTTTGGCCAAAAAAAGGTTAGCTGAACGAAGACACCTGGATGGAGCATAGAAACAGATCCTTGCTCTGAGGTACCAAGACCAGTCTGATGAAGGGCCCTATGTACCAGGAACAGGGACTTAAAAAGGATCCTCTTCCTGATAGGGACCCAGTGCAACACCCTAAGTTGCGGGGACACATGTTCTCAGTGTCAGGCTGAGCAAAGTACAGACTGCTGCCTTTTGGACCACCTGCAATTTACTGGACAGAGAGTCCGAAGGCCCAAGTACAGTGCATTTCCGTAGTCAAGCCTAGATGTTATTAAGGCCAGTACTACCTGTTTTCAAGCTGAGAAAGAAAGTGCAAAAACTCTCTAAGCACACTCAACAGACCAAATCAAATACCCACCGTTGTCATGTAGTTCCTATAACCCTATATAGGATCTGTGCGTTTAGACAACATACACTGCGGGCTTGGTGTCCAAACTGATTCCGGACACCCCCACCGAGTACGTCAGCCTCTATACCAGCTAGCTCACAGTGCCACTAGAAACCCCTCTTACCAAGGAGAGAATAGTTTGTGGCAACTATTGAACATGACAACCCTGATCCCTCAGAATCATGGAAACAGTGCTACTAGTCCCTCAGTCCTTTGTACTCACTTTGTCTCTGAGAGAGATACACAGAATAAACGATGGGGACGTTTTCCAATAAGTATTTATTGAACTATCGTCATTCTAGTGTAAAATAGATGTGCTGAAACAATCATTAGACAGTAACAGAAATAGATGATTATAAGCACTAACAGAGTAAAAGGATGGTAGATTTCTACCAGAGTGCTAAAATGATAAATACAGGCAAGTATAAAAATACATGACAGCAATAAAAGCGTACTCCTACGATGCGTCCCTAACTAGATATACCTGAATGTACCTAGCATGGATGTGGGTGTAAAGCCAAGAATACTTCTAGGATAAAGTCAACCCCATAACCTGAAGTGAGAGACTGTGGGACCCCGTTTTGGTCTCGAGGTGGACACCCCGCAAGGGATGTCAGACCACTGCGAGCTGGAGTATCTGCAAGCAGGAGCCTCAGCGTCTCGCGTCAGTGTGTCGGCATGGAAGTCCTTTTTCTCCTCCCTCTACCTTAGCAAGAGATGGTGTATATGTACCCAAAGTGATACCCCCTGGTGATATACCTCGCTGTGTCATGTCGAACTTGGATGACGGAAGGAATGACCCTTGTACATAGTTTTTATGCAGGAGATGTTCGGCCTGCTGTCCAGCTGTGATTCCAAGAATCCTCAAGCATAATGAATGAGGCTTAGGCCTTTCGGAGAAAACACCCAGGTCCTCTAGTCATTACCTCAACTAGGTAAAAGGTCAGTCCTAATAACCGTTATGTAGTGCAATATGAGGGCAATGTAGGTGAAAGGTGCAATTAGTACCTGAGCCTTTAATGGGGTACCTATATGGAATATAACACCCACTCCTCATCCGACTGGACAACATACAAAAAATGCTAGCATACGGCTAAATATAGTACGTAAAATAAGTCTATAAAAAAAATGTAAAAAGTCTAAGAAATGTTAAAAAACATGTGTAGCAGGCGATAGAAATCTAGAATATGTTTGTGGATATAGTTTGAACATAGAGTGACTGAAGGCCATGCAGCTTAGACTAAAATGTCTTGTTTAAAATTCCAAATTTGGTTGCTTTGGAAAAAGAAAAAAAAGCCAAATTTTCCCAGCACACGATGAGCCAAATGTTTATGTGTCCTGGCTGGGAGTCGAAACACCGCTGTTGCCTGCAACCGCAGATGACGATCCCTGCAACACCTCGCAGATCAGGTCAATTGAGCACAGATGTTCCTCTGTATCCACCACAGCCGTTGCTGGTGAGGCGCCAGTGTCATCCGAGGTTTGTTGTGGAGCTGGTATACTTCCCAATGGGAGCTGAAGCATCCAGTGGTGGCTCTAAGAATGCAGACATCAACATTGAAATACGCTGAGGACACTGCAGAACATGGGCCGTTATCGGGTCCAGTAAAGCATTAACGTCCGGTGGCGCACTTGTTGGAAGTGTTAGACAGAGATCCAACACGCATTCTTGTCCGCAGAACAGGCATCGGAGGACAGGCAGAATATAGTCGATCCAGACTGGTCTAAATGACAAGAACCAAGACTCGCTTAGTTCTCGTAGTCGAGGTGAGCCCAGATGGATTAACATGCGATCACGGTATCGGCGCTCCAAGAGCATGCGTTCCATCTCCTTGGTGGCTGGGACGTCCATTGCGTAGCAGAAAAAGGACAATCAGGATACCTGCTATTAGAAACAGGATCACCAGAAACCCTCCAAAAATGCTTCCGAATACAGAGTGTATAAAGTTGGGAACAACTCCGAGGATTGTCTGAAAGGTGCTTAACAGCCCAGAACCTATGGTCTTAAATAGGTGGACAATACCCGTCGTATCAGACATGTTAAAGATATGTTGTACCATTTCTGTGAAATGGAAAGGGCAATTTGTTCGTAAAAATGCCTGTATCTCGGCCGAAGACCTTGCAACCTGACGATCATAAGTTTCTCGGGTGGAGGTTAAAGGCACGGTTTGCTGTAAAAGCATGGCATTCATTCGGCTCAGAGTATCAAACCGTATAAAGGAAACATTCAACGAAGGCCATAACAGCGCCTCCCTGATTGTGTGGGTCGGTGGAAACAATACTTGCATACAGCAAGTAACCCTGGAGTTCACAGTGACAAGATATGGCAAGCCCGGAAGCATCCCACAACAACCTTGATTATTCAGCATCAAGTAACTCCCATTTGAAAGTAACTCGAATACCGGATTAATCACGGCAGCCGGGGTCCCTTTCAAGTGACAGGATAAGTTTGCAACTGAACAATTACAGGCCCCGTGAAGCATAATATCCTGGCATATGAGAGAGCCGATTAAAGCGGTCTTACAGTTAGTACTGCTAAGAAACACTTCTGTGTCCCCATTCCGGCATCGAAATCTGTACAGCAACTCCCAAGATTCCTTGATGAATTCCCTATCCATCGCTTCATATCTGCCTGCCTGGCGTTGTTCTAGGCAATATTGAAATTGGAAAGTTGTGACCGGTAGTGTTATATGGCCATGAATTAACCATTCTGTGGACGGCGACTCTGCTACAGTAAAAGGTAACTTGTCAAGTTTTTCAATACGCAGCATTCTTTTCTTTCTTTTATGGAGTTTTATATAGCACGAACTTGACCCTAAGGTATCGGGTATCAGAACGCTTTACATAGCATCAGTTGCGTTACATGAGGACACATTAATTTTTGTTAGGCAAGTGGAGATTAAGTGATTTGCCCAGAATCACAGGATGTTCAGCGTCATTGCTGAGACTCGAACCCAGTTCCCCAGATTCGAGGTCGACCGCCCTAGCTGTTAGGCCAACTCCTCTCTTGTATATTTTGCTCCCCTTTGTGCCATTGTAATCTGTTTTTCAGTCAGATTGTATGCTGAAAATAGAGATGTACTGTTGATAAATCGCCAAGGCACATAACCAGCGCGCAAAGATTGCAGCGTCCAGCTTAATAACATAATAGAACGCAGTTGTGATTGTCCGTGTTGTAGAATGGACAAGTCCTGTTCTAGTATATCAATAGCAGAAGATACAATGTTGCCCAGTGAATAAATCCTAGATGTTAATGTAGTCATACCATTGTCAACTACAGCTAACGCTTTTTCTAGGTTAATTCTATCTATTACTCAAAGTCTCTCTGCAGCTTCTTGTTGAGAGATTTTCCAGATTTCAATATAGATAGCATAATAGAAACATTTCTGACGTGGGTTTCGGGGTCCAAATAAAAAGTCCCTTAGATCCACCTTGTCTGAGAGTAAGGATAGGGGCTGTATCACCTGGTACAGTGTCGAGGTTTTTAGCCAATCAAGGCACAACTTCCCTTCACTTTATGAAGTCACTACCCCCGGATGTTCTCTCTGTACATATCGTGGGTCTGGCCTATGGATACTGAAACCTTCAGTTGTACCCCTGAATATTGATTGACATCTATTTGTGTCTGTGGGCCAAACTAACCATCCCTTCCAATTGGGGTCTGAAGTATTGTACTGCATGATGTCATCTACTGTATCCCCTCCACTTGATGTAAAATTGATGTGTGAAGGTGTGGGGAACCGTGGTGTGTTCAAATCTTTGTTCTTGGCTAGTCCAAGACAGGAAGTCTGTTGCACAGTTTCATTCTGAAATATTATGTTTTGTGGAATGAGGCACGCTCGAAATAGTGCTTCTATTCCCTGAACTTGCCAATCCTTAGATCCCCAGACTGATTTTGTGTCTATAGTGTCCTTCCATAAGTCGAAACCCTGTTCAGACAGTTGGGCAATAAAGGATGCAGAGTAAATCTGTTTGGTGTTAGTCAGCATATTTTTCTGTGCAGGTGTAGGTGCAACCTTATAATAAAATGAGGTCGGGTCAGAAGTGTTGAACCCTGAAAAATATGTAAATTTCTGTGCGAAAGTTTTCGAACTACCTTTTCATGGTGTTGGACAATGTTCCCATTGATGGTATGTATAAACATTTCTAGGGATACTTGTTTTGTGTAAAAAGTGATGACCATAATGATGATAACAGTACATATTATCGAAATCAGATGTTTCTTCTAACATTTCATTGCTGAAAAATGCAGCAGATTTTTCTAAATCAGACAACATATTATTGACAGTTTCAAAATCCCAATCGTCAGAAAATGTACTGGAGGTAATGATATAATTTAGAGCTATTTTGAATAAATGTGGTATTTTCAAAAGTTCTGTCGGGCCAAATACATCATAATCAACTTTGTCCCAAACAATACCATCAGGAATTGGAACAGCTGTAATGTTCACGGAAAACAAGTCTCTTTGTTCACGATGAGATCATGTATGTGGTTTCAAGACCAAGTTCACATTGCATACTGCAGAGCGTTCTGGGAGATATTTTCCATTCACAAGTAAGCAGAAGACAGTCACAAGGCCAATCCAGAACAGAAAAAACAAAATTGCAGATATTATCCAGAGCTGGAGCCAAGGTGATACTAAGTAATTTTTTTTCAGAAAAGTGTAGAACTCACGAATTTGCTGCTTACGGGAAACTGGAGCTGGCGGTGTCTCAGATTCGCTGGGATCAAGAGAGAATGTATCAAAATCGATGAAGTAGCCAGATGCAGTTCGATCTATCTTTGGCAGCTCAGCAGGTGCTGTTGAACTGGCATGTTTCTCTTTTTCAGGCATATTGATGTAGATATCAGTATTCGATTGAATTGATATTTGTGTTTCACTCGAGTTTTGATGTTCAATTTGAACATGAACGAGTTCCATTTCATTGTTGGAAATTCCTTCACTTCGAATTGGTGATTCTTCGAATGTTATGAGTCTTTCAGTCTGAACTTCCTGTATGGTAGCAAGAGGAGAGCGTCAGCTACCTAGGAGCCCAAGAGGCCTACTATTCAGTATCGGCCACATAGTGTGGTTTGATCAGATCAATGGAGACGAATCTCTTTTCTTTTTTACCGGAAAGAGGCGGAAGAAGTACTGTTCTTGTTCCTTCAACAGCCAGGACAGGTACAGGCTTTCTGTATGATGGGCCAAATTCTTTCTTGTCCTCGATCTTTTCTCTGACCAGACCCCCGACTTTTGGGATCCAGACAAGTCTTGCCGTGACTGATTTGACTTCCCCAGTGGCGGTCCACTTTACCTGCACATTACTCTGTAGTGCTCTGGATTCATTCAGACCCTGTAAAACAGCCAAACGTTTATTGATGTCACTGTGCCTTCACAAACGAGATCAGGTACCCACATTCTCATCCCAAATAGGACCTCATAAGGAGTGACACCTCCTAGAGAACTTCTTGGCAAATTGTTGAGGGCACGCTCTACCCCATATAGGTGATTGACCCAACTACCACCGAACCTAATACCCTAGCTGTTAAAGACTGCTTTAAGCCACAGTTTTTCCTCTCCACAACCGAATTTCCCTCAGGATGGTATGGAGAGGAGTACTGCAGTGCTACACCCAAACTTTCCATGGCTTCCTTGTAAGCCCTAGAGCTAAACACGGGGCCACGGTCAGAATGTAATGTGCCAACTGCGTATGTCCCTATAGAGACACACAAGTCTTTTATAACAGTTTGAGCGTCAGCCGAGCGCTGAGGCCATACTCATAGGAATCTCGAGCATGAATCCACTGCCACCAAGATATACTTGTAAGCCCCATCCGAATGTAGGGGGCCACAGTGGTCCAGATAGACACACGCAAGCGGTCTATCTGATATTAGTAAAGGTGTCTGTGCTGGACGTGCTATGGTGGAACCCTTCATCTGCTGGCAGATGTCACATTTTAAGACAAAATTCTTCGTCTGTTTTGTTAAACCAGACCACCAATAGCGTTGTTTCAGTAATGAAACTGTCATGTTAGCTCCTGCGTGTGCAGAACCTAGACCCTCATGTGCAGCTAGAATTAAACCTAATCTGCGATCCATATTTGGTATTACTCTATCCCCCACTCCAGGAATCTGAGCATACAGAATGATGTTTGCATCTAACTTGTAGGAGTACTTAAGTGGAAATTTTTTCGGTACAGCCGAGTTATTGCGTGTAGCAATGACTGCAACCATAATGTCTCCATCTATTCTCAATTTTGAATGAGTGATTGCAGCTATGGAAGCCGTACGTACAGCCCCTTTCGCAGCTTCATCAGCCAATGAATTCCCTGCAACGTGAACGCCATCACGTTGATGACTCAGCGTGTGTATCACGTGAGCTTTCGGTAGTTCGTTTTTCAACTGAGCTACCTGTTCCCATAGCATTTTGTGCTTAATTGTGCCACCTTTTGAGTCCTTGAACCCATTTTGACCCCAGTAGTGAAGATATTAGTTGTATGACTGAACACAATAAAAGGAATCGCACACAATGAGTGTGGGGAATTCCCGATCCGTATTTATTAGTGCCTGTAATAAAGCTTTTAATTCTGCTAGCTGAGCCGTGCAGTCACCAAGAGACTGTGTCTTCGTATCACTGGGATGGAACTTGCCTTCCCGCATACGATCTTTTACAATTGCACAAGCGGCGCTGTATTGTTGTTTACTCCCTATGGCCGGCTGAGCAGATCCGTCAGTGTTAATTATAAATTCATACTGATTTAGAGTAAGGGTGGGCGGAGTTCGCGTAGTCGCGCTACGCAGAGTTCCGTGAAGTTGTAAAAAAACTCCGCGAGCTACGCGGAATTCCGCAAGCATGCGGAGTTGCTTGTTCCGCCCGTTCGCGATGCGTTTTTCCAGTTCGGGAACGCGTATTGCGTGTTCACGACGCTTTTTGCGTGCTCGGGGGGGAAATATTGCGCGAACTTGCCCATGCGGTCGCAATGGGCACGGCCATCTTGTTTTTCACTTGTTTGCTATGGTTCTGGTCCTGCTTTTCAATCCTCCCTCTATCTTTTCAATCCTTTGTTTCTGCAAACTTTTTTGGGATCTTTTTTATTTATTATCTATCTCTCTATTTTCCTGATTCTATATTTTGAGTTTTTTCTACTTTTTGTGTGTTTTTCCACTATTTCTTCACTTTTTTTCTATTACTTGCTTTTTTCATTTCTTTTACTTACTTTTTTAATTCCTACCTTTTCTTTTCCGCCCCCCCCCGAGTACCAGAGCCATGTCCAAGGGCAAGGCTCGCAGGAGTCGTAGCCAGAGCCACGACCGCCTTCCTTGCGGAAGGCGGCGCCCACAAGGGGTGCAGGCACGGTCCTTATTTGGCGAGGCAGAGGTGGCCGCACTTGTTTTTTTTGTCCAGCGCCACCTCCCCTTAACCCTGGCAGCAAGTGGCAGGCCTGGGTCCGGGTACGGGCTCCAGGAGCATCACCAGCGGTGGGGCAGTGTTTCGCTGCTCTGGGGTCCGGCGCACCCATAACCAGCTTACGCACCGGTGGTCCGATATCCTGGACCGGGAGCAGGACCTGCTGGACCTGCTAGGAGTTGAGGTCCCGGGGCTTGGTGAGTAGCTATTTAATATTACTACTTTGTGTTCTTCTGCTCAGTGTTATATATTGCGAATATCATTTTTTTCCAAATAGCAAGAATGCTGCTGCTTACATTGCAGGTAAGTTACGTTTAAAAATCTTCTGTGATTGTTATGCCACAGGTGCTCAGCGCTACTAATCTTACTTGTTTGCAACTTTGCGCTCGCTTGGGCTGATTATGTAAGAGTTTACTTTAGAGAACTTAAGTTAGGTAATGCTAGAGAGACTCTAATCCTTCCTTTGTCCTCCTGTCACTAAGAGATAGTGGGGGATTGATAGGTTTAGTTACTTATTAGTATTAGTTGTTAATTTTTTAGCGGTGTGCGTGACGCATCCTCTGTTGCGTCACGTGCTGCTGAGTGATGCTTACCCCAGTCCTTAGTAGAACCTTTTGTAGTTTGTTTAGTGAGTGGTAATAGGCTTAGCACTAGCAGAACATCAGCAGCAACCAACCAACAATTTGGTGTATGCAAAAATGTATTCATGTGTCCTCCATCTATGCATTTTTTTGAGGACTAAAATAAATGGAAATGCAGACTTAGTGAACAATTGGCCCATCTGGAATAGGTGGGATAGGTCAGGTGGTACTTAGGGTTAGTTAGTATTCTGGAATCAGAATGGAACACTGGATTAGTGTTCATAAATAATAACTAGACGGTCCGCGAATCCCGCGATACTACTAGTCGACCAGATTAGATAGGTCCATTTTATTGCAATTGTTGTTTCCATAAATGTTTTTGAGCGTTTTCTAAAATTTTATATTTGTTTCACACCAATCATCAATGTTTGTCTCTTTCTTTCTTATATCTTTCATGATCAGCAGCACCCAGGGGCAAGAAGACGGGGTCAGAGTCGGCGGGAGCAGCATCAGAAGTCGGCCAGGACCGCTCCTCTACCGAGGGCTCTGCTGCTGGCCCCAGTAAGTCCTCCTGTTGTTAATATTAATAATTATACTTCCCTAACTTTTACTGCACCTTATTTTTTCCGAACTATTATTTCCGTTTCCTAATTCTAATTTTTACCAATTCTTCTTCGATCTAGACTATCTGTTTCTAAATTCTTGTTATCCCTGCCTCTAACTGCCTCTGCTATGACTCTCTGTACTACTACTATTAGTCTGTCTGTAGCTAAGCTTGCCCAGTTGGCCACTGTTTATTTAAAAAGTTTTAAAACTCAGATTCACCAATAGTTGTAGCCACTGAGTCCAGTCCTTTGGGTTGTCCTCTTCTAGTCTTCTTAATCTTGAGGCTTTTCAACAATTCCCACCAACAAAATGCCCAACCAGATATTTTACTATTTTTGATAGGATAGGACATACTACTACTAGTCTACTCTAGTACCCGATTTGTACTAGTGATGTATGTTGTATATGTATGTATTAACTTTTTTTCAATCTTGCTAGTGAAAAATAATAAATAGGGGGAGGTGTATATGGCATCTAAAAAATGTGTAATGTTTTTTCTAGGCATACCGACCACCAGTGCCGGGGCCAGCGGCGAAGGCGACGCGGCCAGTAAGGAAGGAGCAGAAGATGCGGAAGCTGCAGGGGGTGAGCCAGCAGCAGTGGCGGGCGGTGGTAAGTTATATTCCTTACTTATTGACATTACACTCGCTGCAAGGGTGTACACTGTACTGTTGAGAGAGACTAAGTTGTTGTGAACAACGGTTGAAGAAGACACCCTTTACTTAGCAGTAGCAATAGCATTAGAGGCGGGAGTTGAGTAACTAATGGCCTCTTCTATCTGACTTAATCTCAGCTGTGAAAGTTTTATGGAGAAGACTAAGAGTCAGATCAGATGACCTTGATGGATGAGTTGAACGAAAAGGGAAAGAAGGGTGGAAGCCAAGGAGGAAGGATGGGCGAGATGTAATATTTATGACTGGCAGAGAAGGATACGCGGGATGCATGCATAGGTGGCTGATAGGAATCAGATGCATGGGTGGTTGAAGGATGGGTGGAAGGTGAAAGAAAAGATGCCTGCCTGCCTGGGTGGGTGAAACTGTATGGGTGGATAGCAAGAATCCTCCGGGGTGTTTCATGGGTCAAACTCAAAGCCAAGGGAAGCAAGGAAGGAAGGACGCATGGATAGTGGGTTAAAAAAAATGAATAAATGTTTGTTGTTGGTGAAACAAACTAAGGTTTGTTGAGAGATTAAGAAGAATGATAGACATGTTTAATTTGAATGGATGGATGCCTGGGTGGATTTCATCATAGATAGCATAGGTGGAGACTGTCACTGGATGAAGAGTATTAGTTTGAAGAGAATGTAAAAGAAACCGCACCAGAGTTGCAAAGCCAAGGAGAATAGAAGTTGTATTTTCAGAATATACCCTTGACTCACAGTAGTTTGCAAGCACAGCATATATATTGTGTATGTATGTTGTTATCAAGCGCCTCCCTACGACTCCAAGGCCCACTCCCTACCTATGTTAATTTATTTTCGACTGTGTCAGCCTGCCATGGGTGGCCTATCGGCTGCATGTTTATTGTTTGCACAATCAATCAAAACAAAGTACCTCATGTCGTCCCATATATAAGCAATGATCAATTGGATCATATATCATCTGCCTTTTTGGAGTAGTCAGGGCAGGGTGAAAGTGAAATTGAGCAGTTGCCCTTGATGTAACAGAGTATGGCCAGTGCCACCCGTAATAGAAAAATACGATGATTGTGTAGTCACTCAGCTTCCCCACCTGCAGACAGTAGTAAATAAAACTAACGTGAGTCTGCCTCACGAGTATGTTTGTCTTGGGCGCAAGCTGACTAAGCTGGCATGCCGGCTACAACAAGGTTATGTAATTTCGCTAAACAAGAGAGAAGAAGACTGGTGTACTGTGTACACGAGTCCATACTGCTAGTATAATGCCTGAAACTCCCACAAATGTTAGAGGCTGAGGAAGTGGGAGGATAGATACATACCACAAATGTTATGTACTGTGCTTGCTTGTGCTACTGTGCCACTATGTGTAGAATTAATTTGTCTTACTGATTTGCTAAGAGTATATTGTTACAATAGTCTTTTTTTTCTTCTTGATATAGCTACTCCTTCCCAACCAAAATCATCTAACCCGGACAGGAAGGAGTTGGCAGCCATGGCCCGGCGCCGGAAGCTGGAGGCAATACAAAAAGAATACCGGCAGCTGGTGGTTCTGGCGGAGGAGGCGGCGGCAGCAGCTGCAGCCTCCTCCAATGCCCCAGGCCCCAGCCAGGCCCTGGCCCCTCCAGTGGTACGGCATGGCGGTCAGGCAGCCGCCCGCCGCCGCACTACAACATCCAACACTGCTGCCTCCCCCTGTGGATGCAATTGTCGTGCATTCAAGCGCTGCATGCTCCTCGGAATGGCACGCCTAGAGGAGCACCTAGAGGAGCGTGTAAAGATCCTGGTAGACAAGCACCTGAGAGCCTGCCGAATCCGTTAGGAAACCAAAGAGCCTGTTGGATTGCCCCTTTTTTATTCCTTTTTTTGGTGGGTGGGAATTGGGCTTTGGGGTTTTATATTTATTCACCAGACATTGGTTGGACTTTTTCTTGTTGGACATTGGTTGGGGTTAGGGAGAGGGATGGGTCAGGTGTTGTGGGATTTTTACATAGTTTATTTTTGTTAGGGGATTAAATTATATTTATACTTAAACTTTACATACAATGTCAATGTTTTGTGGGGGGGGTTACAGTTTTACGTCACATGGTTTCCTTGCTGCTGCAGGGCCGCAGCCAGTGTTTGATTTAAATAATCTGCCGATTTTGTAACACACAAACAGATAGATGCAGTACCCCTCACTGAGTGACTTGTCCTACTAGTACTGTCAGTCTCTCCTCCTAGTCTATGCATTCGGCAACAGGAGGACTCAAGGTGTGTGTGAATTAATTAATTAATATTATTAATTATACCTCCCCCAAACTTCTTCTCTTACCTGTGATTGATGTTTAACTTAGGCACAGCAATGGCTGCATGGCGATGATGGTTTGGTTTCCCAAGATGCCATGGTTGTGGTGGTAGTAGTAGACACTGGCAGTGGCATTTGCAAAAAAAGAAAATGAGACAGTCAGTCGCCTGAGAGAGACTCTGGGAGGAGTAGTAGAACGAAGTACAGTACAGTACACAAGAAGACTGCCAAACAAGAATAATAATGCTAATTAGCAATGCTAAAGTAAAATAAAACATAATGGTGGCGGGGATAGCCTAGTACAATAAGTTACAAACTGTAGTTGTGTCGAGTCACTCGACACAAGTGTAACCTTTAGTGCTGTGTAGGAGGATGATGAATCCAATCGATGCCGGCAATTAATTATGATGGATTAGGTTCCTTTGGGAAAAAAATTGACTTGCATATATACTGAGCATGGGTGGGAAAGCAGAAGAAGATCCTTGCCCTGCCTTGAAATTGAATTAGTGTTGCTTTCACCACATCCGCCCCAGCAAGCGTGTGATCAATTATTGGTGTACATTAAATTTAGTCACACCTCAATATAAATCACACAGCCCGGGGGAAGAGGGTTAGGGTTTGATGAATGGTTGGGAAGGGGGGTTTGGGGAAAGGTTTGACAAAGAAAAACACTACACATGGACAAAACAACACAAAACACAATCTTGGCAGGCGACCATCATATCCATAAATCTGTTAAGGGAGAAAAAGGAAATGCATGCATGATGATGATGATGACTTGATGGTTAATGATAAGTAGTACTTACTAACTAGACTAGTAGACAGTACAGGGCAGCAGTATTAATTATTATGCAATGTGCCATGCCTGTCTGCCCTCAGAGAGACCCAAATTATATACATTTTTACTTCTGTTGTACCGGGCTTACTTTTTAAAGCTAGCAAAGGAAATTAAAAAAATAGCTGTAGGGATCAATTAGAAACAGAGAGCAAACAACAACAACACACAGTCGTAATGATTGAAGAGAAAAAAATAATCAAATTATTTAAAAGATGATGAATGTTGATACTAAAGTGTTACTGTATGTTATCCTGGTCAAATTGGGGAGTTGCATCTCGGCATTCCTCTTGGTCCTCCCTTCCATGGACGCTGCGTCCGTCAATCTTGGGTGCCACTGCCTGCCTGGCGGGTGCTGATTGGTAGGTGAGTGTGAGTTGTTTTTCTCTGTTTAGCACAGAGTAAAGGCTGGCCTGTAAGTGTAGACGGAAAAACAAAAGGGATATTGTTAGAAATGGGATCTCTAGTTGGCAAGGGCTTGCACCTTTGTCCAAGTAGGGACCCTTCTTCCTAGTCAGGGTAAGGGTTGTTACACTCGTGAAGTAACCCCTGCTCACCCTCGTGGTAGCTTGGCACGAGCAGTCAGGCTTAATTCAGAGGCAGTGTGTAAAGCATTTGCACATAACCAACAGTAATACAGTGTAAGCACTACAAACGGACACCACACCAGTTTAGAAAAATAACCAATATTTTATATACTCAAGACAAGACCAGTTACGACAAAAATCCACAATACTGTACTTTGAAAATGAATGCTTGATACGATAACTTCTTCTTTGCAAGAATAGCACAAAAGCAAAGTTCGTACGCAGTCGGTAGCTCCGTCCGAGCCTACCGTGATGCTGAAAACCACAGAGTCTAACAGTTCCAGCCGACCGCGTCGATACGGGCCAGCAGAGTCATGAACAGACTCGGTCACAGTACCTTTTCTCGTTGTGGCTGGTACGGGGTGTACGAGCCGGTCGGCGTTCGTCGCGGTTGCGGTGCAAGACGGAGCGATGCAAGGTGCGGTGTCCCTCGATGCGGTGCAGGCAGCGGCTCGATGAGCGTCGGGCAGACGGAGTCGGTGAGTCCAAGGCGTGCGATGCAGGGCGAGACGATGCTCGATGCGGTGCTGACAGGTTGCGATGCAGGCGACCTAGCCGGAGTGCGGGAGCTGGCGTCGGACAGCGGTGCGAGTCGGAGCGGTGCGTCGCAGACGTGCGAGCGGTGCCCCAAATGCGGTGCGGTCTCGACTCTTGAGCCAGTTGCAGCGACAGGGTCGGTCTGGTCCGGCTGGCCCAGTGAAGCGATGCGATGCGAACTGCGGTGCCCACAGGTCACGGTGCAAGCAGCGGCTCGATGTTGGCGGCGTCGGACGTCGCCTACGGTGAGACCAGGGTTGCGATGCGAAGCGGGGCGATGCGGTCTGCGGTGCAAACAGGTCACCGGCCAGGGATGGATTCGGTTGACGGAGTCGGTTGCAGTTCCCTTCCTCTGTGGCAACTGAAACAGCGTTCCAGAAGCGGTACCCAGAGGCTTGTGAAGTCTTTGCAGTCCCTGAGACTTCTTAACAGGAGGCCAGCTCGGTTTCTGGCCCTTGGAGATACTCAGCACAAGTTTGGAGAAAGTTCAGTCCAGTCCTTTCACTGCCCAAGGCAGAAGCAGCAGCTGCAGGCCAACCCAACAAAGCAACAACACAGCAAAGGGGCAGTACTCCTCCTGGCAGCTCTTCCAGCTCTTCGTCTTGGCAGGTTCCTTGGTTCCAGCGAGATCTAAATTCATGGGGTCAGGGCCCCAATATTTATATCCCAAATTCCTTTGTTCTCTGAAGGCAGAGAGGCCTTTGCCTAGTCCAAACCAGTTCTGGAGCACTTTGTTGACAAGTCTCCGTCCCTTCTTTCAGTGAGTAGGCCAGGGACATCAGACGCACCACAGGAGGTGGAGCCAGCATTGTGGAGGGAAGGCACTGTCCTATTCAGGGCCCAGGTGCGACCCCTCCCACCCATCTACAGGTCGATCTGGCTATTCAGCCCTGCGCTGACTCACCCTGTCTCCTGGCATCCCCCAGCCCCTGTCACTCACATTCCAGACACGGAATACACAATCTCGCAGAGGCAGGCTTGGATGGTTAGGCAAGAAAATACCCACTTTCTAAAAGTGGTATTTTCAAACCCAGAATGGTAAAACCAACCTTACTAAAAGCTGCATTTTATCCTTCTGAGTCCAGGCATACTAAACTCGAATTTCTACCATGTTCCCGGGGTCAGTTAGGATTATAAGCTGTAATAATCAAAACCGCCCGTTCTGGCCTAGGGGGAACAGGTAGCCTTGCAATAGTGAAAAACGAACTAGGCTGTAATTCACTATCAGGACATGCCGCACACACCCGGGCATGTCCTACCTTTCGCGTACAACGCACCCTGCCCACAGGGGTACCTTGGGCCTACCTTAGGGGTGACTAACATGTAGCAAAGGGAAGGTTTAGGGACTTGCAAGTGTGTGCACTTGCCAAGTCGACATGGCAGCCTCAGGCTGCGCACAGGCTCTGCGATGGCAGGCCCGAGTTACACTTTACGGGCTGTTTGCGTGGGTGGCACAATCCAGTGCTGCAGCCCACCAACAGCATTTGGTCTATAGGCCCTGGCACTCGCAGTGCACTTTACAAGGGACTGACACATAAACCATTAGGCCAATCATGGAAACACCAATCCATAACACATTTTATACAGGAGCACTTGCACTTTCCCACTGGACCGCAGTGAGGAAAGTGCGCAGAATCATCACACCAGCAAAAACAGAGTCAAAACCGGGAGGCCAGAAAGCAAAAAGTCAGGGGAAACACGCCAAAAGATGCCAAGTCTAACAGATATTTAAAAATCAAGGAGAAAAAAAAGCATAAATTACGGAGGAGTGCAAACACTTTCAGAGCGGCATGGCTAAATCATGTCTACTCTGTTGTCTGTTTCCAGCATTAACTTACAACAGCAACAGGACAGAGCAGGCCCACGGCACCCACCCAACCTCCACTTAGCTTAGATTTTGACTGAGCCAGACAGAGCAGACATGTCACATATACAGCAACATAGCATTTTCCAAAGTAAGTAACTAAATCAATGGCATGCACAGCTGTCAGTCATACCACCACTGCTACACTCGTGACTCGACTGACTCCACCACTACACAGACATGGAGGTCTGCTGTGGTTGTTGTTGACTTGATTACCTTTTATGCCACTCATGAAACGCCCTGAGTTATTCCGTCAATCTCCGATCCTACTGACTGACTGCGAAGATATTTGTCACTGTGGTCATCATCATGGTGTTGTCCAACTCAGTCTGCAGTGCACAGAGTGAGTCCAGATTCCATATTCAAAAATGCAATGGATCGGCCTGCAGTAGAAGTACAATTTTGTTATTAAACAAGAAGGGAAACATTGACTTGAGTCACTTTTAGTGTGTAGATTAGATAATAGTACACAATGAATTCACTTCATGCACAACAAACAACAACAACACAAACACCAATCACTCAGGGTCAGAGTCCAATGCATGGCATCATTACCTGTTGCTTCTCATCTTAAGTTAAGGGGCAGTCTCTCTTGGCTCGGAAACGAGGATAACTATAGTAGTCATCATGTTCCACTTCTTTTGGAGGGACTCGCAGAGGCAACATTTTCTTGTACTAGTATTCTCCATCCAATCATCATCATCTGGCTTGAGGGTAATGGATTTAGGGCGAGTCAGGAGGATGGAGGAGCAGGAGTCGGAGGAGTGGACTTAAGTTAAATGCACACAGCTTTAATTAACTCCAATATGGTAATAATAAAAAGAAAGAGTAGAAGACGGTGGTGATGGATTTGTTGTTATCCGAAGTTTAACTTTCGACCCAGAAAGAAGAGACACAGACAAATAAAAGTAAATAAGGAAGAAAGAAAGTAAGAAGTTCAAAGCCTAGTTGTCAGGGAAGTATAGCTCGTCCTCAAACTCTGGTGGTTCAACCAGAAGTAGGGAATCATCTAACACACTACTTCCGTCACCTAAGTCGCTGTCCTCATCTTCCTGCGTTGATTCACGTACTTTGTAATTCGGTGGTATAAAGTGCTGATTCATTTTGATCATGGTTAACCTCTCCACGTTTTTGGGCGACTGGTCCTTTTCACTGTTACAATGGCACCAGCAGCACTGAAAACACGCTCAGAAGAGACACTTGTGACAGGACAAGACAGATAGTTTATCGCCAGCCTGCTGAGCACTGGCCATTGGCCCCTTTTCCCATACTAATACAGCAATGGGCTTTGATCAATGTAGACCTCTGCTGGGTCATCCAGATAGGCATGGACCATCCGCTCAATGTTCAGGGGTGCTCCACTTTGCTTGGCCTCTTTTGTCTTTGCATCAGCACTGGACCTAGCAAGCCCTTGCTGTAAATACCAATCCTGTGCCGATTTTACTGGGGCTGGTGATGATCCGGTTCTTGCTGTTGTCGATAGTGTTGGTGACCGCTGTGAGCCAAACGCACTGCCCTCAGGTTCTGAAGTTGAAGTCGGATGCCCTGCTGCAGTACTTGTCGTGGGTTTGAGTAGCGGGCCTTTAATTATCAGCCGTTCATTTTCCAAAGCACTGGCTGCCTCAGCTATCCAAGTTTTGTACTCAGCAACATCCACTTCTGAAAAAGGAATTAATGTCTTAGTGTTATGTGCCGATTTGTACTGTGGATCCAGAATTGTGGCACAAATGTAATGTTTTTCTGAAACAATGCGAGCTTGCACCCTTGTATTTTCAGCTAAGCGGCGGGATAAGCTCTCCACCAACTCATATGCTTCATTTTTTTCCTCCACACCTGTGTGCGTGTCAGACACCTCCTTCAGCTGTTGCTCTAGCATGTGCAACAATGGGATAGCTTGGCCCATAGTCCTCCTTGCTGACTTCACGTGTGAAGAGCTCGAAAGGAAGTAGCATCTCTGTCAGGCATTTAACTAGGCCCCATTGGTCCATCTGTAGGGTTATGCCTTTCACTGTCGCATCCCTTATTCTTTGCATGACATACTCATTGATTGGTCTGTACTGATCAAACAGACGATCAAGCATGTAATAAGTTGAGTTCCAACGTGTTGGCACCTCCTGGATGAGTGCTCTGACTGGAATTCTATGCTCACGTTGAATGATCCTCAGCTGCTTCCGGCTTTAAAAGAATGGCTGAAATGTGTGCATATTCTTCTGCAGGTGGTCAGTAAGTTGCTGACTCGGGCTTCTTTTTTCAGAAAGTCTTGAACAATAATGTTAATGCAGTGCGCCAAACACAGAACCCTGAAATAGCCACCAACCTTCATGGCCTTAACTATATTACTGCCATTATCCGTGGCAACAAAACCAATGTTAAGCCCTCTTGGGTGCAGCCATTCAAAGACCTTGCTGTTAAACTCTTCCAAAATGTTTTCAGCAGTATGAGATTTCTCCATGGCGAACATGGCTACAGTTGCATGTTTATGAGTAGCATTAAAAATCTCAGCAGTGTCAACAACACCTGCTTCAGATGTCTTTTCTCTAACCCCCACAAAAGAGATCCAGTGTGCAGTGATGCACATGCAATCAGTGGCTTGGCAACTGGTCCACATGTCTGTTGTCAGGTGGATATTGTGAACAGCACTCTGCTGCATAGCTTGTCAAAGCAATTCCAGCACATCGTGATGTAGTGCTGGAACAGAAACTCTGGCGAAATAGGACCGGCTGGGAACCTTCCATTTTGGGCAGATGGCTGTCACAAATTCAAGGAAACCCACCCCTTCCACAAAAGAAAAAGGGAGCAGGTCCTGCGCTAACATTTTAGCCAGCTTCACATTGTACAAACGTGCCGTTGGGTGGTTGCATTCGTACTGCCCCTCCGACTTAAGCATGCTGAAAATGGTAGGCTGGATTGTTTTCCTTTCTGGTGCAGCTGATGCATGTGACTTCTTGAACGCAGTTATGCTCAACAATGCACTTTTTTTCATTGCGGTACTCTGCTGCCTTGGTGTCTGACACTCAGCCTGACTCTTACTACGGTGCCACTGAGATGTTGCTGAGGATGTGGGAGGTACCACTACACTGCTGGGGGCAGGGCTACTTTGTGTTCCAGAGAAAATATCTCCCTCTTGTTCACCTTCCACCGCGATCATATCTTCTTCTACTTCTTCATCCCCACCAACAGCAATGGGTGCAGTTTTACCTTTTTGTGTGCTAAGTAGGTGTGCCTCCCACTGGATCATGTGGTGTTTTTTCAGATGGGTTGTTTGGCCTCCGGTACCATAGTTTGTACCAAGCTTACCCCGACTAACACTTTGTCGACAAATTGAGCATATAGCAACATTCTCCTCCTTACTGCTAACCGAAAAGAAGTCCCAAACTGGGGAGGTGTACTTTCTTGCCCTGCTGGAGGTGCCACTTGCAATGCCGGATGAACTGGAGGGTATGCCTGCAATTAGACTCTGTGCAGTACCACCACTACCTACTGAGGTGGTGGTTGTGCTGGATGTAAGTCCCTGCCGGGTCTTTGCAAATGCAAATATGGAAGCTGGAGGTGGTGTTGGTGTTACCTGTGTTGGTGGTATCCGTGCCACATCCCTCACAGCAATTTGGGATGGGGTAATAATAATGTCGGTCTCCATCTCCACTGGGGCGGGAGTGATCTTCATGATGACTGGCTCGTCATCATCCTCCTCTTCTACATCTTCCTCCATAACTCTAAGGCTTTCTGGAACCTTCCTTTTCCTTAGCCTTGTCGCGTGGCGTGCCTCACTCTCAGACTCAGCTGGTGGGTTCCAAGCTGTATCTAGATCATCAGAAGGTGGGCTTGAAGAAAAAGTTGATGGACTAACCCTCCTTTTCCTTGCTGGGGATCTGGAAGACAATGGATCTTCTGAAAGAGTGGCTTGCTGTTCTTCCTCTGCAGGAAGCTCAATTTCCTGAGCTGCCCCTACTTCGGGAGGAACAACTACTATTGTGGGCTGTTGTTGCGGCTGCTGTTCCGGCTGCTGTTCCACTTCCGGCTGCTGTTGCGGCTGCTTTTCCGGCTGCTGTTCCACTACCGGCTGCTGTTCCGGCTGCAGTTCCGGCTTTTGTTGCCCACTTATCTGCTGAGTTTCCGCCTGTGTTGATTGTGTACTACTTTGCAATAATGATATTTCAACATCACTGCTCGTTGGTGTTTGCACAAGTAGACTGGCTACCTCTGCGACACTCATGGGCTTGGGCCTAGGTTGGTGGGGTGGGCCCGATGATGCGGATGTGCTGCTCCCAGCTTGGTCCCTGGACACCGCTGATGCAGGCGTAATGTTTTGTTTCCCAAAAAACATTGTGGGCGGCACACCAGTCTTGGTAAGTGGCAGTGCCACTTCCTTCTTCTGTTCCTTCTTCTCACTGGCAACTTTCTTGGTACTGGAGGACCTGGTACATTTCTTTGGGGCCATCTTCTTCTTCCGATGTCAGCAGGATGCAGGTGAACAAGTTGCAGAGATGTCTGTGGTCACACGTCACGTCACGTTGTGCGCAGCAGCAATTCTGTCTGGCAGTACAACGGGTGATGATGACACCTCCTCCTCAGTCTTTTTGTGCACCTAAAAGCAAAGGAGCCAGAAGAACATCAGTGAAATGTTGCAGTTCAGTTACTACTAGTACAAACAAATATAATATATAACTTAGTGTTTGGTGATCACACTTGTTAGTGTTATATTATTACATTTTATTAACTCAGTTTAAGTTATAAAAAAAAAACATAATAGTGTAGCCATTTGTGAGACTTTGACAACAAGGACTTTCATGGTATACTGTGTACACTCAGGAAGGATAGGAAAGAAGAAGAACTAAAATAAAATACAAATGTAATGGAAGTGGAACCTGTTTGGCATTAATTTGCGCATCACGTCATTCAGGGAGTTGCAGCTGGCAAAGGGGATGTAAGCAGTAAGCCAAGAGGAACAAAAAGGAAAGACATGCAGGCCTATTTCTATGGCAAAAGCAGCACACTACTAAACTACCACCACAAACTGGGTGGCCACCAGCCACATGGTCACTCACAGTCACAACAAGCATGAGGCCTGGATAACAATGAACTCAAGCAGGCCTATAGTGGCCAGGCAAAGGAGGCATGCTAAACACAGCTTTAATGCAAAAGTGCAAAAACGAAAATCCACAGGGCTAAACAAGGTTTGCTAGTTACACAACAACCACACCACACACACACATCCAACAAAGGCATTTATTTAACACACACCAAAAAACTGAAATATCCCTCCCAAAAACATTTTGCAATTCAATCCAATGCCATCCATGCCCTAAATGATGTTTAAATTCAACAGACACCACAGAAACAGTTGTTACATGCACCCATGAGTATCTCTGGGCCTACTGGCTGAAAGGTCTATTGGCAGACTAGGCCACAAGCTTGCAGGCCTATGGCAAAAGCACACTGGCTGGTTCCACAAAATGGCCGCCAGCCACATGGCCAGCCCACCCACAGCAACAAGAAAGGGAAGACAGACAATGCAGGCCTATGGCAAAAGCACACTGCCTGGCTTCAAAATGGCCACCATCCACATGGCCAGGCCCACAACAACAAGAAGCCTAGGCCAAGAGGAACAAAGGAAAGACATGCAGGCCTATATCTATGGCAAAAGCAGCACACTACTAAACTACCACCACAAAATGGGTGGCCACCAGCCACATGGTCACTCACAGTCACAACAAGCAGGAGGCCTGGAAAACAATGAACTCAAGCAGGCCTATAGTGGCCAGGCAAAGGAGGCATGCTAAACACAGCATTAATGCAAAAATGCAAAAACGAAAATCCACAGGGCTAAACAAGGTTTGCAAGTTACACAACAACCACACCACACACACACATCCAACAAAGGCATTTATTTAAACACACCAAAAAGTGAATTACCCCCAAAAAACACATTTTGCAATTCAATCCAATGCCATCCATGCCCTAAATGATGTTTAAATTCAACAGACACCACAGAAACAGTTGTTAGTTACATGCACCCACCATGAGTAGCTCTGGGCCTACTGGCTACCCACAATAACTTTTTTTAAAAAGATGAAAAGTACAAAAATGTAGTTGCAGCAACTGCAATGCCCCAATCAAACAAACAACACCAGCTTACTTGTAAAATCTCAAATCCAAAAATCCTCAAATCCAAAAGTCCTCAAATCCAAAAGTCCTCAAATCCAATGATATATGATGATGCAGCAGACACAAAGAGCGATCCTTCCAGCTCCAAATCCAAATGAAAAGTAAACAGGACATGGACAAAGCACTGGGAGGAGCCTGGTGGACAGGAACAGGAAGTTGGAGACTCTGGGGCACTTCCTTCCTCTACAAAAAAAAGAAAAAGGACTCCTTGCACAAAAAAGTACAGCCAAATGTCAATCTGAGGAATTTTTTTCATCCAAATCATCCTTTAAGAGAAGGTTTTATGCTGCTCAAGAGATATTATTCTCCAGATTGCAAATTTTGCGTGTTCGGCATCGCGAGCTTCACCAAACTTCCGCCGGAAGTCCGATGGCGCGTCCGAATGACGTGTTCGCGATCGCACACTCTCGCGGGATCGCGTGGCTGGCTACCAAATTCTCGTGGCGCACGCGAACGGATAGGAAAACTCGTCGGCGAACGCAGGGATCCTGGTAAGTCGCTACCGCGTGAGCAAAAATGCATTTTGAAAGCGCGACCAAGAAAAAAACTCCGCTGCGCCGCGAATCGCAGAGTTTTCGACAATTCCGCGTTCTACGCGGAGTTGCCAAAAATCCGCAAACTCCGCGAGCGGAGCGGATTTTTACGCCCAGGGTTCATTTAGAGGCTTGATTTCATTTGGGAGAGGATATTCTTGTTCATATTGCAGGAATGCTTGAGTTTTCTAAAAAGTTAGCTGACAAGATTTTACCTTCACTTGATAGTTCATATCCCAAAAATAGGACATTGAGGTGGCCTACTTTTGATTTTTTAAAGTTAAATTTGTAGCCCTCAGAGGCGAACCCCAAAATTATGTTGCTCACCCTGGTCAAGTGTTCCTTTAAATCATCGTCCGTCAGATAAATATCATCCACATAGGACAACGCCTCTTCATCCAAATTTTGAAGTAATTCTGTTACCCTAAGCTGAACAACCCAGGGATATTCTTATACCCTTGAGGGAGTCTACAAAATTGACGCTGGGAACCTAACGCGGAGAATGCGGTCAGATACCTGCTTTCAGGTGCTATGTTTTGGCAGAAGAATCCATTTGAGATATCTAGTGTTGTTTTGAATTTTTTTCGCACAATGTTATTCATTAATGCGGCACTATGTGCATTCTGTACTGCAAATGTTTTTGTGCATGAGTTAAGATGTGTATAATCTAAAACTAGACAATATGAATTATCAGGTTTCATAACGGGAAACAAAGGATTATTCATTGAGGAGGTGCAAGTTTCTATTACACCCTGGTATTCAAGTTGATCTAAGATCTCCATGACCTGTTTTTTTGCTTCCTGTTTTATTGGGTACTGTCTCTGTGGAACTGGATTAGTTTTAACTGGGATTATGCGGTGAGGTGACTCAGTATACCTCCCAACATGGTTGCAATAAAGTGCTGGAGCAAGTGCTACCGCCCACTCCCATGCGTATGTATGTTTTAAATAAATTGGAACGTGGTCGGAAAAAAATCCATAACAATTGCTGGCGGCCAACCTTGTTCAGCTAAAAGTATGTCATAGCCAAAAGTCAAGTTCTCCCAAAAGAGACCTTTAACTTTTCTGGGTTTGTCCCCCTCCATTTGGAGTGTTATCTCATGTAACCTATGTTGGACACTTACCCTCGTATCAGGTGTTTCCACCGTGATGTACTCATTCAACTCCACTGTCATCAGAAATTCCATAAGGTTCTGGTGAGCTATTGTTACTTCTGCTGCGCTGTCTAGCATCGTCAGAGCCCATTCCCCGTTCAGTAGTTGAGTCCTCCGAATTCTGGGCATGTCTAACTTTGAGACCTGCTACTTTCTTCTTTTTAAATTGAGGTTTAGATTGTGGCTTGTCTTCTTTTTTAGAAGTGTAGTTTGAAGCGCATGGTGTGTCTCTTGACTTCGTACGCTCTTCTTGTCTGTGTTCTGACCGTCCTTCTCTCTCGGAGTTTCTTGGTGAACCCTGAAAGGAACGAGAGGAACGTATATCAGTATCCTGATACCTGTCAGGTTTTTTAAGGTTATCCCTATTCCTAAGGTTATATTTATTTTTGGAGGGCTCCTGTTGAGGAGACCCACTCCTGGACTGAGATCTGTTTTTATGTTTTTTATTGTTATTATCCCATTTCTTCTTGGAAGAATCAGGTGCTTGCTTTGTGTTATCCTTCTCAGGACCACTCATGAGTTGAGGTTTTAATGCTCTAGCTCCCAAACTATCCCTACTTAATTCAGCATAGGTGCTTGTGATAATTTTAGGTAATTCACGTTCCTGTTGTAAAGGAGTGAAATCCCTTAGGCGTTGGCATATTGCCACTGCTGCTGCCTCCCCTTTTATGTTTGCTAATATTATAGAAGATAGCTGGGCAAAATTGCACAGCAATTTCATCCCTACGTTCAGAGCAGGTTCTGCTCCATACTCAGTTTGTATTTGTCTTAATATGTCAGTTACCAATGCTAATGAAGGGATACCATGAGTTCTGGTATATATTGCAGCGAAAACTGTACCCCAGGTGGTACAATCCTCTATCTGGGGAGCTATCCCCACTGGCAAGCAGATTGTAAGCATTCTGTGTTTTTCTTGAGGGCTAGCTGTGTAATTTTCTGAGCTATCCAGAATGGTATTTGTTCGCATTTAGTGGGCATTTTACCCATAACTGCGTTTAGTGTTTGTGGTGTAATTTTTGTTGCATTTCCCTGAATGGGTCCTGCTTGTGCAGCTCTTTTTGGCTGAATTGTGAGTGTTCTCATCACAGATTGTGTTAAATTTCTGTGGAGTTTTATTATTTCTTTGTGAAGTGTACGTAAGTCTGCTACTGGCATTGTGTCAATGTCTGGATGCAGTGTGTAAGCCGCAAGGACAGGCCAAGTGTCTCCGTCTCTTCCGAGTGGACCTAGTCTTGTTTTATTTCTTGTATGGGGAAGGGCGCCTTTTAACCAGTTTATGTGCTCCCGGTAGGTGAGCGGAATTTCAATGTCCTCATACGGACTGTATTCATCTAGAGGTTCTTCTTCAGTGTATGAATGGAATGTATGTGTTAGTGCATTTTCTTGTGGGAATGTAACCCATGAATAGAATACCTCTGTTCTATATGATTTGTGAGCCTCAATCACGAAAGTTACTGTCCCACCCCTAGCTGGGAAATCATATTCTGCTAGTTTTAAGGTAAGGGCAGTTCTAACATTTTCTGAAATGCTAATTTCCCCTTCTTCTTCCTGAACTAAAAATCGTTGTGCTGGCACAGTGGCGTCTTCTGTCATTGTTGAAAAAATTATTTCAAGGAAGAGTTTCAAGGAAACTGAGATAAGGCTTGATGCACAAATATAGGAACTTTTTGTCCTTCAGCTACAGCCGATAAACCTACAGCCGATAAATAGGAATTTTTGCCTACTCAGCTGTGGCAGGATAGTTCCCGTCTCACTTCAGACGTCTCTGAAGTAATGTGAGTCTGGCTTTCTGAGAAAAGCACGACTGAACTATTCAGATTTGACTGTTAAATAAGTACCAAAACCAACGTTGGCGGCACCATGTCATGTAGTTCCTACAACCCTATATACGATCTGCGCGCTTAGACAACATACACTGCAGGCTTGGTGTCCAAACTGATTCCGGACACCCCCACCGAGTATGTCAGCCTGTATACCAGCTAGCTCACAGTGCCACTAGAAACCCCTCTTACCAAGGAGAGAATAGTTCTTGCAACTATCGAACATGACAACCCTGATCCCTCAGAATCGTGGAAACAGTGCTACTAGTCGCTCAGTCATTCGTGCTCACTTTGTCTCTGAGAGAGATACACAGAATAAACGATGGGGACGTTTTCCAATAAGTATTTATTGAACCAGTGTCATTCTAGTGTAAAATAGATGTGCTGAAACAATTATTAGACAGTAACAGAAATAGATGATTATAAGCACTAACAGAGTAAAAAGATGGTAGATTTCTACCATAGTGCTAAAACGATAAATACAGGCAAGTATAAAAATACATGACAGTAATAAAAGCTTACTCCTATGATGCATCCCTAACTAGATGTAACTGAATGTACCTAGCATGGATGTGGGTGTAAACTGTAAAGCCAAGAATCCCTCTAGGATAAAGTCAACCCCATTACCTGTAGTGGGAGACTGGGGGGCCCCGTTCTGGTCTCGAGGTGGACACCCCGCAAGGGATGTCAGACCACTGCGAGCTGGAGTATCTGCATGCAGGAGCCTCAGCGTCTCGCGTCAGTGTGTCGGCATGGAAGTCCGTTTTCTCCTCCCTCTACCTTAGCAAGAGATGGTGTATATATAACAAAGTGATACCCCCTGGGGATATACCTTGCTGTGTCATGTCGAACTAGGATGACGGAAGGAATGACCCTTGTACATAGTTTTTACGCAGGAGATGTTCGGCCTGCTGTCCAGCTGTGATTCCAAGAATCCTCATGCATAATGAATGAGGCTTAGGCCTTTCGTAAAAAAAACCAGGTCCTCTAGTCATTTCCTCAACTAGGTAAAAGGTCAGTCCTAAGAACCGTTATGTAGTGCAATATGAGGGCAATGTAGGTGAAAGGTGCAATTAGTACCTGAGCCTATAATGGGGTACCTATATGGAATATAACACCACTGCATTAACCTGAGGTTGAAAAGAGAGGCCACCATCAAACTAAATGCCTAGATTCTTAACAGAGCTAGTCTGGAATAATGGAGGAGGAGCAACAGCCGGACAAAAGGACTGCCAAGGCTCATGTGCTTTCATACTAAAAATGAATAGCTCAGTCTTTTCAGCATTACATTTGGGCTGGTGGTGTGTCAACCATTGAAAAACTGCTGGCTCTAATCTTTTCACCAGGGAAAAATTCATCTCCGCCCCAGAAAAACAGTAGCTGGGTGTCATCAGTATAGGATACTATTTTTGCTCCCAGAACTTCAGACAGTAGAGCAACTGAAGTAAGATAAATGTTAAATAGGGTAGGGCTCAAGGCCAAGCCCTGTGGCACCCCAATTTGCATGGCACAGGACAGGTCTTGCCTTTCCAAACAACTGACACTTACCAATGACTTACTTCAAAGATTTGGCTTTGTTATCAACAAGCAAAAGTCCCACTTGGTTTCCTGTACTCAGATCAAGCATCTAGGGATTTCCTTAGATTTGATCTCAACAACCCTTTCTCAGTTTTTGATTTAAGGGGCGTGGGTCAGGAGAGGGGGGTGAGGAATAATACTCGTGAGACGAAGATGATATAACATGTTAAAGGCAGCCATGAGACCGATACTGTGGCAGTGTTTTAGTTGTGCTTTATTAAAGAAAAAAATTCAAAGAATGGTTAAAATTTAAAAAAAAACCATTATCTTCCAAGTCACAAGATTAGGGTGATCAAGAAGGAGCTTCGCAAAGTTTTGTTAAAGGACAGGATTTCCCTCAGAATTATTGCCAGAGTAGTGGGCCTTCTGACATTATTGATCCAGGTGATCTTCACAGGCCCCTTAGGCTATCAGACCCTTTGCTGACTGTGCAGGGGCTAGTCCTACTGGGTGTCAGTTTCCCTGTCAGAGAAGATTCGAATTGGAACTAAATTAATGTTGAATGATCTCTCTCACAACGAAGCCTGGAATAACAGGATCATCTTCGAGTTGACTGTAGATTTCTTAGTCGAGTCGGATGCCAGCTGGTGAGCTTGATGTGGCTAGTTGACAATGGGTAGGTGGTTGAGAGAGGAACAATTCCATACCAATTGTGTGGAACTCTTGGTGGGTTCTTTCTCCATCTGCATCCTAATCCCACAGTGTAGTCACTGTTACATCCTTTTCCAGATGAACAATGTAGACCATGTCATCCACTTGGAAGGCACAAGTCCAGGACCAGATTACCAAATACTTTTCACACTTTTGCTTTCCTCACAACTTATCAGTAACAGCAGTTTACCTTCCTGGAAAGGAGAACTGGATAGCAGATGGGAGCTCACTCTACCTTCAAAATGCTGGCAACTGGAAGTTAAACCTGTGAACCTTAAGGAAAGATGGGGTAACAGCATGGTGGCCCTATTTGCATTTTAATTGAATTTTCTGATTAATTTCCCATGAATGAATTCCTTCAGATTAGGAATTGATTGAGCTATGCTTTTTCCCCTTTCTCAATAAATCCCAGGGTACATTTTCAGTTCAGGAGGCAGAAGGCAGAAGTGGTATTAGTAGCCCTATTGTGAAATACCAAGATATGGTTCCTGGCCCTTCTGCAATTGTCCTACAAGGCCCCAATTCTTTTCCTGAATCTACCTGAGATTCTCTGGGATCCAGTGGGCAGCAATCATCCTTTGGGCAGCAATCATCCTTTGGTGAATGAAGGTCTTTTACGCCTGCTTGCGTGGAGATTTTCTGTAATCGCTGGCAAGTGCCAGGACTTTCCTAACAAGCTTCCTTCTACATTGATCAAACCTGTTCACATATCCCCTGGAATCAAAGTCTGGGTTCTTTTGGGATGTTCATGTTGTGTTGAAGCTTCTTCAGTCATGCATGGATTATGCATTTTTGACTAGTAAGAAGCTATCAACCAAGCTGGCAAGCCTGTTGTGATGAGCATTTTGTAGTATAGCTCAGATGTGAAAGGCTTGGACTTAACAGGTAGGGGTGTTATATACCAGAACGTATTTCTTTTGCTCCATCCAGAAGAAAAACATGTATCACAAGAACCACAGTTCATACAGCTTTTGAAGGGAGTGATAAGATATGTATTGTCTGCAGTTTGCACACTTATGACTCAGTGACTAGGACCTTGAGATCATCTCCTACGGGTCAGTTGCTAATATCAATTATAAAACCTTTCATTCCAGTATCTTCGCCCACTCAGGCAAGATTGGTCAGGATGATCATGTCTGAACGGGCATTGACACTTCTAATTTCGGCACCCATTGTGTCAGAGGTGCTACAGCATCCAAGGCCTTACTTTTGGGAGCCAGGTTGAAAGATATTATGTGGGGTGCAGATTTGTCTTCTGACTCTATATTTAAGGAATTCTATTTAAAACCGGTAAGTAATGTTTTTCCGGTATGGTGGATAAGCTTTCAACCTGCATAATAGCCTCCGGTCATGCCATAAAATGTAAACTTTTCTATCTGAAACGAATAATGGGTTTTACTTCTATTAAGGATACATATGTGAGGATTATCCCCAACCTGTTTGAAAAGGTACCTGTGATAATAATGTTTACAAATTTCATATTATAATTGATTTACAGGCACATGCAACATCCTTAAAAAATTCGCAAATTTTGCGAATCGCAAAAATAGCCAATTTGCGACAGCAAAGTACCCGCCAGCAATGCATGAACGAAAATACTTCGAAAACACACGTTTTCGCTAAAATAAGGAATCGCAAAAAATTCTGAGAATAGATTTGCGATTCTGTAATTGCGTCTCCCAATTAGCGAATCGCAATCAAAGAATCGCAAAGCCATGCATGAAAAATCGCAAATTGCGATTACCTTGAAATTCGCTATTTAGCAAGTGCAAAATAAGAAGGATCACAACCAGGTGGTAATCATGAGTGCAAATTACATACAGCTGAAATTCTACAGAAACTTACTTAAACACACCCAGAATGCCCCTGAACATTTCACAATGGCAGCGCAAATAAGGAATCGCTATTGTTTGGGTTGATGCATGTGCCTGAGAGTCTTAATGCTCTAAATGAATGACCTCTTTGACAGTCGTAGAAAAAAGTGAGATGAGTTTGGGTTGAAAGATACCCATGTTTGTTTGCATTGATAGACACAAGTGGTAGCACAAAAGAGATGTTTGGGTTGGTAGACACCCACCATGAAATACAGATGACATCTGGGTTGAAATACACCTGTAGTGGAAGGCAAGAGATGTCCAACACAGTGTTGTGTAGATGTGTCTGAGAAGGTACTCACTTGCAGAGTCTGACACTGTGCCTACTTAGGATAGTGTGTCATTTAAATTTCTTTTATTTAGGGTTTATTTATAGGTTCTTACACAGACGTTCAATATTAAAGATTCAGCTTCAATTTATGAGAAGTACTGGAACAGTCTGGCAAGTAATTTCTGTGCTGGAGTCAGATGATATTCTTCTGAGGTGGGAAGTATGTTGTGCTTAATTTGGTATTTGTACAACTGACCATTCTGGCAATTTGGTCAGAGAAGAAGAGCTACTCATTTATTAAACTTTTTAAAATACATACTGGGTCCTTTTTGAAGAGAGTTGGAAAAAGTTTTGGGTGTAATGTTTCTGTAGATTATGTACAACATCATAGCAGGCAAATATATCAATAACGTATGGAGCAAACATTTGCAGAAATGGTTCGGCTTGCCCAGGAATTAAGACTTTTGTGTCTAAATGTGGGAGTAATATTTGCCCAGCCAATAACATATAGTAGCAGATTGGATTTCAAAATTCTTCTTGAATTGCAGCAATGGATTCTACATGAGTCCTTGTTTGAGGCATTGCATCTCATTGTGCTTGAACAGTCATTTTCTGTGGATTAACAGGAGGGCCTTGGATCTCTGACGGGAGCAACAAAAACATTTCTACAAGATTAATTAGAGTATGCAGTTCCCTCTTTACTGATGATCAACAGCAGTAAGTGAGTTCCCAAGGTTCTGGTGGCACCAATCTGTTCTTGAGCTTGCCAAGATTTGGAACATTCTTCTCTGTAATTTTGTTTCTTTCACAGGAATTCTCCAGATCAGTTGCACCAGCTGAGCCAGGGCAAGTGCAGCTATGAGCAAGGAACATTTTCAGAAAGTCAGGGGAACCATATGGCTTTTAGTCAAGTTAAATACAAGTCCTATGGAGTATATGGTCTCAGGAACACATATCCCTTAACACTGTAGTACAATTGGTTTATTTTCTGTTGGTGCTCTGCCATACTAAGAAGCCTTACCTTGTCCCTGTCCATGGGTTGCCCAAACTAATTAAAATCTAGATGTATCTTGCACTGGTTCCAAAATACTCGAGTTCTAAGATGTAGCTGTGGTGTTTGAAGTTTTCACATCATTACAGTGTACTACTTCAAATATCAATCTTTTTAGCTAATATAAGGCAAATACAGCTGGTTGTAAGTCCACTTCTTCTTTAAAGGTTCCTATTTCTTTCAGAAAAGCACTGTTTCGTGACTTGAACTTGTTAGCTGTGTTAAAGCGGAGGTGCGGCCAGTAGTCACTAAGAACTCAAAATGTGTTGTGCATTCAGCCAGTGGTACTGTTTCTACTATGTCTTTCTGGGAAGCTGTGCATTGGAATATATTATGTGAGCTGTGGAATCGTCTGATCACTTTGGGCTTGATTTAGAATTTGGGCAATGGCTTACTACATCACAAATGTGGCAGATATCACATCCGCTAAATTACTAGTGCATTATAGTCTATCATAGTTCAAGCCCCAACTAGAAGACTCCAGACCATACAAAATTCAGCAGCCAAGATCACCCTCAATCTCCCCCATCACCCTGCACTTCAAAGAGCTCCACTGGCTCCTAATCCACAAACTAGCACTCTTCAAACTTCCCATTCACACATACAAAGCGTTTAACAACTTTGTCCTCATGTACCTCAATAACTGCATAAACTTCCACAAACCTACCAGACACCTCTGCTCAGCCAGACTCCTCCCCACACACACCCCCTGCATAAGCAGAACCAAATCAGTTGTTCCTTGCCCTATCTCACTCCTAAAGCCTGGAACTACCCAATTCTGTACATCAGAGCCATCTCCTCAGACCAGGCTCCTAACCGAGTCCCAGTCCTGACTCAGGCCATACAGATTCTGCTTCAGCGCCAGTACGGGTGAGTTGTGTGCTATGCAAATACACATAGTATAACATAACGTGGCACTTCTAATACAACAGAGAGGTTATAAGTCACATTTTGAAGGAATATCCCATCTGCCAAACTCTAAATAAGACCCTGTGGGGCTGATTACGAGTGGGTTGGTGTATTCCGACCCATATGTAAACTAGAAATTATGAGTTGGAAGGTATTTAACGTATCAACCTTTGTTACATTTTGGCAGGTCAATCCTCCTGAAATTTTACAGGGGAAATGTGTACGGTGTTTAATGTACCATACAGACTTTGGAGCGTTAAACACCAAAATCCGCCTATTATTCTCCAGAAACTCATAATAGGTGCTATTGCAACGGATAAATAACAGACCTTGATATTGTTATTTATAAAATGTGATAAATAGAACTTATATTTGTAACCAGGCCATTTGTCTTTTATTTATTCTGCGCCAACAATTCACTCTTTCCTTTTTAGCTGTTTTGAAATCTACTTGAGCTATCATTATATTGGGGTGGGGGGCATAGATTGCTGTTTCAAAATAATCTGCTTCTTCTGTTCTTTGTTCTTATGTTTGTAGTCAGTGATTTGTACCAGACAAAAGGACGACTTGCAAGCTGCAGAAAACTCTTAAGGTTACCCTTTATGTTTTTTTGAAGTTTTATATAGGCAAACTCGACCCGAAGGTATTGGAGCACTTTACATGAGCACCAGTTACATTGCACAAGGACATATTCATTTTTGGTAGGCACAGGGAGATTAATTGATTTGCCCAAAACCACAGGATGCTGAGCCCACGCCAAGACTCGAACTTGGTTCCCCAGTTCCTAAATTGGCAGCTCAGGCCGTTATGCCACATGTTCTGACGCACTGGTAAAACCACCAGGGCTCTGGGATAGACAGAGGGAAGAGAGGCTCTGTCCAGCTTACCCCCACACCTTTCCAAAGCAGGGAGAAACCTCCAAACCTCCAGCCACGGAAGAGTCTGTCCTGCCCACACCCGCCCACCCCCTCGCTCCGTCCCGCGACAACGCCCCTGCACAGATCTACCACCTTCAGTTCATTACTCTCCAGATGCAACCCGTTTGTTCACTGCCTAGCAATATTCTACCCGATCATTTATTGCCTTTTGCTGAGTTCTTGCAGCAAATACGGGGTCACCTCAAATCCACTGTCTTGGAAAGAAAAAAAACGTATATTTTATTCAATGATACCTGTTTTAGCCAACATCATTTCACTTTCCCACACATATCAATTTCCTCTTTAAATGTTTGGTATTTTATACATTTGTCCAATTTTATGTAATCAAACTGGATAAGGGCAATATTTTTAATCAAACTTTTCAAAACTGCAGAGACATTTGGTTTTGTTTTTTATGACTAGAGAACATAAACTTAGAACTATAATATTACAGAGAAAAACATCTTTTTTCTGCAGCGAATCCGTTTTAAAAGATTCGTTTGTCTGCCTTGGATGCTCATCAAACCCATGAAAGAGATTATCCTTTTCCCAGGACAAATGAAGCAAGTGACGTTTTTGGCAGACCCTACCAAATGAACCTGCCAATCAGGCGAGGACGGCCGATCTGCAACGAGAGGAAAATGAGATCAGCACGTCAGCCTGAGACAGTGAGAAGTTAGCAAACAAGCCAAGAGTTCACCCCTCCTGTGACATTGTTTATGTAGGTGAATATGAAATATGTGATGTGTAACTTCTGCATGTGTGCTTACTAGCACGTCTGGGCGAAATGACTATAGGCCCGATTCACAAAACAATTATTATGAGTAGGTATGACTTACTCTAGTAGTATTATTGAATCTCAGGAGCAAGCTAGGAGTACTTCTGGCATACTCTTTAATCAATCCAGGAGTAAGCCAGTAGTACTGCAAAAATAAGTCACAGCAAAATCTTTATGAATCAGGCCTTTTATCTTTTTGGAGTCCTGTACTGCATTTGCATTTTGAGTGGGTCTCTGCCTTTGGTGAGTACGACTTCCTAGATCCTCTAGGTGCACATATGAGGACAACAGAAGGAAATCGACTGAGGCACTGTAATAGAAGAGACTCCCAGGTACATGTAACACGTGGCCATGCATATAGTAACATGTTAGGTCTCTGATAAACAAAAATATTTTAATTCTATGTCTTATGCAATATGTACAAAATACTTTTTTGGCTAAAGGTTTGATGCATATTTCAAAACACTAGTAAATGTCCTGAGAGGTAAAAATGTCTATTATTGATTTGCAGCACACTTTACAGCTATGGAGCAATACAAACATTTACAGGAATTACTAAATGGTTTGGATATAATAAGACACACCTTCCATTAATTTCTGGAAAAGTCTTTAATGTTTGTTATAAATATATTTACCTTCATGGTATTATGCTAGTAGATATTTTGATCATGATATTCTAACAAGACTTAGGGCCTTATTATGAGTTTGGCGGTCCAGTGGACTGCCATAACGGCGGTCTGAGCGTGGAGAGCTCAGCAGTCCGACCGCCGTATTATGAGTTGGGTGGATTGGCTTTGGGAAGACCGCTGCTGGACTGCTGAGACTGCCAGCAGACCTCCGACTGCCGGGCTCGTGATCAGGGAAAGACAGCCGCCATAGGGCGGTATGGGAGAGCTGCACCGCTGTGCATATTACGAGTTGCTTGATCCGCAAGCGGACCACTGCGGTCTGACGATGTATTTGGGCTGCATACTCACCCCTTTCTTCTTCTTCCAGGCATAGTCCCACGTGGATCCCTGTCTCCGGGCCCCCCTTCACATCAGGATCTTCACCCCAAGGATTACGACCCTGTGTGCGACAATATATGAGTGACTGTTTTTCGTACTATAAACCCATTACTGCCCACATATGGGCTGAACCCTGATAATGGGTAAATGGTATTTTTCCACATATATCATGCATATGTGTGCATCCGACACATATGAAATCGAAATGCACACACAGGCTCGATATATTTGGAAAAAGTACTCACCACTGCCGCAAGATCCCCGCCTCCACACCGCCGGCCCCGTGGTCAATTTGTAATACGGCGGTCTTTGGACCACCATTGCCGTGGGCTGTTGGTGGGGGGGGCGCAGTTCTACGGCTGGCGGTCGGACTGCCACACTCGTAATAAGGACCTTAATTTCCATCACAGAATTCCTCGAGCTCTCCAGTTTTACACTTTGCATAGGTGTGAGGAATATGCACTTTGCTTAAATTCACCTGGGGCTAATATATTCTGCAGGAAACATTTTTTTTTTTTAAAAACGTTTTGCAGAAAATGTCTCCACCAGAACCATGTTTTCCAGTTTTTTCGACTACTTTTATGTTTAATTGCGCAAACTTTGTGAGTGTCATAGAGTTGGTAAGTTATTTAAAAATTGTGCATTTTCAGTAGTTTCACAACTTTGCCCTTCTCTACTTAAGATTAAAATAAAATACTATTAGGCTGTCAAAATTGTACCAGTTCTATGCTCCCAAATACTTTACCAGGTATCGTGGATGCAATACCACAAATTGGGCTCAGCAGTAACCAAAAGTGTGCATGTCCATAAACAGGATTATCATGAAGAGATTACTGTTTTTTCATCAAGGAAACTGTTCAATGGAGCTGCCTTAACCTCTGGGGCTGTTCGTCACAAGACCATGCCTCTATCGATGGCTGCGCAAACTGGTTTCGTACAAAGAATAGGCTTCGCCTCATTGATGAACCATCGTTTCTCATCATTTTAGGAACAACCTGGTTAAATCACCGCAATCAACCGAACAACTAGAAAACACAGAAGATGTCTTTTTTTTCCCTCATACTTTGTTATACATTCTTTCCATAATCCATCCAAAGAGAAGATACAGTCCTTTTCATGATTCACTTTATAGCAACCAACTTCATCAAAACCGGAAAGACCATCACTGAAGATCTGGCTATCACGGCACAAAACGAAGAGATCTTAGAAGTGTTCAGTAAGAAAGGGACAGATTCTTTACTCCTTCACAGTGAATAGTGACCGGTTTGACCCCTTACCAGAAGAACCTATGCAACATGGCAGAATCTATCTATTGACTGTGAAGGAAGATGACATCCTGCAACAGTCTTTGATAGACAATCCGGAAAAGAGGTTTTTCCAACAGACCACTACACCAAGCGGTTTTTCGTAGCAAAAGCAAAGAAAGAATTTGTTTTGAAGACAGAGAACTGAATGCAATTAACTTTCGCAGCTGATATTCTCTCTCCCTCATCTCAGTTCTTCCTAATCAGGTCAACACAGCAAAATATTCACAAACTATATCTAAACTACATCTATGAGAAGCAATAGCTTAGTCATTTCGAGTATATTGTGATGCCCTTTGGGCTTTGTAACATGCCAGACATTTTAAAATACTTCATGAATGATATCTTTTGAGATCACTTTAATGTCATCATGGTGGTTTATCTAGAGAACATCTAAATTTACTCTGTCAGGTTTGAAAAGTCTTCACCTGATTAAAAAAACACTCACACTATGTCAATGTTGAAACATGCCTGTTCAAGGTTCATGCAAAAAGAACAATTGATGGACAGAATGCAGAACAATGTCATACATTCACCCCAGTACAGAGATCTGGGACTAAATCCATTGTTTTTTGCTCACCATACCATTCCAGTTTGGACCCAGCCATATGCAAATCAGTCTTGACCCTGCGCCCAATGGGAACAGTCCAGCCCAAACTGCCAGGCCAGGTCCTCCTTGGACTGGAAACAAGCATCCTAGGACCGGTTACGGGGTTTCACCCCTCATCAGCCAGGATAGCTTGACTCCAGTGGCATGGAGAGCACGGGACCCACGTCTGGGCATACCCGTCCCACTCGGGGTGACAAATGCAAAAAGAACAATTGATGGACAGAATGCAAAACAATGTCATACATTCACCCCAGTACAGAGATCTGGGCCTAATTCCATCATTTTTTTGCTCACCATGCCATTCCAGTTTGGACCCAGCCATATGCAAATCAGTCTTGACCCTGCGCCCAATGAGAAAAGTCCAGCCCGAACTGCCAGGCCAGGCCCTCAATGAACTGGAAACAAGCACCCTAGGACCAGTTTCGAGGTTTCACCCCTCATCAGCCAGAATAGCTTAACTCCAGTGGCATGGAGAGCACGGGACCCACTTCTGGGCATACCCGTCCCACTCGGGGTGACAAATGCTAAAAGAACAATTGATGGACAGAATGCAGAACAATGTCATACTTTCACCTCAGTAAAGAGATCTGGGCCTAAATCCATCGTTTTTTTGCTCACCAAGCCATTCCAGTTTGGACCCAGCCATATGCAAATCAGTCTTGACCCTGCGCCCAATGGGAACAGTCCAGCCTGAACTGCCAGGCCAGGTCCTCTCTGGACTGGAAACAAGCATCCTAGGACTGGTTTCTGGGTTTCACCCCTCATCAGCCAGGATAGCTTGACTCCAGTGGCATGGAGAGCACGGGACCAACATCTGGCCATACCCGTCCCACTCTGAGTGACAAATGCAAAAAGAACAATTGATGGATAGAATGCAGAACAATGTCATACATTCACCCCAGTACAGAGATCTGGCCTAAATCCATCGTTTTTTTTGTTCACCATACCATTCCAGTTTGGACCCAGCCATATGCAAATCAGTCTTGATCCTGCGCCCAATGGAAACAGTCCAGCCCGAACTGCCAGGCCAGGTCCTCCCTGGACTGGAAACAAGCATCCTAGGACCAGATTCAAGGTTTCACCCCTCATCAGCCAGGATAGCTTGACTCCAGTGGCATGTAGAGCACGGGACCCACGTCTGGGCATACCCGTCCCACTCAGGGTGACAAATACAAAAAGAACAATTGATGGACAGAATGCAGAACAATGTTATACATGAGGCAAAGGGTCAAGACTGATTTGCATATGGCCAGGTCTAAACTGGGGTGGCAAGGTGAGCAAAAGAATAATGGATTTAACCCAGATCTCTTGACTGGGGGTGAATATTTTGATTTGTTCTGCATTCCGTCCATCAATTGGGGGTCTTTTGCTTTCACTTCCTAAGTGCGCCGGGTATGCCCAGACGTGGGTCCCGGGCTCATTGTGCCACTGGATTCAAGCTATCCTGGCTGATGAGGGGTGAAACTCCGAAACCGGTCCTAGGATGCTTGTTTCCAGTCCAGGGAGGACCTGGCTTGGCAGTTCGGTCTGGACTGTTCCCATGAGGCACAGGGTCAAGACTGATTTGCATATGGCCAGGTCTAAACTGGGGTGGCATGGTGAGCAAAAGAATGATGGGTTTAACCCAGATCTCTTGACTGGGGTGAATGTTTTGATGTGTTCTGCATTCCGTCCATCAATTGTGTGTCTTTTGTTTGAGGTTCCTAGCATTACCATCTTACATATTAAGATTTCTAGAAGAGATATCAGCATAGAATCTGCAAAAACAAAAGCAGTTCTGTAATGGTCAACTCCACAAACTGCTAAGTAAGTACACATATTCATTGGGTTCGCAATTTTTCATCATCAGTTTATCCATAACATTTCCCCCAACATTCAGCCCATTGTTCAATTAAGAAGGAAAGGAATTCAATTATGTCGAGTTAAGCAACAGGAACTAGCCTTTCACAGACGTAAGGCCTCCTTTACATTCGAACCAATTTTGAGACATCCCCAAAAAAAGTCTTCCCTTTGTAGTTGAAAAAAATGCTTACCTAGTTGTAATTGTAGTGTTATCTTAACAAGAACTAATATGAAAAAAAGGTCATGAAGTCAATGAAGTTAATGGAGTCCCTTGAGCAACCCTGTAGCAATATCCACACAAAGATTTCTGTGATAAGTTAGGCAATAGTTTTATGAGAAAATTGCTAATATACTCCAGCTCCTCTGAACTAGATGCTAGCCAATGAATTTGTTAGTCTTGACTTCAAGACCAACTCTTGTGGTTTCCTAGAGGATTTCATTCTTCCATCTTCTGCTCATGGAGTCTTGAAATCTAAATCTGGTTTGCCTTGTCAGCGCCTGGATACCGTCATGGGTGACAGCCACACTTTATACAGATTGATTTAATTGAACCTAATCAATCTTGATAAAGCTGAATTTTTAATAGTTTGTAACAACCCTCAGATCTCGTCCCCATCCATTTGCCCTTTTTTCCCACTCACAAGACTGTAGTCAATTCATTAGGTGTAAAATTAGCGAAACCTTGCGGTCTCTCCGCAAAGATTTGTTGGCCCCCTCAGTCCCAGGACGGCCCTAATCAGAGTTGGACATCCCCTTGTGGCTCCTGCAACAATCGGTAAGTGTTCACTACAGCATTCTTGACAAAACAATCCAGGGCAATATCCCTGTCTCCATGGTGGCCCCCTCCAGGCACAAGGGTCAATGACTACAGCGCTCCCATAGGCAACAGCCAGCACTTCACGGTGGCCCCCTCGTGGCACATGGGGTCAATGACTACAGCTCTCCAACAGGCAGAGGCCCACACTTCACCATAGCCCCTTCCTGGCACATAGGGTCACCAACTGCAGCACTCCCAGGGGAAATGGCCCGCACTTCATGGCGGCGATCTCTTCGCACACTGGGTCACTGACTACTACGTTCACAGACCAAGGCAAGAGCCCTGGCTTCTACAGGATCGGGCGATAGGCCCGCATGCCTACAACAGTTCCGACAGAACTGGTCCTCTCACACTTCACTCACGGGGATCCACTCGACAGAGCCCCCACTTGACTTTGTTCCCTCCATGCACTCTCCTCTTCCTCACAAGGCTCTCTGGTCTTGGTAGGCAGACTCTAGGTGCTCTCTTTCTCACAGAGTACTCTGGTCTTGGCAGGCAGGCAGGCAGGCTCTATTTCTCCTTCTCACAGGATGCATTGGTGTTAGCAGGCAGACCGAAGTCTGGTGCTCCAGGGTCAAGGCAAATGGTCTTGTCTTCCTTGGTGATGGCCCGTCACCCAGCAGGAACACTGACATGCCTTGACTCCCGGCCCTTGTCCCTGCAGCAAGAAGTCTTAACGATCCTCCTTTCCTGATGTTCAACAAAGAATGTGGCTCATTCTCCCACCTTTATAGTGAAAATACAGATGTGATATAGTATGTGGCCTTTCAAATTTGTGTTGGGGATTCAGCTCCTCTTCACTGTGCTTTGTCAAAGGGACTGTCTGTAATAGCAGAAAGGACTCCAATTCTGAGTGACTGTTGTTGTGACCTGGCATCCTTGGCGTGGTTTACCCCCTAACTTTATATCTTCAGACCTCGTGTTTGTGGACTTTGTTTTGACTGGTTTTAGGACTTTGCATGCTTTACCACTGCTTACCATTGCTACTGCTCTCTGCTTAAAACATGGTATATTTGGGTTATACCCAATTGGCATATTTACTTGTAAATCCCTAGTGAAGTGGCACTACCTGTGCCCAGGACAGGTAAATTAAATACTACTAGTGGGCCTTCAGCACTGATAATGCCACTAACTTAAGTAGCACTTTAAACATGTCTCAGGCCAGAAAGTGCAGCCTGTGGGTACAGTTTTAAACTGCCGTTTTGACCAGGAAAAATAAACGTTTTGGCAGTCCCAAACCTTTCTTATTGATACATGTAAGTCACCCCTCAGGTAGGCCCTGAACAGCCCAAACGGCAGGGTGAAGTGTATTTAAAAAGCTGGGCATGTACATTTTAGCTTTACAGGTCCTGGTAGTGAAAAACTCTTAAATGCGTTTGTTACTACTGCAAGGCCTATCTCTCTCTTATAGGATAACATTGGAGTTACTGTATTACATTTTATAAGTGTAATTTCTAAATGGGAAAAGGGGAACAGGTCATGTTTGGTGTCTTTGGAATTGTAATGAAAAATCCTGACGTATGGTGAAGATGGAATTTAAATTACAATTTTGAAAATGTCTTTTTTAGAAAGTTGGCATTTTCCTATCTTAGTCATTTGGTGCCTACAGCCTGTCTATGGGTGATATGACTGGGTGTGGGTGACAGTTTTACTTTGTGTATTCCTCCTAGACAGTCACAAACAACCTAATGAGCCTGGATGGGCCATCACTGGCAGGGTGGGAGGGAGGAGCTGGACCTAGTACAACTTACACTTGAATAGGCTGTGTACTTCCTCCACACAAACAGCTGCATACCCCCTGTAGTTAGTCTGGAGCCAGGCCAGGGAAGGCAGGGCATCTGTGCACTTCAAATGCCTGCCTCTAGAAGCTTCTCCCAACTTCAAAGGCACAATTGGGTATTTATACTGGATCTCAGACACCACCACTGCAGTAAAATTCTGGATCTGTGGATAAACTGCTAGGAAGGACGTAGATCTGCTTTGCTACTGAAAGGACTGCCACTCTGCTGGATTGCTGCTCCAAAGGACTGCTACCCTGCTGTGCTGACCTGCTGCCTGCAGCCCTCTTCCCTGGGTAAGAAGGACTGGACCTGCACCTCTTGAACTCAGAACCCAGAGTGACTCCAAGGACTAGTTGGCTGGCCTTCTGATCTGAAGCACTATGGACACAACAAGCTTCCAACAGACTTGCACCTGGACTCTGCCATCTGTGAGTCTACCTTGCCAGGTGGTGTCACCCCAGTCCTGGACACTTGAAAGTGGGTTTAAGGTTCTCTGCCAGTCTCTGTGGATCCGAGAAAAACAACAAGGGAACCCTACTCACTTGGAACCAGGGTACTGAAATGATTATCAAAAACAATGGCTCCTGTGGACTAATGGCAAGAAAATCTCAATAAAATAACGCACTATGGCAATGTAATGGGTTATTGTGATGTCAAAAAGAGAAGGAGTCGAACACACCTTAGATTAGTATTTCATTCATAATTCTTGTTTATATAGTTCTTTGAAGCAAAATTACATTCATGACATTTAACAATCAATTGATTGTAGTGAGTGGTGTCCCAGTGAAAAAAAGGAACCTAAACAAATAAACCTAAATAATTTGTGACATATTCGTGACATATATACAAGATTTCCTATATTTCATGAAAGCGACCATTGAAAGATATATATTATATAAACCACGCTTTTATACAATGATAAGTGCTGGCTTGTAATGATTCGCTTTGAAAAAACTGTCGACGGCGTTTGTGGATCCAGCAGAACTGACGCATCTCCTCTGCGGCACAAACCCGAGCAGGACTGACGCATCGTGGCTACTGTGTGGAGTGGACCCATCACAAAGATCTGCATCGCCACCACAGCCCCGTCGGACTGCCACTGTGCAACCCATACTCGACTCAGGCCCTTCCATCCCTCATCAACAACAGCCTATACGCTGATGCCGCATTTCGCATTGCGACCAGATGTCCACAGTTGCCACCTTTTGGTGCTATTTTCGCTAAAATCTTTACACTTGAATATCTCCAGTACTACTGATTGAATTTTTGTTGGTGTGGGATCATTTTTATGTGGTATGTTCACTTTATTGCTGTTTGAGGTGATGCACAAATACTTACATATTGCCTCTAAGTTAAGTCTGACTGTCCTGTGCCAAGCTACTCGAGGGTTGAACACAGGTTAATTGAGGGTTGGCTTCTGCCTCCCCTTGACAAGGATTGTGGTTTCTGCTTGACCAGGGCTCACACCCCAGTCAACCAGTAACCCAATTTTTTACAGTGACCCTCAACACAGACAAAGGGAGTAACCAGGGTTCACACCTGGCTGTCAGCCTCCACTGAAACATGCCCCATAAAGGTTCAAAGGACTAAGCCTTCCTCTCTATATCAGATTCACCAGTAGTGCCAACCTTATCAGTACCATCATCTCCCTGACAATGAGCCTAGGCCCCACTGACCAGTAACTCGTCCTGGAATCAAAGGGACCTTTGATGTGCACAGAGGATGCTCCTCTCCCTTTGTTGTTTGACCCACCCCTGCCCTCAGGATTTTCAGCAATATACAACTCATGTCTGGGGGCTGCAGTCCTCACCTCTCTAACCCTCTGCAGGCTCTGTGCTTCCTAAATGGAAGTAACAGGCCTCTGTGTTATGTACCATCCACAGGAACACTCATGGAACCAGCAAGCACATGCAAGTATCATGTGCTGTCCCAGCATGCACACACAAGTATCATGCACTGTCAAGGGCTGCACACCATCCATCTGAGCTAAGGGAGAGTTAAATGCACAGAAGCAGAACTTCACACAAGTTGGCCAGTGGCCCCACACCAGTGACACAGAAATACACATCTCATGTCTGGGGGTTGCAGTCCTCCCTTCTCCTACCCTCTGCAGGCCCTGTGCTTCCTAACTGGAAGTAACATGTCTCTATGTTATGTACCAGCCACAGGAACGCACATGCAACTCAGCACACAAATCAAGTATCATGAGCTGTCCCAGCATGCACACAAAAATATCACATGCTGTCAAGGGTTGCACACCTTCCATGTGAGCTAAGGGTGCATTAAATACACAGTCACTGATCTTTAAACAAGTTGGCCAGTAGGCCCTGTAGAACCAAGAAAAGCCCACCTCAAGGAGGAGTGGGGGCTTGGCGGTGCGGGAATCACCCGAGTCTACTCTTACCCTCCTTATATAATAAAGTGGACCCGGAAACCTTCATCTGCAGAGAGAACCACCTTTATTACAATAGCCCGGGCTATGGAACAGAGTCCCAAGCTAGTCAGAGACAAAACCTAGGAGGCTGCTGCTTTACTCCACAGCGAACAAGCCTTATATACATTTTTATTCCACTCTTTTGGCATTCAGTCCATTGTTCAATCAGGGCGGTGTTTGTAGTTGATGACCTGATCAAGGCTCGGCATTCAGACCATTGTTCAATCAGCTTGATCAAGACTCGGCATTCAGACCATTGTTCAATCAGCTTGATCAAGGCTCGGTCAGTCAGACCATTGTCCAGATGACCTGATCACGGTGTCAAGGATGTTTACCAAGCAGGGAGCAGAAGATGAAAAACAAGCTTGTTTACACAGGGCATAGGTGTCTCATGGCTTTCTGTTGATGAATTGGCTAACTGCAAAGAACAGGGGGGCTTGGGTATGTGATAGTTTTTTTTAGTGTCAGCAGAAATGGAGGCTGTAGGCAGGGTTTTGTCACGAGATGGCAAGGAATGGAGGAATGTAAGGAAATTAATAGGACCTAGTGAAAACTTATTTTCTTCAGACCCTCCTTTTGCCATTGAGTGGCAAAACATGTTCTTAGGAAATGTCTACCTGCATTAGGTCGCCAATCTCTTGTTGAAGCATTATCCTTACGTTGGTGTCACGTGTACTGACCGGGGAACTTTTAAGGGCCTGTGTACACATAGCACAAAGCATAGGCAAGCACTGAATACACAGGCAGCATGAGATGATGACTGATATTCCCAAGGCAAAAAAAATGAGGATCCCCCATCCCCATCTGGAAAGGAGGCCCCAAATCCAGCCCATGAGGGACCAGTCGTCTTGTTGTTGATGAATCTCAGAGGAAAGTTTATGCAGACGTTGGATAGCTTGATAGACTTATGGAGCGTTATCAGGTATGTAAATGCAGCAGCTGGAGCCGATTAGTTTACATACACCACCACGGTCAGCAAAGATGATGTCAAGTACCATTCGATGTTGTAGTGTCATTAGGTGGTCCGCCTGAAGCTCTGCGGTGATGTTGCCCAATGCCCCTGCTGTTTCATTAATGGTTGCCTCCACCACTCGGGTAAGGTGTCGTATGTTGCGGCTGTTGACCATAGGACCCAAGAACGGCAGGAAACCTTTGAAGAAGTCCCCCACCTCCTGTCCTGCAGTGTCATCGGCCTCAATTACTCCCCTAGGCATACGATGGTGGAGGTGGGGATTGGTCAAGTGATGTGTCCCAACAGCAGTAAAGGTAGGGGGAAGAAGAAAGGCCAAATAACACACACCTGACCAATTTCCTGGAAGCCAGGTATAAGCAGACTGTCCACAAACAAAATAGGTATTTGGAGAAGCGATTAGGAGTGGTGGTGAGGTAATATTCAGTGTACTGATTATTGCGCAGTCACTGACTCCTATCTCCCGGGTCCCCAGTCCTTTTATGCACACCTGGCCATGCGTGTTGATCACATTGAAAGCCTGCAATTTGGTGGGAACTTTGCGTCTGGACCGAAAGCAGGAGAAGATTATTCTACTTGAGGTGTTGAACACAACCATCTCATTGCGTTCAGCACGGGAGATGTTCAAGATGTCAGATGTCGTAGTTGGGCAGAAAGGATTACTGACATTGCCTGTTCTGTTTCGGGTGAAAGTGTCATAAAAATCGCCAATGATGGAGCTCGTTGTTCCATTGATCGTATATGCATCGGTGACGAGCATCCTCCAAGCCAGACAGGACCCAAAAACAGAAAATGGATTGACGAAATAGGGGACAGTGTGTGTCATAGAGTGTGGCATGAGCCCACATACCCAACAGTTCGAGGTATTAATCACAAGCTGATGCTGGTGCAATAATTGTACAAAAGTATTGTTCATGAATTCCAGGCGTCGTGGTAGTTCATGGGGTGACAAGGTGGCGTGGAGATGTTCTGCAGGTGTCGGTGTCATAGCCAGAGGAGCTGGGGGAGAGGTCAGCAACAGAAACCATCCCACAACCAGCAGGATGAGGAGAGCAAAAAGTATAACTATCGTGGAAAGGAAGCATTTATTGTTCAGAAGTTTGACATATTTCTTGTGCGCTTCAGACCCTCGGACCGCTGCCATTTGTGCTCAGCCTGTTGTCACTAGCGGCTGTCTGTGATTGGTGGTTGCTTCACTGGGTGTGGATACCAAGAGTCCTACGGACTTCCCATTGGTCCAGCATACCAGCACCGGTCTCAGCCGGAGATATCACAGCCCTACAGCCTATTAGACACCAGACAGAGTCAAGGGCCAGCCCCTTTTCTTGGTCTCAAGTTGTAGCGAGTGGAAGAAGGTATGGAGTGGTCTGGAAAGAGAGCTTCTTGTTCCTTCCTCTGATCCTGCAGAGGAGGGATGACTGGACCCCCTAAGATTTGATCAGTTTCGGCTTCCGTAGTGGTGTAATGAAGCTGAGCATCACTGAAAGGGACAAAGGTCGGTACTACTTCTGTGTCGCAATCCGGCAGTCCTTCTTTCACCCATTGGTCGTACGGGAGGGGGAGAGGCACCCTTTTACAATGGGTAGCATGCGTCCAGTTCTTTCTCCCTTCGACTTTTACAGCAGTGCGGGTGGCCAGAAGGACCTGTCGGGGGTGCGACCAGCGGGGCTCCAGACACTTGGTACGCTGAAAATTTCGGATCACCACCCAGTCACCTGGTTGAATGGTGTGACCTGGGCCTTCGCTCTTGTCGGGGATAGCAGCGTGTACCTGATGATAAAGAGTACGAAAAGAATCGGTTAACTGGTACAGGTAGTCAGTCAATACTGGGAACTCAACATCAGACAATTTCTTTGGCCTTGGTACGACCCATACATTAGCTGGTCTACCGAATACCAATTCGTAGGGAGATAATCCTATCCTTGAGTGGGCAGTCGTCCTTACTGACAAGAGAGCAAGGGGTAGGGCATCTACCCAGGTAACACCTGTTTCCGCCACTATTTTGGCCAATTTTAATTTAAGTACCCCATTGTATTTCTCCACCAATCCGGCTGACTGAGGGTGATTAGCAGCATGAAACTTTTGTCTGACACCAAGCCCGGAACACACAAACTGGACCACATTGGCTGTAAAATGTTGGCCATTGTCACTCCAAATCAAACGGGGCAACCCAAATCGGGGAAAGTATTCTTTCAACAAAACTTTGGCCGTTGTAATAGCTGTGCAATCCTTGGTGGGGTAGGCCTCCACCCATCTGCTGAAGGCACAGACCACTACAAGGACATATTTCAAATTTGCACACCTGTCCATGTGGATATAATCCATCTGGATGGCCTCAAAAGGAAACGTAGGTGGGGAGAAGCCACCAGCGGGGGTAACTGTACCTTTTCCTGGATTGTGCATAAGGCAGATCATACATGACTTAACCACTCGGTCAGCATATAGGGGTATTTTTTCATTATACCATGTTGGCTCTAGTAACTTGCATATTCCCTTTGCACTGATATGGGCAGGGCCATGGGCCATAGTGACAACTGGGGGGACATGACTGTCTGGTAACATCCATTGCCTCCCTTCGGATATACGCACCCAACATCCCTCTATCTCTTTCTCTGCCAGATGTTCCTCCCATGTGTGCAGTTCTTTTGCAGTGGCATGAGATTGAATCTCGACCACACTCTGACTAGTATTTTCCAACATTCCTCCTTCCACCACCCATCTGGCTGGTCCTGTCACAAACATTCCATCTGATTTACTTAGAGGAGTCTGTCTTGCTGTTTGGTCTGCAAGGGCATTGCCTTCCCCTACATCATCAGTCACTTTCTGGTGGGCTTTACATTTAATCACTGCAACTTTTCTAGGTAATGTCAAGGCGTCTAGAAGTCTGTGTATCAGGGGGCCTTGCTGTATTCTAGTCCCATGTGAGGTGAGAAAATTTCTTTCTTTACAGAGTCTACCAAAATTGTGCGCCACCCCAAAGGCGTACTGACTGTCCGTATAGATATTAACAGTCATGTTTTTACTGATTTCACAAGCTCGTGTCAAGGCCATTAATTCAGCCGCTTGGGCCGATGCCTGTGGAATTTGTGCTGTCTCAACTACTGTAACAAGAGTGGTGAGGGCATATGCAGCAGATGTAGTTCCATCCGATCTTTTAAGACATGAACCATCTATGTATAGTGTTCCCTCAGCGTCTGTTAGGGGGGTGTCTTGTAGGTCCACACGACCCTTTGTCTCTTCTTCAGTCCGTAATATGCAGTCATGAGGGTCAGAAATTTTCCCTTGTGTCTCAGTAGGGAGTAGTGTAGCTGGGTTTAGAATATTACATCTCCTAATGTCAATGTGACTGGAAAAAAGAGTGAGCTCATAACCTGTAAGTCGCGCACTGGTAAGGTGTTGTGTCTTGGTGTTGTTGAGCAAGGTATCTACTGCATGTGGGACCATTAAGGTCAAGGGTGAAGTCATAACAATACCTGCGCTCTGGCGGACCATAAGTGCAGCAGCAGCAGTTGCGCGTAAACATCCAGGGAGGGCTCGGGCTACTGGGTCAAGTGTAGCCGAGAAATAAGCACAAGGGCGATGTTTGTCTCCAAAAATCTGAGTTAAGACCGCGCAAGCGCAGCCATGTGTCTCATGGACAAAAAGAAAAAATTGTTTGCCATAGTCTGGGGTGCCTAACACTGGAGCTGTACATAAGGCATCTTTGAGTGTCTGAAAGGCAGCCACATGCTCAGTTGTCCATGGAAAACCTCTTTCTGGCATATCTTTAGTAGTGAGAGCTAAAAGAGGTTTGACAATGGCCGAGAAGTTAGGGATCCATTGTCTGCAATAGGAAGTGAGGCCTATAAAGGCACGTACTTGTTTCTGTGTCAAAGGGGGAGGCATGGAGGTAATAAGGGACACTCGGTCAGCGGTAAGTTGTCTTCCCTCCTTCGAGAGGAGGTGGCCGAGGTAGGTCACTTTCTCTCGACAAAATTGCAATTTGTTCAAGGAAACCTTATGATTGTGGGAGGCAAGGTGGTGAAGCAGACGTACTGTTGCTTGTTCACAAAGTGGAGCAGACGTGGCTGCAATTAAGAGGTCATCTACATATTGCAACAGAGTGGCTCCTGCTGGGAGCGTCAGGGAGTCCAACTGATTCTTGAGAGCCTGACTATAGATGCTGGGGCTTTCAGTAAAACCTTGGGGGCGCGGCAGAACCGGAAACTCCGCCCTCCAAGGAAGAAACCAAAAAGATGTCTACTGTCCGGATGTATGGGAATGCTGAAAAACGCATTCTTTAGGTCAATAACAGAAAAATGAGTGGCGGTCGCTGGGACCATGGTCAAGAGGGCTGTGATATCAGGGACAACGGGATACTGTGAGACCGTAATTTTGTTGAGAGCCCGCAGATCGATGACAAACCGATAAATTTTGGGGGCCGCGGGAGAGGGATCAATACATTTTTTAAGAACTGGAATAATTGGGCTGTTACACTCATTACCACGTGTCTCCTCAACTACTCCCGTCTTCATGAGATCTGATATTATAGATAATAGGGCAGCCTCACCTTCCTGGGGAAGGCGATACTGGCGAAGCCGGGGCAGTTGGGCACCTTGCTGGATACGGACAGTATACGGAGAAATGTCGAGAAGTCCTACATCAGTGTCAGAAGTGGCCCAAAGTGATGAGGGTAAGGCCTGCAGAACGGGAGGGAGGGGTCCAGAGAGGAACATAGTGGCGGAGGAATCTGGTGATATGGTAAGGGACACGCCATCAGGACTACAAGAAATGGTAGCATGTAAAGCCTTTAACAAATCCCTACCCAGCAAATTTTCACTACATCCAGTCGTGAGAATCAAAGGAGCATCCATATGAGCTGGACCGAGATCCAGCGGGAGAGGCTTAGAGATGGGGTTGGTGACAGGGACCCCAGAAAAACCCACGGAGACATTGAGAGAGCCAGAAAGGGGTGCCTCCGGTATCAAGGTGTGCGCAACCGAGGATCTAGTAGCCCCGGTGTCTAGGAGAAACTTCTTTTATCCCCTGCAACTGACATCCGGACATAAGGACCTCGCTGATCCACAGGAATCGGCACTCTTACATTACCCCTTTCCTGGCTTTCCTATGGCTGGTAGAAACCTGTCTCATCGGTCTCATCATAATCATCGTTAAAGTATGTCCTAGTGGCCTCATACCCGTTGTCAAATCTGTTAACTGTACCCTGGGGCGGACCCATACGGGGTCGAACATTAGGATCTGGTGCACGCCTCTGCCTAGGAGGTCCCATATTTCCTTCCCTTTGAGTTCGGGGCCTAGTTTTTCCCGACTGAATATTCTGGGCTAATACCGGGCATTCACTAACCCAGTGGCCATAAGCCTTACAGTAGGCACACTGGTCTTTATCAACGGGACCTGCCGAACTGATGGACTTCTGTAAAGGAGACTGAAGGGGGCGCTGGGGCAGCCTCTGGAACTGGTCCGAAGGCAGACCTTGGCCTCTAGCATTTTGTCCCCGGGGTGGATAAGCTTGTTGTAACAAAACTTTCGTTTTAAGGTCCTTGTTCTTCCTAACCTCTTTGTCTTTATCTTCATTCTCTCTATTCTCATGATATTGGGCCATGGCAAGGATGCCTGCCATAGTCTGAGCTGACCACGTACTCTCAACCTTCTTAAGGCGGGCCGAGAGATCCGGTAATAAATTAGATACAAATTTATCAATAAACACTGAGCCCGAGCCAGGGGCTCTAGCGTCCAATCCACTGTGACTTTTGTACTCAGTTTCGAAGCGGGTGAAAAAATCAGCAACAGACTCATCCTTACGTTGTTTACATGCATTTATCTTATCCCAATTAACAGCTATTTCGGGCAAAAGGGTCTTCATGAGTTGCAACAGATGGCCTGGGAGAGCCAGAATAGCCGGATCAGGCTTAGTCCCTCCCTCTCTGTCATTCTCCATCCTCTCAAAGTCGGTCCAGTCACCATGCAAAGCGGCATTATGGTTGGCATGGTGTATTTTGTCCCATATGTCGGGTGGTACTACTGACCCGAATAATAAGTCAATATCCTCTAAGGTAAGGACACCAGAGGAAACAATCTGACCTAATTCCTGATAGTAAAGAGCCGGATTCTTACGGGGGTCTGGTAATTGGGATTTCAATTGAAGAACATCCGCTCTTTTCCATGGGACATGCACCCACATCCTACGCCAGTGGGCTGGGACTGCTCCAACACCCTGGTTATTGGCGAGCACTGCAGGGATAAAGACGGGAGCTGTCTCTCTCATAGGCATAGCTTTGTCATTCGGAGATGGCGGAAAAGCCGTTGTGTCTCTGAACGCAATCATGGTAACAAGGGCTTCATGCATATCATCTCCCTGAACATGACCCTTGGCAATAGTCAGTTTTAAATCAATCAATCCCCGGGGAGTATCTATGAACAATGCTTCGTATCTTTTCATTATAAGTGTGCACATATACTCGGCCATGTCTGTTTGTTGTATGGCCGTCCATTGTCTAAACGTTGACCAGATATCTTTAACGCCATAAATATTACCATTATTTACCCAAAATGCACATTGTTTTCGCATAGCGTCCCTTTCACTACTCCCAGCGAGTTCAGCAGACCTCAAAGACTCCTTTCTAGGGGTACCGAAGAATCCAAACAGGGTATTGGGCATAAGGGAGGACCATCTTGTTCAGTCCAGAGTGGCATAAGAGTCACCAAGAGGGGTACCAATAGACTGATTATCAAGCAGACGGGAATGTATGGTCGGGGTTGGGTCAATAGGTGGGGCGGTATGAACTGTCGGAGGGAGGGGTGCTGGCAGGATGACGGGAGTCAAAGGATCAGGCAGTGGTACAATGGGTGGGGCAGCCTGAACCACCACTGGTGGGGGTGGAGCGTTAGGAACATTTTGAGGAAGAGCGGGATACATAGGAGCCGGAGCATAGGCAGGAGGTGGACCTTCAAGAATAGCATTCAACAACGAGTCCCCCTCTTCTCCTTCAACCTCAAGGTCCCTGGGAGAACGGGCGGGGTAACATTTTGTCGCCTTAGCCCTATGATGCCTATCTGCCATTTCAACCCCTTCCTGAACCTTATTTTCTAAATGCGCTTTCGCATGATCAGCCATAGACATCCTCTCTTTCTTTTTATTCAACGCTTGCTTTTTTCTCATTTTTTGATCTATTTCTTTCCTCCACAACGCGGTGGCGTCAAACATGGCTTGACGAGACCGTTTGCGGAGCAGCTGCTCCTCCAGGCTCGAAAGAGCCTGGAGATCAAAGGAGCCAAACTGTGGCCACTGTAATTCAACATTGCTTCGTTTCGTATATTTTACCCATAAGGAAGAAAACATGATAGCAGATGGCCCATATTTAACATACATCTCATAACTTGGAGTTCCTTCTGGAGGAAACGGGCAGGCTGCCTCCAGAAGGGAGTCCTCTGTACATACGCAACAACATAACTTTCGGAACTTACTACTGACTGGCATATTTTTACTTCAGGCAGACAACAGTGGGAGAAAAATACTCACCTCACTGGCTTGGCTTTTGCAAAAGTCAATACAGACAGAAAACAGAGCACAAGTGGTGGATGATCAGTCCACCCTTACCCGAAAATGTTGTTCTCTTCTGCAGACGTAGGCACGAGTCCAGATCCAGACAGAGACCGCACTAAAGGGGGCACCAGCGGGACGCAGTCAGGTGGCCCAGACCGGATGGGGAAGACCGTGTGCAAGACTTCTGGTCTACCGGACTTAAAATGGTCCCTCGGGTAGGGTACCTCCGTCGGACTTCCACCACAGGCCCCCTCACGACCACCGGGCCAGACCTACGTCTCCGTGGTGTCCCTATACAGGCGCCATTTGTAGAACCAAGAAAAGCCCACCTCAAGGAGGAGTGGGGGCTTGGCGGTGCGGGAATCACCCGAGTCTACTCTTACCCTCCTTATATAATAAAGTGGACCCGGAAACCTTCGTCTGCAGAGAGAACCACCTTTATTACAATAGCCCGGGCTATGGAACAGAGTCCCAAGCTAGTCAGAGACAAAACCTAGGAGGCTGCTGCTTTACTCCACAGCGAACAAGCCTTATATACATTTTTATTCTACTCTTTTGGCATTCAGTCCATTGTTCAATCAGGGCAGTGTTTGTAGTTGATGACCTGATCAAGGCTCGGCATTCAGACCATTGTTCAATCAGCTTGATCAAGACTCGGCATTCAGACCATTGTTCAATCAGCTTGATCAAGGCTCGGTCAGTCAGACCATTGTCCAGATGACCTGATCACGGTGTCAAGGATGTTTACCAAGCAGGGAGCAGAAGATGAAAAACAAGCTTGTTTACACAGGGCATAGGTGTCTCATGGCTTTCTGTTGATGAATTGGCTAACTGCAAAGAACAGGGGGCTTGGGTATGTGATAGGTTTTTTTAGCGTCAGCAGAAATGGAGGCTGTAGGCAGGGTTTTGTCACGAGATGGCAAGGAATGGAGGAATGTAAGGAAATTAATAGGACCTAGTGAAAACTTATTTTCTTCAGCCCCATGCCAGTCACACAGATAAAAAGGCCTGTTCACATTACTGCTGTACACAGTACGGGTATGCTGACACTACAGTAATCATGTCATTAAACACCTTCATGAGGGTAGCACTTGGTGCTCCCCTCCCTGAAGGTAGATGACATTACCATGAGACAGGCCTAGGCTATGGACCACACACATGATCCACGTTGATCCAGGACTAAAAATCAGTACCAGGTATACAGATATATTTGCAGTTGGGGCACTCAGGGTAGCTATGCACATCTGTTACCATGCCGGTGATGTTTCTGTTTCAGCACAGCCACTGCAGAAAAGGGATCAAGGAGAGAAGTGGATAACCCAGGGCAAAAGCCAATGAAATTGATGTGTCTGAAAGGTAAGTGAGGACAAAGGCTGCTTCATTCTCCTGCCTTTGTGGTACGCAAACACACACAGAAACATACACACACACTTTCAAGTGCCAAATACCTTTCTGCACTAGAAAGTAAATACTTTTGTGTTGCTCTGTGAAGCATTGCTTTACTTTGTGATGGTGCAAAGCCTTACTAGACCTTGGTACACTTATGTGGCATGAGAATATGAGACTGGGAAATCAAGAGAGAGGAAGAGCAACATGAATACAAGTGACTGTGGGATAGAAAATGAGCAGGGACACAAGCAGCATGGGGTGAAGGTACTGTCAGCCACGGGGACAGAAGCATCCAAAGTGAACATCAAAAACTCTTGTGTGTCAACAAGATTGTAAAACAGCTACAATGGGAGAATTGCTCAAATTTTTATTGAGGACAACAATTGCCCATTGATCAGTGGCGTAACGAAACTTGAGGGGGGCTCCCTGCAAGGTACATGGATGGGACCCCCCTCTGACTCAATCAGTAGCTCTCAGGCAAGTGTACCCGTTCTGAGGGGGGCCCCCTGCAGCTCAGCCCCCCCGCACCGCAGGGGCTGCGGGGGCCTATGTTACACCACTGCCATTTATTCAGTATCTCTGCCTTGTTTTTTTATGAAGCTTAAATTTGTCTAAGGTAATATATCATCAGGTAAAGCATGCATCAAGGAGTATGATTTGCATGAAAGCAGAAAATGAGACACCTTATATAACTTCATGCTTCCAATGTGACACGGGCATCAAGGACTTATCTCGATAGCCATATACCAACCTAGCAATTAATGGCTAAACATCGAAGATAGGGGCAATATCATTACACAAGAGCAGGATGCCTCAGACTGAAAGGAGCATTGTTGTTTTTTCCACCAAGGGTTTTATTCATGAGCTCAAGTTACCATTTCATGCAGATCAAATAATTACCTTCAAGCTTGGAACACATTCTTCAAGAGTGGTATTTGGGTCAGTTTGATGCCACTCCAAAATGTTTTTTTAATCTATGCTGAAAAAGCAACCATAAGGACCTTTAAATTGTGGTTCAAGTTGTAGACTACTTACAACTACCTACAATACAAAAATTAACATATGACACATTTCAGCAAGTCATGCTGTTAAGCAGCACCAAGAACATTAAGGCTATAAATAAATAGTAAATCTATACAGTTCTTTTTTCTGTATTCACCTAGGGTTATTAGATTTCAAGTCAATTATAATGCTTAGAAAATGAAAATCTTCAAGACCTTTATTTTGTCCAAGTATGTTTGGTTAATACTAGCTTAGGGGAGCTCTAACTTACAAAGACGAGGCGTTTGTGATTTAGATAAGCTTATCGATTGCTAGAAGGATCAGGCAAACCATTATTAGCAATACTTATATTAATGTCTGCGACACATTGCAAAATACCTTACGTTAACACCAAATTGCACTATAACATGAATTAGACAATGTTGCTATATGGCATACAACGCACCATCAAGTCTGCCAATAGACCTTCATTCAGCAAGACATTGCTCACGTTGCTACCCGCATGGGTTTTCATCATTGCAAGATCACTCCTTTCTGACCACACTAATTGCATAGCAGAAAGCAACATACCCACGTTAGAATAAGTCTTACAGATCAGCAAGGTGAATATAGAATGCTTCATCAGACCTTCAAGAATTACTGAGAAATCTAGTGTCAGTCCACTTGAAAATGCCATGCCAAGCTACTGTTTGGGAGAACAATTCACACATGCATGCCAGGCTTTATCAGCCAGCCCTCCAAACTGGGAAGAGTTACTGCCACAAGATGCACACTGAGAAGCATAAAATAATGTGCGGCTAAGAGAAGAGTAAGATAATCTTGCCTAGGCCAAGGAGACATTGGGGCCGATTCCGATCTCGGCCGGTAGGGCTCCGAATTGGATTCGGCTTAACCGGATCCGATTCGGAGCCCTATTTCCCGACTGATTCGTACGCGCGTCCGGGCGAGCGAGTACGATGCGAAATCGCCGACCGACTCGTCCGGGCGTCCCGACCGCTCCGACCGACTCGTTCCCGGGTCTAACCGCACCGACCGACTCGCACGGACTCGACTCGCACCGCGCAATGGAGACGTTCCCCGGCTGGGTAAGTACGATGCGCGCCGCGAGCAGTCCGACCGAGCCGCGCACTCCGGCTCGAAAGAGCAGTCGGAGCCGTACTTCGGGGGTCCGTGTCAGACCCCCCTGTACGCGTAGCCACGCGAGTTGCACACAGGGGGGACCCATGGGTCCTCCCTACCTGTGCGTGTACGGCGCGAGTCGCTTCATCGCGTACCCGCTCTAGGGGGCGCACTTGTCCGCCTCGCACCCATTGAGTCAATGGGAGCCCGCGTACGCGTTGTACGACAGGCTCCCATTGACTTCAATGGGAGTCCGACCGACTCGAGTCCGATGGCATACGTGCGCATCGTACTCGTTCGGTCGGGCTGCATGGGTCCGATTCGGTCGGAAATCTCTCCGGATCCGGCTCGGTCGGAGAGATTTCCGGCCCGAATCGGAATCGGCCCCATTGTGTTGGCAAAAAATGAGCTTCACAAACAAAGAGTCACCTTTTGACATTCAACCTTACCTGATCACTGACATAGAGAGATTGTTTCTCGGGGTATGGAAAGACGGCTTAACCTTCACAAGGAATTCATAATACTTTCAAACACTTAACAGAGACTTCCACATCTTGTCATCACAGGAAAAGGGGCACTAAACCAGAGGATTTGCCTGAAAAGAATATTGTCACTAAATACTGTGCTGTAGACTGCTCACCCCATGAGTCCACATCACTCGTCCCCAAAACCACTCGTTCCCCTCATGGCTTAAGGTACGAACCACTATTTAGCCCTAACACCATTCCAGCACCTGGTCAGACTCATCGCCACTTGGAGGGCCCTTGGAGACTATTCACAGTCAAGGGCTGATCTTCATTGGTTTCTAAATAAGTAAGAGGGAAATGTAGTGTTGTCATCATCAGTGTGACCATGAGCCGCACATGGTGACACTTTATTTCTAGCACACACTCTCTTGCCGACATGCATTTGACATACAGAGGATGGGGCAAGGGAAAAACAGGAGATCAAACTGGTCAAACAAATGTCTTTCTGTGCGGTTTTGGCAATACAGAGCCCCATCCAGCCATTTGCTATGTCAGACATGGCTGTTCACTTTAAATGGTTTAATAAAGGCTTGCTCTATGCTTGCTAATGTGTCAGCTATGCTGGACTGTACACTGCATTCTACACAATTTACAAAATTTCAAGGAAGTAATTTGGGATATAAAATTCAGGTCCCTCTTGTTCCAGGGCTAGACAACACGCATCCAAATAGTTTTAACTTGTTTTTTTCTATCTCAATTTTCACTAAATAATTATTGTGACTGTTTTATTGTCAGGTTCTTAGAGGGTAAATAATATGATTTCATATGTTGGATGCAACTGAGGCACCCCTTAGGAATAGCCTTATGCATAAAACCTACATTTGAAGTGCCACATTCTTGAAAAAGGGAAACCAGTTGTGGGCTTTCCTGTTGTTGAAGGTGTCATTAAACGTTTTGAGAATAGCCTTATGCAGAAAACATACATTTCAAGTGCCACATTCTTGAGAAAGAGGACCAGCAGAGGGCTTTACAATTGTTTAAGATGTCGTTGAATGTTTTGAGATTTAGTCACATCGAATAAGTGACATAATCTTCTCCATGGCAAACAACTTAATGAAACGTACCCAATGCCAAATGTGGATGATGGATGGGACCTTCAAAATGTGTCCCAAACCATTCACTCAGATATACACCATGCATTGTGAATATCAAAACACCAATATCCCTTTCATATATGCTTTACTCCCTAATAAACAAAGCAGTAGAAACTATAAATTCCTAAACTATATAAAACAACAAACGAATAACTACTACCCCCAGAAAATAATCATAGACTTTTAACAAGTTATGATTCAAACAATACTAAAAATATACCCCCACACAGCCATACAAGGAAGTTACTATCACTTTAATCAAAGTATATAGTGACACTTCCAAAAATCTACAATGAGGCCTTGATTACGAGTACGGCGATCCCAAAACCACCGAACCTGGGGTGGCGGTCCGATTCCCGTCTCCTCACCGGTCCGGCCACCCGATTGTGACAATGGCGGTTGGACAGACAGAAAATCACCGCCAGGATCCTGGGTCCCGCGGCGGTGGGGAAAGTGGCGGGAAATGGAGGCGGTGCCGATGTCGGTACTACTATGCCTATTCCGACTCTGCAGTGAAAAGGTTGATGGAAAGGCAGGGAATGGGTCCCAAACAGAGCCCCCTGGTGTTTTAGCCCATTGAGCATTGTGGCTGGGGATACATGTTGTGCCCCCCTGTGCCTGCACTGTCTTGCATGCACTGTGTGCCATGCACGACATGGTGCATGGTAACAGTGCAAGCACGACAGTGCAGGCGCTGCAGTGCGCCGGCATTGCCTTCAGGCTCACTCTGTGAACCGAAGCATGCAGTCACCACAAGACCGCTGCCAGCCCACCGCCTGCCTGCCGGTAAACTGAAAATGCAGCTGTCAGGATGCCACCGGCTTGGTGGCTTTCTTCCGACCGCCGACGCTGCGGCCTGGCGGTCTGACCACCAAGGTCGGAATCAGGGCCTAAGTGTAGAATATGTCACTACCAGCCAATTCGCCTTCATAGTAAAAAAAATGATAGCTCTACCATACTTCCCTGTCACAGAGGAAGCCAACAACTACAAATTACTAATAGAAAGCCCTTTATATCAACAAAATGAAGACTACTAATGGATGATTTCGAAGATACCTGGGTTGGCAGACTGCATCGGTCAGGACACAGACGCCAAGCCAAATTCCAGATACCATGGTGGAATGTCTATGACAGCACCCTGGCACAGGATGCCAAAACAAACAACACAGTGGAAGGATGTCATAATGCCTTCCAATCCACACTAGGCAGAACTCAACCTACATTATACAAATTTATTGAAGCAATACAAAAAGAACAAAGCTACCAAAAACTGAGAATAGAACAATCAGTTACCGAAATTGGCCCAAAACGTAACAAATAAACTAAAACAATTTACGACATGCTACAAAGTAAAGTCAAAATGTTCATAAATAACAAAGGAATGGACTACTTAGAACAAATAGCCAAATCTATCTTCTTAAACAAATATTAACCCATCGATAACCTCAAAAACGATGACATACTCTCACACAACAAACCAAATATATATATATTTAATAATAATATAAATATTTTATTACATCAGTGAAAAATTATATAAAATAGAAAAAAATATTAATCACTGATATAATACAAATATTAAAATATATTTTTTATAATACTAACCAACTTAAAAACAAATTCAATCCATAACATCAAATAAATACAATATATAATGCAAACAATACCACATATAAAAACATAAAAATGCAATATAACATTTCCCACCCACAACAAAAAATTAATATAAAACCTAATGATCTGTAGATGCAGATCTCTCGCCAAATCCAGGTAGCAAAAAATAGTAATCCACCAGTAAAGAAATCTTATACAAAAAGGCCCCAAAAAAATGCACAAATATTAACAATCCAATTGAAATCCCTAGAAGCAATCCAAATTGTATACAAAACCCCCAATAATATTTTTTTTAAAAACTACTCCAGGAAACCCAAAAATAAGGAAATCTAAGTAAAAGCAATTGATTTACAATAAACCAAAACAGATTTCCTTAAATAAAAAAAAATCATAAACTTCCCATTAAATCATTTGTAAACACAAACCTGTAAAAGAAACATGAAACACCCGCCTGTACAATACATTACAGTCCCAAATAAATACATACATAACACTTAATCATCAAAACTTTAGTAACATCACATATTTTAGCAATACCTTAATCATACATTAATAATACATTTTAAAAAACACAACACAACACGACAGCATAGTGCAAACCCGTAACAAAAACCCATCTAAACATACTAATAAAAACCATTAAACAACACTATACCCAACTTTTACATAGTCATCCTACATCCCCCCACCCTCAAAACCCTTAAAAAGCTATAGAAAGAGACTTACTAGTTCCAACAATCAGCAGCACCTAACCGCTACTTGCCTCCTTTAAAAACGACCCAAAATAACACCGATAGACTGCAAAATAGAAGCTAGCAGTAAATGACATGGCCACCAAATGAAACTAAAAAAAAAGACTTTCTCCCAATAGAAATCAATGGGAAATATAGTAAAAATGTTCATAAATATTTTTAAAAAATGTAAATTATTGAAAATGTTAAACATGTCAAACAATGTTATAAACAATTTTACAAAAATTGTGAAGTATAAATTAAATAATAGTATAAAACATATATAATTATTTATTATATATTTAGGATACATATGTTAAACAATGTTTAAAAAATGTATGTTAAAAAGTTTAACAAATATTGAATAGTTATATTGACTCAAAATAACATGTGGAAATGTACATTATACAAATATGTATAAAATCTGATTTATTTCTGTTTTTTTACAATTAAAAAAGAAATTCTTTTATTTACTTCACTTTATATTTGCTAGCATTTGTATTTTGAAAATATATTTGACAAAATGTAACAGTATACAATAAATTAAACTTGTCAAAAAATAAAATTTGAAACATGTGTGACATCTTTTTATTAAACTAAATTTGGGGAAAATCTTAACCACTAAAGGGGTGACATTTACAACTCCAATCTAAACCAAATTGGGGAAGGTGTTGACACTAAACGGGTGACATTTACTATTCCCACTCCAATATAAACCAATTTGGGGGATGTGTTGGACACTAAAATGGTGTAACCTTACTTTTCCCACTCCAATCTAAACGAACACAGGGAAGGTGTTGGACACTAAAAGGGTGATATTTACTAATACCACTCCAATCTAAACCATTTGAGGGAAGGTGTTTGACACTAAAGGGCTGACATTTACTTTTGCCACTCCAATCTAAACCAATATACTATTCTTACTCCAATGTAAACCAATTTGGAGAAGATGCCAGACACTGAAGGGGTGGCATTTACCATTCCTACTCCAATCTAAACCAATTTGGGAATGGTGTTGGACACTAAAGAAGTGACATTTACTGTTCCCACTCCAGCCTAAACCAACTTAGAGAAGTTGTTGGACACTAAAGAAGTGACATTTACTATTCCCACTCCAACCTAAACCAACTTAGGGAAGCTGTTTTACTATTCCCACTCCAGCCTATACCAACTTAGGGAAGTTGTTGGACACTTAGGGGCCGATTCCGATCTCGGCCGGTAGGGCTCCGAATCGGATTCGGCTTTACCGGATCCGATTCGGAGGCCTTTTTCCCGACCGATTCGTACAGTCGTCCCAGCGAGCAAGTACGATGGGAGCGCACGTGAAATCGCTGACCGACTCGTTCCCGGGTCCCTACCGCTCCGACCGACTCGTACGGACACGGCTCGCACCACGCAATGGAGACATTTCCCGACCGAGCAAGTACGATGCGCGCTTTGAACAGCCTGACCGACTCGTAGCGTCCGGCTCCAAAGAGCTGTTGGAGCAGGACTTCGGGGGTCCATGTCGGACCCCCCTGCACGCGTAGCCGCACGAGTCGCACACAGGGGGGACCCAAGAACATGCATGTACGGTGCGAGTCGCACCGACGCGTACCCACTGTAGGGGGCCCCCCTGTTCGCGACGTACCCATTGAGTCAATGGGAGCCTGTGTACGCGTTGTACGACCGGCTCCCATTGACTTCAATGGGAGTCCGACCGAATCGAGTCGGGCAGCATACGGCCGCATCGTACTCGCTCGGTCGGACTGCGGGAGTCCGGCTCGGTCGGAAATCTCTCCGGATCCAGCTCGGTCGGAGAGATTTCCGGCCCGAATCGGAATCGGCCCCTAAATGGGTGTCATTTACTATTCCCACGCCAATGTAAACCAATTTGGGGAAGGTGTTGAACACTAAAGGGGAGACATTTATTTTTCCCACTCCAATATATAAAAAAAACTCACAGAAAGTGTTGGATAATAAAGGGGTGACATTTATTGTTTCAACTCCAATATAAACCAATTTTAAGAAGGTGTTGGACAGTAAGGGGGGTGACATCTACTATTCCCACTCCAATCTAAACCAATTTAGGGAAGGTGTTGTACAGTAAAAGACTGAGATTTACTATTCCCACTCCAAACTAAACCAACTTGCGGAAGTTGTCGAACACTAAAGGGGTGAAATGTACTATTCTCACTCAAATCTAAACAAATTTAGTGAAGGTGTACATAACTTAAAAATGCAAATTAATTAAATCCAATTCAAAATAAAACTTTTCACCTACAATATAATATTTTACAAATACAAAATACATAATTAATACTACCCATTATCACACTTAAGAAAATTATATATTTTTCTCAAATGTTATATTAAAACACACAAATTTAAATGACTATAATTTACACAAAAAATTAAATTAAGAAATGTATTTTTTATTTTGTAATAGAATTTCAAAAATGTTATTTATTATTTACTACAATTCCATTTTGTTTTAATGTACATTTTTCTCCCCTAAAACTTTTTCTGAAAAAAATCAAAAAATGATCAACATTTTTGACATTATGATGATATTTTTTTTCTTTCTAAATATTATTTTTTAAGTTTTTTTAATAGGATTACAACAATTCCATACAAAAATAATTATTTGTATTCAAACATTTAAATAAATGCAAAGATATAATTATTTAAACATTTTCGAAAATATTTTAAATATTTTTGAATATTTAGGGCCCGATTATGATATCAGGCGGTCAGACCACTGTCTGCTGTTGCGGTAGTCAGGAGACCGCCCAACAAGCATTCCGCGATCCGACTGCCCAATTACGATATGACCACCGTGGTGGCAGTCGGAAAGTGCTCATTTACACTGCGGCTTGTGCTGTGGCCCAGGAAAAGGGCCACAGCACAAGCAGCAATGTTAAGGAGCACTACATGTGCCCCCAGGGCCATTTTGCAGTGGCCCACAAGGGATGGGGGCCTGTTTAGGGTCCCCAAATTCCCTTTCCGATTGGCCTTTTCATGGCGGTCAGACCGCCATGAAAAGGCTGTCGGAAAGGGACATCGTTATCCTGACGGCAGTGCCTGCCTTGGAACCACCACCATTCAAGGGATACGATTCTGACTGCCGCCCCAACGGGATCGTAGATCCTGTCAGAGGCAGCGGTGTTCCCACCGATGCTTTCGGTCCGACCGCCTGCATCATAATGTGGTGGTTGGACCGAAGGGCTGTCTGTCGGTGGGACCGCCACCGACAGGCTGTCCGTGGCAGTCCCACTGACATCGTAATGAGGCCCTTAATATTTGATTTTCAAAAAAATATTGAACTGTATCTTATGTCACATTAAATTTAAAAGTAATATAATGAAATACATTTTTAAATTAATTAAAAAAATTGCATATCTAAAAAATTATTTACTTAAAATGTTAAATTATATTTTAAATGTTTTCAAAATCTCCCCACTCTTATCTCCTATTACGCCAATATCGCGCTACTAAAAGAAATTTTAAATTCTTAAACAAGCATTGAAATGAGTAAAATGTACAAATTATAGCAATTTATTAAATAAAAAATATTCTAAAATCAAAACATATTAAAAAAATAGGAACAGATAGAATAAAAAACAATACATTACATACTATTTTACACTGAAAAACAATACTATACCCAACGATATTTAACACATCGATATTTTTCACATCAATATTAAAAACTACACTTAAAACAATATTTTTACCTTCAATATTCCTGTCCACGATATACATGAGACCCCGATATTCTTGCACAATATTTCTGCAACACAGTATTTTTTATTCGAAATTTGTTCAAACATGTGTCACATCCTAAGCCTCTGAATTTTGGCTCCTCTGTAGTTTCTTGGTATCAGACATGAGAAGGCTTAGCTAGATCCTATTGCAGTAGTCAGCTCTGAGGAGAATCTGAAGATATGTTATAGGCATGACACGCTGAAAGTTTTGTCTCTTAATTGATGCGTTTAATTTGGGGCTTTGAAAGAGGCATTTACATCAAAAGAAATTTTGGAGGGAGAAAAGGAGTTGAGACAGGGAAACAATTGGAAATAAAGCATTAAAAAGACAATTGGCGGAAACAGAGATGAAAAGAGTAGTGAAAAGGAGAACAAAAAAGAGAAATGTTCATGTCAATGGGAAAGAAAAGAGACCCCATACTTAAAACAGGAGCAAAAGGAAAGTGAAAGTGAGGGAGTGTGTAAAAAAATAAGAAGGCATGACTAAATTTAGAAAAGGTAATGTAATGATAGATCTTTGTAGATGCTTGAAAGAAATGTAGGGGCATATTATCAAGGGCAGTATCGCCACTTTAGCAGCACTTTTTGCCGATAAAGCGGCGATATTTTTATCGCCCCATTAGCAAGCTGTCGCTAACAGCTGTTAGCGACAGCTTAATGGCGATAGCGGCCGTTTTGTTGCCGCTTTGCATGTCAGCGATAATTATCACTAATGACATGCAAAGTAGGCGTTCCCAACTAAAAGCAACTGCAAACAGTCGCAAACACAACTTCCCCCTATTATCAATGCCCGCGAGCGATAAAAAAGTCACGCTAACCGCGATTATCGCTGGAATTTAACACCTGCTAAAAACTTGACTTACCTATTTTCTCAATGGGAGGTGGATTGTGAGGCTAAGTCCACCATGGCCTATCATCAAGGATTCCCCTATCGCTGGTGTTTTATCGCAGGATTTCCTGCGATATTCTCGCATTTCGCTGGATTTTTTATCGCCTTGGAGATAAGCGTTGCTAATAACGCGCTATCTCGGCGATGAAATCCAGCGATAGCCGGCGATAAAAAAAACAGCGCTAAGCGCGCTTTGCGATAATTATCGCAAATCGTTGCTAATATGCCCCGTAGTTATTAGATGAGGTGGGGGAAGACCCACTCAAACTATAAACACAATCCTTGTCAGGGTGACTCACAAAAGTCACTAAATATACCTGTGCTTAACCTTCTGGCAGCTTGCCACAAAAGCAGTCAAGCTTAACTTAAAGGCAATGTGTAAAGTATTTATGCAGCACTCAAAACAGTACTAAGTGAAAAAACAACACAAGAAGAATCTCTAACCAATTTTGAAAAACAGAGCTAATGTTAATTAATAAAATGCCACCAAAATGTCATAAATCCAATAAGTAGAACCAGAGTTATGAGTGTTTAAAGTTTTAGGTTGAAAATTGCACTAAAAAGCACAAAGTACTGCTTGCGGTTTCTGGTTGTGCTGGACTCAGGTAAAGTCACAGGCTGACAGGGATGGAGCAAGATCAGACGCAGGGACCAGGTTTCTCCCACTGAAGAGTTAGCCTTCTTGAGTCCGAGTCCATGCGAGGAGCTGCATGTGAGGCTTCACGTTGGCAGTTAACGCAAGGGTTGGCACAAAGAGCAGGTAAAGCGTCGCAGATGGTCACTGTTTATCGCGAAGTGCCCATTGCCAATGGAGCTTTGCATTGGCGGTCTACGCGGACTCTTTCCGTTGACACAGGTTCTTTAAGCAGATGTGAAGAGAAGGTCATTGCTGGAGATTTGGATCAGCGCCCATCATGGATGATCATCGCGAGTGGTCAGTTTGCAGTCACAGAGAGCCCAAAAACCTCTGGATCTTCACCTGGAACTCAAAACTAGTAATTCTAAAGAAGGAGGAGTACTCTGTGATGCCAGCCAAGGGTTCAGAACTTGGAGGGCACCTCTTATGGATCAGGACTCACTCCGGAAGAGGCTCACTCTGGGCTCAAGCTGGTCTATGTTGGTCAACTGGACAGCTGCAGGAGAGGCCTCTGGAAGCTTGTTGTGTCCCTATAGCTCAAACAGGAGGCCAGCCAACTGACCCTTTCAGGCACTTCTGGGGAGCTTGGGATCAATGTAAGCAGGTCCAGTTTTCAGGGCAGTCCTTCTGAATCTTTCACAGTTCCAGGAGTGTTCTGATGAGAGGTTCTGAAGGTGCTATTCTTAAACAAAGTGCCAGCTTGTGGGTGAGGGGAAACCCAAAACACCACAGGGGAGCCATTCACTGTCACGTGACTCTGGTCACTGGCAGAAAGGTACATTTGATTTAGGCAGACAAAGGCCAACTTGGGTTGTAATTAATGTGAACTGATAATTTGTATTGTACTATATCTGTTGTTTCATTTGTTTTTGGGTTGTAATTAATGTGAACTGATAATCTGTATTGTAATATTTCTGTTGTTTCATTTGTTTTTGTTTAAATTGTGTACTTATCCACTGTTCTGCTGAGATTTATGTCGGTGGGAGGGAAGATTGTTTGTGAATGTATTTTGTATGTGATTTTTTGTGTGCGACAATAACAACATTTTGTATGATGTTTGTATATAAAATTAAAAAATAAATGGTGACCACTCTTATTGAGTAAAGCGGCTACGAATGAATCAAATTTGAATAGGAGTAGTCAGTTTTGGCATTGTTTATTTGGTAGTATTTTGTGGTGGCTCAGCCTTACAGACTTTAGGAGCCCAACCTCTGTTGTTTGGTGTAACTTTCTAAAAGTGGCATTTTTAGAATAGTAACTTAAAATCTGACTCTGCCATTAAAGATTATTTTAAATGACAATTCAAATAAGTGGAAGAAACAATTCTCTATCTATTCCCAAACTGAAGTTATCACTTAATAAATGTAACCCCATTTTAGTCTATAGGAGAGAGAGTCTTACAGCAGTAAAAATGACTTTAGGAGTTTTTCACTGTCTGGACATGTACAACTTAAATACAAATGTCCTAAATTGTAAATACAATGCACCCTGCCCAATGAGTGATTTTGGCCATCTTTAGGGATGACATATAAGGATTAAAAAGGAAGGATTAGGCCTGGCTAAAGATTTATTTTGCCAGGTCAAAATGGAAGTTTAAAACTGCACTACAGGCTGCAGTGGCAAGCCCAAGACATGTTTTACAGTGCTACTTTAGTAGGTGGCACAATGAGTTCTGCAGCCCACTAATGGCATTTAATTTATAGGCCATGGGTGCATGTAGGGACTTATAAGCGAATTAAGTGTACCAGTCAGGAGTAGTCCAAGTTTTCCCTGTTTTCAAAGGCGAGCACAAGCACTTTACTACTTGTTAGCAGAAGTAAAGTGCACAGTGTCCTAATAGCCCAAAAAAGCAGGGTCAACAAAGGAATGCACAAATCTGTGGTCACCTTACAGAAGGAGTCTGGTCCATCACGCATCGCAAAACATGCACTACTAATGTTAAAAAGGGTCATTTTATGATTTTGTAAAAAAAACAGGATAGAGGGCCTCATTAGGATGGCGGTCGGACTTTCGTCTGACTGCCATCGATTCAAATAAGGATGCGACCGCCACCACAGCAGGCGCAATGTCTATTTTATGTATTGTGGCGGGTGCTGCAGGCTGCAGCACCCGCCGCAGTGCATAAAATATGCCTGAAACATATCCCTCCACTAGGTGGCAGGCACCATGCAGTGCCTGCCACATGGGCCAGGGATATGTAGGGGGGCACCATAGGTGCCCCAAAACCCTAAACTGAGGCCCAGGGGAATAAGGTGGGCCTGCTACGGGCCCTCAATATCCCTTTCCACCTGCCTTTTCATGGCGGGTTCACCTCCATGAAAGGTCCGGCGGAATGGAACATCGCAATGCCTATGGCGGTGTCTGGCAGGCACCACCACCATTGTAGGCATTACTCTGCCTCCGACGGACCAACAGGCTCCTTGAGCCCGTCAGATCCGTGATAGTCGGTCTTTCCAACCGCCACACATCCGCCTGCCATCCAAATATGGTGGGCGGAAAAAATTATTGCGATGGCGATTGAACTGCCACAGACAGTCTGTGGCGGTCCCACCGTCATCGTAATCGGGCCCTTAGTCTCGACTTTGCGTTACCCAATATCAGGTTATCCTTCGTACTGGAAGCGATGTGCTGCCATTGCACATGCTCACAACATTAAAACATTTGTGCCAACTTCTGTGTGGCACACTCACGTCCTGTCAATACTAATCCTTGTGTGAGCACCAGCCACATTTCACAGTGCATTAATGACTATTTATTTTCACTCCTGTAAAAACTTGCTAATAAGTATTTGTAATGGCGTGTAAGTCCTGAGTAATGGCCATTTTTTGCCCCCCATAGATTTTTTGTGTTTGAGCTGCATACACATGAGCCCATCTGGGACAAGCCAATGAATATAAGTAGGGTGGGCCACACCTACCTCATTAATGCACATTAGGGACCTGGCTGTGAGGCAATGTGCAGCTGACTCCCTGAGATTGTGGAATTCCTCTTTGCTATTTAAAGACTTGTACATTTTTTCTCACTATCTATTGCACATAATTCTACTTCTTTGTGAATATACACCAAGGGGCCGATTACGATGTCGGGCGGAAAGCCTCCTCGACCGCGTCGGAGCCCTTCCGACCGACTCTGTCAATTTACATTCTAATCGGCCCCTATGTAGTGTAGATGCTCGCTGTTTGCCTGCAGTTCCACATTCGTGGTGACTGGTAGTATTCTTGTCTTGGTCTCATAAAATTGGTGGCTGCGATTTCAGGCAGAATACTTATAACTCAAAAATCAGGGCTTACATATTTGAATAACGTGTTTTTTTTCTTTTTTGCGAGGGGCGAACTCATGACATTTGCTAGAACCGAGACAACAAAGCCGGATTTCGAGGCAAGTAAATTGTTTGGCATCCTTCAGATAAAAACTTTTTGGAGATTTGCAGTTTACTACTTCAGTGGAGATGGCTGTAGTCTGTGAAAAATTGAAGCCAATATGAATTCCTGAATCTTAATTGTCTGTGGCTGAAGAGATTAGCAGAAGCCTAACGTGTTCACATTGCTTGACTGCCTTTGCAGCAGTACAAGGGGCTTGTTACCCCTCTTTCTTTAGACAGTTTTCAGTGTTTTCGTGCTACAGCGAATCTTCTCTCTGTTTTTTTTTTCCAGGGAGACTTTCTACAGAGACAGTCCCAGGACCTCGCTTGAACTCCTATGCGCCTAGATGTTAATCTGCATTGCTCATGTTTCAGGGCACACAGCTTGAGGTAAATATACTGTTTTCCATGCATTTTACTCTCCTCGCTTCTCTGAGCAAATAGAGATGGCATTTTTTTGCACAATAGGCTGACATAAGCAACAGAGGCGCTAACTAGAGTGTTTCTGTGCCGCCATTCTTTCAGGAACCTCCTGACTGTAGCTCTGCCACAAAAATATAATGATTTGCCAAATGCTAGCTTAGCTGTAACGTCTTGGCACTCACAAAAAGAAGTGAAAAGACAGGGGCGGAATGTGTGAAAAAAATATTTAGAAGAACTGAGGACGACTGGGGTTTTTAATAAGAGTTGTGAAAAGTACACTCCTTTGTTTTAGTCTTCAAGTCGTTTTTTTCTCGTCTTTTGTGCTCTTGGCTCGCTCGGGGCACTGCACACCCATACTCCCATGTCTGGAAGAGGCCATGTTTGATTAATCATCCATTGAAGTGGCCTTGAGACTCTGGGAATAGGAATTCAAGGATATTTACTTTGTGTTCTGTATTTGTTTTTGTGTAACTCATATGTCCTTGTCGCCTCTCTAGGTTTTACACTCTGGAAAGACAGTTTCGGCATTTTTGCAACTTTTAACAGTTGATGAAAAAGAGGCTAGCAAGTCGAAAAATAGACACGTAAGTTTTATCAAATTACAGTAGACCAAAATGTAATAAAATACCAAATGAGACAATGGCTGCTTCGAAGGAAGCAGTCTACATATTTTTTAGAGGTATCTATAGAAAAAAACCGACATTGTCAAGCGAAGGAACATGTAACTGCGAGAAGCTTTATATAAAAGATCCAAACGTGGGGCCTCATTAAAAAGTAAGGGGCTTTTTTTACAAGCCCCTTGCGCCCCCAGTACCTCACTTTTTCCCATATTAAAAGTGACGCACCGGCGGCGCAAGGGGCTTGTAAATAAGGCCCCAAGCGTTTTCCAAGGGTAATACCGCACATGGTAAATGTAAATTCGGGTCTGATACTTGCCCGATGCGATATTGTTGCGAATCCACACTTAGGATCGGGGATTATGTGTTAGTACCACACGTTTTCCCTTGTTTTGGGGTGCCTCAAAAGCCCTGTTTGCATCAGTGTTCCTTACTCTTTTAAAATGTTGTGAGCTATATGTTACATAACATTTTTATGTTGCCGAGTGCATGGTTTCACATATCTTATTTATTTATGCGTTTTTATATAGCGAGAACTTTACCAGAAGGAGTCAGAACGCTTTACTATAGAACCAGTTACATTACGTGAGGACTTCAGAGTACATGAATAATATACGAAACAAATAAACTGTAAACTCACATAAGAATGGTAGTAAGTACATAAGTCTACTACAGATACTAGTGGTTAGAGTTACATATATACAAGCTGCAAATTCACTCAAGATTACATTTTAAGAAGAGTTGAAGCGATTAGGGTTGGACAATTATATATTACATATTTACACAGCGTGATCTTCTGGCCATTGCAGGGGCTCTTGCTTTCAGCCCGTCCTTCAGGGTGCTGTTGTACTCATGGGTGGTGATCTAGTGCCTGGAGGGATCCTCGAGCTGGTGATGTCCAGATGTCCCCTACGCACATTGTCCCAATAGGCAATAAAATAGGTCTCGCAATCCGCCAAAAAATGATGAGGGTTTTGAACCCGAAACCGGTCCCGGGATGCTTGTTTCCGGTCCAGGGAAGACATGGCTTGGCAGTTCGGGCTGGACTGTTCCCATGAGGCACAGGGTCAGACTGATTTGCATATGGCCATGTCTGAACTGGGGTGGTGGAGTGAGCTAAAGAATGATGATGGATTAAACCCAGATCAGTTGACTGGGGGTGAGTGTTTGATTAGCTCTAGCGCTCCGTCCATCATCCCCTTTGGTATCGCTTTGTTCGCCCTAAGTTGGCAGGGTATGCCCAGACGGGGAAACATCCTTTACCACGAAACCATTACAACGTGGTATGGTTTCATCGTGGTTTTCACAACGCAAGTCGTTACATCGACTTGCACTGGAGGGCGCTCTAGACTAAGGAATAGTGTGAATTACTATTCCAACACCTTCCCTACTGTACGTAGACTGGAGTTGGAATAGTAATTCACACTATTCCTAAATCCAGCACCCTCCAGCGCAAGTCGATGTAATGACTTGCGTTGTCAAGACCGCGATGTAACATACCGCGTTGTGATGGTACTCGTTGTATCATCATACATTCCCCAGACGTGGGTCCCTTGCTCACTTTGCCACTGGATTCAAGATAGCCTGGCTGATGAGGGTTTTGAACCCGAAACCAGTCCCGGGATGCTTGTTTCCGGTCCAGGGAAGACATGGCTTGGCAGTTCGGGCTGGACTGTTCCCATGAGGCACAGGGTCAGACTGATTTGCATATGGCCATGTCTGAACTGGGGTGGTGGAGTGAGCTAAAGAATGATGATGGATTAAACCCAGATCAGTTGACTGGGGGTGAGTGTTTGATTTGCTCTAGCGCTCCGTCCATCATACCCTTTGGTATCGCTTTGATTGAACAGTAGCCTAGTGCTGCTTTTGACCAGGGGGCCGCACTTAACCCCTTCTGTGCGCACGACGGCCGGGAGCCGTCGTGCGCCACAGTGCTCGTGTGCGCAGGATGGCTCCCAGCCATCCTGGCACATGGCACCGGAAATCCCTCTGGTGCAGGCACCAGAGGGATTTCTTTTTCTCCCCTAAAGCCTCGGGAGCTGGGGAAGAGCTTCCCCAGCTCCCGAGGCCCCCCCTTGGTTTCTGTGAAATGACGATCAGAGCGCACGTCGCGCTGACGTCATTTCATAGAAACCGAAACCTTTCAGTTTCACTTTCTATGTGCTCAGGGGGCTATCTCAGCCCCCTGAGCACGTAGAAAGACGGGAGAGGTATCATTGGAAAGGGGAGAATCTCCCCTTTCCAATGGTACCCCTCTCCAGTGGATCCCTGCTTGGGGATCACCCCAGGAGGGCGATCCCCAAGCAGGGATCCACCCACTAGACACCAGGGAGGGGGGAGCGGCCCCATGGGCGTGGGCCTTTGCTTCCCCCCACAAAATTGGCTAAGTTCAGACTTTCTGCCCCCCCTGGAGGGCTGATGGGGCAGAGGCCCCCAATCTGCCCCCCCGGGGAGGGGCAGAAAGCCCACTAGACGCCAGGATTTTTTTTGGGGCAAGTACAATTAGGGGTGGGGGCTGCCCAAAATGGGCAAGCCAATGCCCCCACCCCCGCAAAAATTACAGTCTTTCTGCCCCCCGGGGCCCACTAGAAGCCAGGAATTTTTTTTGCCAATTTAAATTAGGGATTGGGGCTGCCCAAAACGGGCATGCCAATGCCCCCACCCCCGCAAAAATTACAGTCTTTCTGCCCCCCCCCAGGAGGGCAGAAAGCCCGCTAGAAACCAGGGATTTTTTTGGGCAATTACAATTAGGGGTGGGGGCTGCCCAAAATGGGCATGCCAATGCTCATGCAAAAATTATGGCCTTTCTGTCTCCCCTGGGGGGCAAAAAGCACACTAGACGCCAGGGATTTTTTTTGGGCAATTTGAATTAGGGAAGGGGCTGCCCAAAATGGGCATGCCAATGCCCCCCCTACAAAAATTTCAGTCTTTCTGCCCCCCGGGGGCAGAAAGCTCACTAGAAACCAGGGATTTTTCATGTAGGGGTGGGGGCTGCCCAAAATGGGCATGACAATACCCCCATCGCCCCAGAGAAATTCCAGTCTTTCTATCTCCCCGGGGGGCAGATGGGGGCAGTGGCCCCTGATCTACCCCCCGGGGGGCAGACAACCCACTAGGCGCCAACGATTACGCTGGCGTTTTTTATGCGTGGGGGCTGCCCAGAACGGGCATACCAATGCCCCCACCCCCCAAAAAAATAGCCACTGTCTTTCTGCATATCTGGGCAACCCCCCCCCCCTGACTCCCCACCAGGTGGGCAGGAAGGCCACTAGGCACAGACTTGTTTTTAGCAATGTGCCTAACTGTGGATTTTGGGCCCTAGCGCAGCCGGCACATACGGAAACCTAGCAAACCTGTACATTTTTGAAAACTAAACACCAAGGGGAATCCAGGATGGGGTGACTTGTGTGCCTCTCACCAGGTTCTGTTACCCAGAATCCCTTGCAAACCTCATTTTCTCAGTGAAAACTGACCCTTTTTTTGCAAAGTGCCTAGCTGTAGATTTTGAACCCTAGCTCTGCCGGCACCTAGGGAAACCCAGCAAACCTATACATTTTTGAAAACTAGACACCCAGGGGAATACAGAATGGGGTGACTTGTCTGAATCTCACCAGGTTCTGTTACCCAGAATCCCTTGCAAACTTCAAACTTTGTCAAAACAACCACATTTTCCTCACATTTTTGTGGTGGAAAGTTCTGGAATCTGCGTGGATCCACAAAATTCCACCCACCCCACATTCCCCAAAGTCTTGCGAGAAAAATGGTAACTCACTTGTGTGGGTAGGCCTAGTGCCCGTGACAGGAAACGGGCCAAAACGCAACGTGGACACACCACATTTTCACATTGAAAACTGACCCTTTTTTAGCAAAGTGCCTAGCTGTAGATTTTGAACCCTAGCTCTGCCGGCACCTAGGGAAACCTAGCAAACCTATACATTTTTGAAAACAAGACACCCAGGGAAATCCAGGATGGGGTGACTTGTCTGGCTCTCACCAGGTTCTGTTACCCAGAATCCCTTGCAAACCTCAAAATTTGTCAAAAACCCACATTTTCCTCACATTTCTGAGGTGGAAAGTTCTGGAATCTGCGTGGATCCACAAAATTCCACCCACCCCGCATTCCCCAAAGTCTTCCGAGAAAAATGGTACCTCACTTGTGTGGGTAGGGCCTAGTGCCCGTGACAGGAAACGGCCCAAAATGCAACGTGGACACACCACAGTTTCACAGTGAAAACGAACCCTTTTTTTGCAAAGGGGAGTCACCTGGGTTTTTGGCCCCAAGCTCGGCGGCCATCTTGGGAAACCTACCAAACCCACACAGTTCTGAAAACTAGACACCCGGGGGAGTCCAGCGTGGTATGGGTTGCGTGGTCCCCCAACGTTTTCCTACCCAGAATGCCCTGCAAACCTCAAATTTAGCTGAAAAAATCAATTTTTTTTCAAATTTCTGTGTGGGAAAGTTGTAGGATCACCGGGCTGACACAAATTTCATACCGCCCAGCGTTCCCCCAGGTCTCCCGATAAAAATGGTACCTCACTCGAGTGGGTGGGTCAAGTACCCGCGACAGGCAAGGACCCAAAACGAATTGAGGAGACATCAAAATGACCTATCACAAAACAACCTAGTTTTGCAAGGGGAATCACCTGGGTTTTTGGCCCCGGGCTCGGTGGCCATCTAAGGAAACCTACCAAACCCACACATTTCTGAAAACTAGACACCCGGGGGAGTCCAGCGAGTTATGGTTTGCGTGGGTCCCCCAACGTTTTCCTACCCAGAATCCCCTGCAAACCTCCAATTTAGCTGAAAAAAATCATTTTTTCTCACATTTCTGTGTGGGAAAGTTCTGGAATCTACGTGGATCCACAAATTTCCTACCACGCAGCGTTCCCCCAGGTCTCCCGATAAAAGTGGTACCTCACTCACATGGGTGGGGCAAGTACCCGAGACAGGCAAGGGCCCAAAACGTATGGAGGAGACATCAAAATTACCTATCACAAAACAACCTGGTTTTGCAAGGGGAGTCACCTGGGTTTTTGGCCCCGAGCTCGGCGGCCAACTTGGGAAACTACCAAACCCATACATTTCTGAAAACTAGACCCCTGGGGGAGTCCAGCGAGGTATGGCTTGCGTGGATCCCCCAACGTTTTCCTACCCAGAATTCCCTGCAAACCTCAAATTTAGCTGAAAAAGCCACATTTTCCACATATTTTTGTGTGGAATCACCGTGCCGGCACAAATGTCCTATCCCACAGCGTTCCCCTCAGTCTCCTGAGTAAAATGATACCTCACTTGCGTGGGTGGGGCAAGGGCCTGTGACTGGGAAGAGCCTAAAACATAGGGATGAAGTGTATAGCACCGAGAATTCTAAGCGCTACATTTTTTTAAAAATAGGTTTTTAGCCAATTCTGCATTGGACACCCACACAAGTGAGGTATCATTTTACTCGGGACACTAAGGAGAACGCTGTGGGGTAGGAAATTTATGCTGGCATGGTGATTCCACGCAGAAATATGTGGAAAATGTGGTTTTTTTCAGCTAAATTTGAGGTTTGCAGGGAATTCTGGGCAGGGAAACGTTTGGGGGATCCATGCAAGCCATACCTCATTGGACTCCCCAGGGTGTCTAGTTTTCAGAAATGTGTGGGTTTGGTAGGTTTCCCTAGATGGCGGCGAGCCCGGGGACAAAAAACCAGGTGCCCCCCCAAACCAGATAGTTTTTTTATAGGTAATTTTGAAGTCTCCACAGTACGCTTTCGGCCATTTCCTGTTGCAGCCACTATGCCTACCCACACAAGTGAGGTACCATTTTTATCAGGAAACCTGGGGGAACGCTGGGTGGTAGGAAATTTGTGTCAGCCGGGTGATCCTATAACTTTCCCACACAGAAATGTGAGAAACAATTAATTTTTTCAACAAAATCTGAGGTTTGCAGGGGATTCTGGGTAGGGAAATGTTGGGGGACCCACACAAGCCATACCTTGCTGGACTCCCCTGGGTGTCTAGTTTTCAGAAATGTGTGGGTTTGGTAGGTTTTCCTAGATGGCTGCCGAGCCCAGGGCCAAAAACTCATGGGACCCCCCCTTGCAAAACCAGGTTGTTTTGTGATAGGTAATTTTGATGTCGCCTCAATATGTTTTGGGCCCTTGCCTGTCGCGGGCACTTGACCCACCCACACAAGTGAGGTACCATTTCTCTCAGAAGACTTTGGGGAATGCGGGGGGGTGGAATTTTGTGGATCCACGCAGATTCCAGAACTTTCCACCACAGAAATGTGAGGAAAATGTGTTTTTTTGGACAAATTTTGAGGTTTGCAAGGGATTCTGGGTAATAGAACCTGGTGAAAGCCAGACAAGTCACCCCATCCTGGATTCCCCTGGGTGTCTAGTTTTTAAAAATGTATAGGTTTGCTAGGTTTCCCTAGGTGCCGGCAGAGCTAGGGTTCAAAATCTACAGCTAGGCACTTTGCTAAAAAAGGGTCAGTTTTCACTGTAAAAATAAAGTGTGTCCACATTGCGTTTTGAGCCGTTTCCTGTCGTGGGCACTAGGCCTACCCACACAAGTGAAGTACCATTTTTATCGGGAGACTTAGGGTAACACAGAATTGTAGAGCAACTGTTATTACCTATTGACTTTTGATGCATTTCTGCCTTCCAAATGAAAGACAATGTGTAAAAGAAGTCTCTTTGAAAAATATCCTATAATTCTCATGCTAGTATGGGTACTCACAATTTCGGAAATGTGCAAATATCTACTGTTTCTAAACTCTATATTTTGTTCTAATTTCAGAAATACATAGGTGTCTTTCATACTGATTTTTCCATGTATATATTTTCCCAAATTAATTGCTATATACCCGGTACATAATAAAAAACCGTTGCAAGACGCTGCTCAGTTATTGGCTCTGGGTTCGTCGGGTTCTTGGTGAACCTACAAGTCCTATATATCCCCACAACCAGAAACGTCCAGCGGATGTAATGCTATATTGCTTTCAAACAGCTGTCATAATTAGAAGAAGTTACAGGTGAAAACGTTGGTAGAAATGGCTGTTTTTTTCAACTAATTTTTAATTTTTCCTATATTTAACTGTTAGTTTCCATAAAGAAACCTTGAAGGATCTACACAAATGACCCCTTGCTGAATTCAGAATTTTGTCTACTTTTCTAAAATGTATAGCTTTCCAGGATTCATTATTGCTTTCATACCCATTCCTACCATTAACTGGAAGAAGGTTGAAAGCACAAAAAATAGCAAAAATAGGCTATGTCCCAGTAAAATGCGAAAACTGTGTAAAAAATGTTGGTTTTCTGACAAAAGTCTGCTTGTCCCTAAAAGCTGGGAAAATTGTGATTTCATCCCCACAAACCCTTTGTTGATACCATTTGCAGGGAAAAAACCAGACACTTTCATTTGCAGCACTTTTTTCCCATTTTTCCAAAAAAAAAGAAAATTTAGCTGTATTTTCGCTAATTTCTGGGTCCCCTCCTGGGGAATCCACAAACCCTGGATAGCTTTAGAATGCCTGTGATGGAAGAAAAGGACGCAAATTTGGTGTGGATACCTTATGTGGTCAAAAAGTTACAAGGGCCTAACCGCAAACTACCCCAAATAGCCAAAAAAAGGCTTTGCACAGGGGAGGGAAAAGGCCTAGCAGCGAAGGGGTTAAAGATGAGGAGGGCCGCATTCATCCCCTGGGCTGTACTTTGAGCATCACTGCATTAGCACCAGATTCCAGTGGTTAAAGTCAGACTCTTTTTTTATGACTTAAGGCACAGCGAGATTAGTTGCAGTAGTAATAGTAATGGTATTATCGGCATAGGCCTGTAAACAAGTACATCTGTGGACATTCACAAACTTTTGTCGTTCTCCTTTCTAGTCTATAAATGATGGTATTTTTACTCCCGCACATTGCTGGCATAAATCCCTTTCCAGGGTATGAAAAGACATTAATTACCCCTATTTTGGGTGGTGGGTGTAGGCGTTTGCACAGGGGGTTGAATTCCCTTCGTCTGGAACTCTCCGCTATGGAAAACTTCACACAGAGGGAGCTGCATCTCGATGCGAGCATCACATGTCCCTCCCCTGAATCCTCATGGAAACCTGTTCCTGGCATAGCTTTCTGTGCAGATTCCTTGCAATTATGGTGAATCACAGAAAATAGTAAATCTACACTCACATATGAATAAATCGATTGAAGAGCTGATACTTTTTTGTGAATCGGCCCATAGGGCTATTGAAGTCTGCATTAAATAAAGCTCTATAGGAACCAATTTTATTTTGTAGGGAAACTTACTCTACACTATGACTACACTGTTGGATAAAGCACAGCTACCCTCAGTGAACTCCATAATGATCCCTGATGATTCAATGTGGTGACAAGCGAAATCATTGTAATATACGGTATAAGAGAATCTTTCTGCCCAAGATTTTCTCTTTTAGACTAACCATTATATTGTTCATTCAGAATATTTTCACAAATTTTATATTGGAAGCTCATGTTCAACTGTTTTATACTTTGCATCACAAGCAGTACTTCCTTAGTTCCAACATTTGTTTTATGAGACACACCCAGTGCGATCATGATTAATCTTTTTTATATTCTGTACCACAGGGCCAGACGTACTTGGAACTTTTTTGCTTTTTTTAGCTTATTTGTTTTTATTTCCCTACTATGCTTTGCTGTTATAATATTTTTATTAACCAACCAATACATTTTACTTACTGATTCACTTAAATAGTCTTGGAAATTTAGGCACAGAGGGGAATTAAGAGACTCTGGCATGGTGTGGGAGATGGGATGATTTTATTTGAGTAACTTCAAGTGAATAATCCGATACTAGATGGTGAAACTTGCTATAACTTGTCTCTGTAAGTAACATTTAATAATATTGATTGGGTCACCAATTGTTTGAAGGGCTAACGTGGGGTCGAGGCAAATTTCTAATGTCTAAATAATAAAAAGCTTCCAAAAGTTGGAAATTAACTGCATGGCAAAAATTTAGGGAATCATTGTCAATTTACTTAAAAGTTGATAGCCCAGAGCAGAATTGGTTAGTTTGACACAGTCTCTGCAATAGCTATCACCACTGATTTTTTGTTTGCGTCTTAGAAGACACTATGAGACGTGCACTAGCTAGACACTTGTTAAGAAACACAGCCAAATGACTGCTGAAGTTGTAGAAGAGCAGGGAGCATTCTAAAACACATTTTATTAAATTAGGAAATGTTGAGGTGTTAATAGAGATGGATATTTGAGGAGGTAGATCTCATTCTGAAAAAGCAAGTGGTGGTATCATCTGAATTAGGGATAACTAAAATCTCTCTCTTTTCATCAAACATTGTACTCTACGTAATAAACTTTTTGCCTTGAAGAGCATGGCCATAGCACACTGCAAAATCTTAAGAAACTGAAAAATGTTACATAAGTTAAACATTGAGTTATGAGGGGAGGGCATGAACCTATAACAGTGCTGAAGAGAATGACTTGGCTAAATTCTGAGCAAATAAGATTACTTGCCCTAAAAAGGTATGATGAGTTGATTTTCTTATGCTCAATTTAGCAGCTGTTGTAAAATAATTCTTGACCCCTAGCATGGATGGCATTGCATTATATGCTGTGTCGTTAGCAGCACGTTTTATGTGTCAATAGTGCATTTTGTGTTACACATCTACTTTTTAATCTTTGATGAATTCAACAGAACCATCGATTCACAAATGTCAAAGCCAATATTGCAAATCAGATTCAAACCACCATTTGTCATTGAATCAGATGTGAACGACTAGAACTAGAGCTCTTACCAGCTTTGACATCTCCTCTGCTTATGTGGATCCATGAGAGCAGTGGATATGTTTGTTTCATGTCTGCTTAGCACTGATATTGTCCTTAGTATTTATTTATTTATTTATTGTATTTCTTTACATGAGCAGCAGGATGTGTCTACATAAATATCATTCATAAGGGAAAAAGAAAGCAGTACATACATTGATTGGCAAAAATATAGATAAAATACACTAGAGAGGGTGATTGATACAATCTAACATTTGCGATGGATAGACTGTGAATACAAGACACAATTTAGACAAGGTACATAGTAGTGTTTTAACAAACACTGATTGATAAGTTGAATTGGTATATGCCTCCTTAATCATTTTTACATTTTGATTACATAAGGTGATATTTCAGGGTAATTTTGAACTTGCTGAATGAGGGGCAAACCTGAATCTCAGGAAGTAGTGGGTTCCAGGGATAGAAACCTAGAAGGTAGACAGAATGGAATCTGCAAGCTGCATATGCATATAGAATCTACAAGCTGTATATGTACAAGCAACAGTTCTTGTTTCAGTGGGTACTAGGTGAATGTACAGGGAGGCTTTTACACCACCCCCCCACCACACACAATAATGCCCAGACTGCATAGGGCAGAAAGGCCAGAATTCCGTATTTACTGCAAAGAGCGCCGCATTTAAAGAGAGTGTGTGAGACAGAGGAGCGAGAGAAAGAGAGTGAGGGAGCAGGAGACAGATGAGGGAGAGAGTGAGACATGGATAGAGGAATGTTGGTGAAGACAGACAGTGATATACAGAGAGGTAGAGATAGAATATAAGAAAGGTGAGAGTGAACGGGGAGCAAAGAAGAGAGTGAGTGAGGGTCAGCATGTCAGAAAGAAAGCGATGAGGCCCTAGAGAAAGACAACAGATGCTGAAAAGGTGAGGAGAGGAGTTTCACCAATCACTGTCCAAAGTCCCTCAGGAGGGGGGAATGTGCAGAGAGATAAAGTCCCCTTGTATTGATCGCCTTCTCAAGACATTGTTAACAAAAGAAGGGGCCAGGAATGAGAGTGTAGTGTCCCTACACCAAAGAATGGGCATCAGACAGGTCGGGTAGGTGCACTTATTTTTATTTGAGCCTCTGCAATGCAGGTTCTGCGACCACTCATGTGGTCCCTCTTTCTCTGACTGCCCTCCTCTTCCTCCTACCTCCCGGTGTTCTCCCGGGCTACATCCCATATTCACACTTGCCCCGTGTCCGTTTTCTGCCCTGGTGGTGATGTTCTCTGGTCAGCTAGAGCGCCGACCAGCAGGGTTAGTGTTCATCCATTGACTCCATTACATCTCCCTTCTCTCTGGGAAATTAGGCTTCTTCCTTCAGGTGGATCACATTTCTTCAATAAGCCTTGTGTGCTTTTTGGTGTTCCTATTTGATCGTCGTGGTGGATTTGTGTTGTTTGGGATGGGGAGGTTTGTGATGTTCTCATTGTCTTTCGGATTCTTGAATTCAGCTTCAGACATGGCTCGTTGAGGAGTCTACTAATAAGGTTTGAAGTAGGAGATGTTGCAGGTTATTTCCTGACTCTTTGAGTTCACTGTTATCATGGAGCCTTTTCCGGGTGGTGACTTGTATTGGTTCGGGGTTGCATTTTGGGTAAATCTTGGTGACTTTTCTTTGTTTTGCCAGCACCCTGTCACCCACGTTGAGGTCTGATGGACATGCATGTCTTCTAGTATCAGCATAGTCTTTTATTTTCACCTTTGCTCTATGGTCGTTGTGGTGTATTTCTCCCTTGGTGATTGTTGATTGGGTAGTCGACGGTGTCAAGCTGGGTATGTGGATGTGAACCTCTCTCTCTAGCATGAGTGTTGCTTGGCATTGTCCGGTGGAGCTGTGTGGGATGTTTTGGTACGCTCTTAGGATGATGTTAAGGGTTTGTTGAGTTGGCTCATGATTTAATTTGGCTTGTTGTATCTCCTTTTGATTGTTGCCATGAAGCGCTTAACTATCCGGTGATATTTGAAATTTAGGTGCGTTGCAAATTGCGTGAATTTCTGACTGTTAAATGGAGGTTCTTTTATCTGTCTTTACCATGTCTGTTGTCCTCCAGCTGGAGTTCCATAGTGAGGTCCCCTTGTAGAAGAATACCACTTCAATGTTGCCAGTGTTGAATTTCAGACAGTTGGTCTTCATCCAGCTGGCGACTTTGAACATGCAGGTGGTGAAGTTGGTTCAGGTGATGCATGTTTCATCAGAGAGGGTAAGGATGAGCTCGTTAGTTGTAAGAGAATCGGTGGATACTGTCCAAAAATCCAGCAACATACAAGGTCAGGACCCCATCGCTGATTAGCACTTTCCCCTCAAGAGGCTACACCCATGAGCCACTGGTTTAGAATGCTTACTGGGGTTTTATAGGAAGTAAGTTGCGCTCGTAATTGTAATGTTCTATAGTGATGTAGTCCAATACACATCTTTCTGTTTCTTGTTCATTTATTTGAGATAGGTCAAAAGTGCACAGAAAAGAGGAAAAGACAGCCAACACGTGTATCGCCCGCAGGGCCAATCGGCCAAGGGCTTTTTCAAGGCAATAAGTCTTTTTAAAGGTCATGTATCGAGGTTTGTTTCCGTCCGACACTGTCTCTGCGGTCCTGTTGAATGACCGCACTGTCTCTGTGGTCCTGATGAATGACCTGCAGGCGAATCACCTGTCGGCTGTCTTTTCCGCTTTTCTATGCACTTTTGACCTATCTCAAATAAATCAACAAAAAACCGAAAGATGTGTATTGGACTACATCATTATAGAACATTACAATTACGAGCGCAACTTTCTTCCTCTAAAACCCCAGTAATGATGAGCTGGGTGTCATCTATGTAGGAGATACCGTTTATTCTGTGGGTCCTGATGATGTTAACGAGAGGAGCCATGTAGGCATTGAAAAATGTGGGTCTGAGGAAACATCCTTGGTGTACTTCGCAGATGAGGTTGGCAGCAGTCGAGGTGAAGAAGGAGCAGATCCATTAGAGGCTGGGTCCTTGAATGTCCGCTTCGTGGAGATATTCAATTAGTATGGGGTGGGAGACAGTGTCGAAAGCAGCAGATAAGTCGAGTAGAATGAAGGCTGTAGTGTTTCTTCTGTCCATGATCAGTTGAATATCATCTGTGGTGGCAATGAGGGTGGTCTTGATGCTGTGGTTGGGCCTGAATCTGGATTCGGTTGTTGTTATTTCGGTGGTCAGCTAGTCATTTGTTCACAATGTTATCCCTAATTTGGCAGGTAGGGCAGGAAGGAGATCATCAGTAGTTGGCCAACATCTTTGGGTATGCGGAGAGTTTCTTCAGGAAGGGTAGTTTGGGGGGGGGCGGAGCGAAGAGCTCGGAAAGATGGCGGCTCTTGGTTGGAGCTCCTCTGTGATCCATGCCTATTCATTGTTTTACTGGTGACCTGCCCACACTAGCAGACATGCCAAGCTGAACACACAGGACAGACCAGTGGAGGCTGTAGGATTGGGGCACTGGGACCCTTTAGCAGCTCCCCTGGAGCCGAATTGCCGGACCGACTGCCCAGCATCACATTGCGACCTATGCAGCAATGCGGACTGAGGGCTCTCTGACTGTGATCGCTGACCACTGCAGCCACATACCTTGTTCAATACCTGGCTCATGCAATGAATCCTCTATACACCACTCCACACTGCAGCTACACCAGGCCTCAAACATCCTTAAAAAGAGGACTATCACAGCTGCCATCTTGGTGAAGGTGATGGCTGGCTTTGTTCAGGCAGAGGCCCTCTTATGAACGCACCTTCTAAGGTGCCTTCCCACCCTTCTTGCAGCTCAAGGATGTCCCCCTCACACCGACGACAGGATATGCACACTCCTGCACCAATAATTCATCTCTTCCTTTTCAACAAGCCCTGGGGGTCCTCCCCAGTGACCTGTTCCCCCTCTATTTCTCTAGATTGGGGCATAACCTGAACTGGAGGGCCTTGCCTTTACTCCAATTAAACGTAAGGGGTGGCTTCTTCCCTCCCCCTTACCTGTCATAGAACCAGCCTCCATATTTTTTGGGAATCCTCACCACCCCAGTACAGTCAGCAGACTTTTCCTCATCATGACTCGTGTCACCTTGTGCAGGTGCTCCGACTCAGTCCAGCACACAACGATACCCAAGTCCTACAGGCAGCTCCTATTTGTGGAGGCCATAATTAGGAAGGTGTCCAAACTGGACAGCAAAACACCAACACCCCCAACAGACTTGGTGCTCGACCCCTTACTAAAAGAACCCACCAGCCTTCGGCACCCTTTGACCACCTTCCGGCTCTCTATGACCACAGTGGGGACATTACCACCAAAACTGCAACAGATATTCTGTTGATCGCTCTGACCTCACCTCCTTTAATACCAGCATGCAACAGATAGGGGACATGCTGAAACAAGAAGACCACAAACTAGCAGCCTACATAGAGTAGGAACAGGATCACTGGTTCCTCCAGAGCTAGATAAAGGACTTGAAGGATCAGAACTGTAGAGACAATCTCTGCTTCTGGGGGATCCCGGAGTAGCTGCAAGGAGCAGACTTATTGGCATTTCTGGCATTCTTTATCCCCAAAATCACCAGGCTATAATTCAATGCTCCTCTGGAATTCCAGAGCGCTCATAGACTTCGGTTGCAGAGGCCATTGAACACTGAAAGACTGCCTCAGATTATAGCCTACTTTTCGAGACACCAACAAGTGTGCCAGATAATTCAGGAAGCCAGGAAATAAGGACCATTCCTCCACAGGTAACTGAAGATTACTATCACATAGGACTTCTCACAGGAAACCCTCAAACGCAGGTAGAGATTTCCTTCAAGAAATTGGAAGTTGGATATGGCCTTCTAGACCTTGCCACCATGTTAATCACTTGCCATGACAAAATGAGGAAATTTGACGACCTTGGACAGTTGGAAGTGTGGTTGGACTCATTTGATGGCCCAGAGATGGACCTGACTCTATAGAGGGACTTGCCAGTAACACCAGCCTGCCTCTCAACCAAGAAGAAACTCTTGGACCTCCCGAATGGGGTCTACTTCCTTCTTCCCATGAGCGCTCCCACCACATTAGACCATTCTACGAACACTGCTCTGGGAGCATGGCCAAATGAATGGTCTTCCCTTCCCAACATGGAAATGGACTCAATAGAAATCCTCCATTATTGGGAGGGCTGCTCACATACGGGACTCCCTGTGCCACAGGAGTTCGAGGGGTCCCCCACATTGCTCCATGAGTCCTCATAATGCCTCATGCATTCTCTTACACTGTTTCTCCCCCACAACACTTCCCTGTCCCTCCCATGGCCGGACACCGCCACAGCCCTGAGTGCTTCACAATGGCCCAAGAGGCCACCTTCCCCTCTCCCCTATCTTCCTGCCCCCTCCCTAACTGCCAAGATGGTTTGCAGCATGTCAACCTATCGCTTAACCACTGCTTAGGGCTACGAGGCCACTACCAGGGCAGTTTACTGCTCCACAGTCAAAGTTTCCTTTCGGAGATCTGTCCCTGATCCTAGGACCATCTCATGCACTGTTTCATATTACTTCCTCTTGCACCTTCTGAGTGCCCTAAACTATCCATTGGCTCAAAGTCATCTCCTGAAATGTAAATGACCCATTTACTTAAGGGGAGGAAAATACTGATGTACTTACAAACGCTACATCCAGAAGTAGCGCTTGTCCTAGACTCACACCTGTCAGAAGCAGAAAGTCAGAAACTACGTATAGATGCGGTAGGGCTGGAATACCACAACACCGATGTGTTCATTTTTTCATGTTTTATGTATTCATGTATATATAAATGTGTATATATATATATATATATATATATATATATATATGCTTTTTATAGAGGTAAATAAACATTATTATAATGTAAAATATTTTTTAATAATAGTGCTATAATATATATGTATATATAAATATACACACACACATTTATTCATGTGCATATGTTTATATAAGTACATATTTATTTATAGTATGAAATACATTTATTTAATTTACATTATATTGATGTTATATATGAAAATATTTAAGATTTACTATTTTAAACTATACATATATTAAAAACTATATTTTTGTATGTTTTTAAATGATAATAGTGTAAAACAATTATTTTTCTCAATATTTTTGTACTTACCACTATAAGTATAGGGAAACAATATTTTTGTATTCAATATTTTTGACTCGATATTTATGTCCTTTGATATTGTTGGAATCTATATTCTGTCAAAGATCGGGACAGAACTCTACCCTGATTCGCTTTTCTTTGTGCTTTTACTCTTGCCTCTGCGCCCCCCTGTCTTAGAGTTGATATACCCCGGATTGATGTAAAGAAGATGACTTTCACCCATTTACATGTGTCAGAGATGTATGCAAGTTATTTGTCGTCTTCATGGCAGATGATGTGAGACTGACATGTTTATCTTGGGATTTGACAAGCATGTGCAGGTCAAACAGTTGGATAAGCCTGTTCTGCTATGATATGCAGAGTATGGTCTACTGATTAGGCATGTATTGTGCTTCTATGTAAACCGTTGAAAATCAATAAAGAATGGTTATTTAAAAAAAAGGAAGTGTAGCATTGTGCATGCTTCAAGGCATCCAGGAAGGTGGCTGTGTTGATTAAGCTGATGAATATTGAGTCCAGTCCCTTGGTGAAGAAGTGGTGTGGATAGCAGCTTGCAAGTGCTCTTAAGTGGATGGAGCTCATGGTCGTTGTTTTTTTTTTCCGACGTGGTGATGGTGGGCCAGGTGGTGATGGTGGGGTTCTTAGGGTTCGTCTTGAGGGGCAGGAGGGCTGTGATGGTGGGGTGGTCTGGCTGGGGTCAAAGTTGCTGTATATGTTACTGATCTTTTTACTGAAAAAGTCGGATCGCTTGGTGAGGAGGTCCTGAGAGGGAGTGATGGCTGTAGATCTTGTGGCAGGTGAGGTGAAATCCTTCACGATGGGGAAGATTTTTCTGGCATAATTTGTGCTGTTTTGATGCATTTGGTCACAGCTTGTGAATCTGATTTGCTGGTGGTAGAACCTGAGTGCTGATATGTAGATGGTTTTGTCGCTTTTGTCATGGGTCTGACTCCATCTGTGCTCGAATTACTTGCAGTGGTGATTGGTGAGTCTTAGTTCTTCCGTATACCGCTTCAGCCACACACTGCTGCAGAAGCAAGCATCCGAGTAATTTAAAGATGCAGGCTGTCACCGGAAAACAATTTGGTAAGGCATAAGGGAAAGCCTTTTCCAAAGAGGGCCAGTCACAGTAGTGATATGGCCTGCAAAGAGAATCCCTGTGACCAGTCCTCTTTGGGAAAGTTTTTCCTCCCTTTAAAGTTTTCCTCCCTTTAGATTACTCAGACGCAGCCACTTGCACTCGCATCTGCAGCAGTGTGTGGCTGAAGCCAATTGCAGTTTCCTACAACCTGCTAACAGCAGGACCTTGCTGTCTATGGGTCCTCATTGTGGGACAATTCAGCTCCCTTCCACTGATCCTGCAATTTTCCAATATAATTTGAGCGTTTCTAAAGAATTTTACATACTGGCGATCTGCATCATCAGCTACCCTTATTGTGCTCAATTATATCCTGTCTTTGTCCTGATGATGATTCTTTACCGTGGCATGCGTTGGAACGTTGTTGACAATTATCTGGCTGAGAAGGACTTTTTATTAGCTGACAATTTATGCAGTATAGTTTTCTCTATTAGTCAATATTTTGATTCCTTCTTCTCTATGGACTCTGCACTCTCCTTTGGCATAAAGCCTTGAGCTCCTTTCATCGTTCTTATATATTTTTATTGTGATCACTTTTTCGTGTTGTCCGCACAATAGACGGATCACCGGGTGTTCACACTACACTGAGCACTTGTTTTTTTACACATTTATAGTGATTCAATGTTTATGCTACATTTAAGTATATATGTACAAAATGTTACTCTTGTTTAAATTGTATTCTGTGATCATTTTCTTAGTAGGTGACTTTATGTACTTCACAATACAATACTCAAGTATTGTACAAATGGTTTAGGATGTAGTTTAATGATACCTATTAGTGTCATGTAGTTCCTAGGAGTCCCCCAGGACCTGAGCGTTTTGGATGACCTAAACTGAGGGCTTAGTGTCCCAACCGCTTCCAGACATCCCCACAGGATATGTCAGCCGTCAGACCAGCTAGCTCTACAGTGCCACTACCACCCCCCCTGTATTCTACAGTGATGTAGGTAGTCTCTGGCAATCACTGAACATGACAACCTTGATTCCTCAGGGATCGTTGAAAACAGTACAGTACATTTCGCTCAGACACTCGTGCTTGCTTTGTCTCAGAAAATACACAGGATGGAGATTAGGACATTTCAATAAGAATTTATTGGTCCAGCAACAGCCTCGTGTAAAACATATGTGCTGCAACAATTAGGAGACAGAAGCATAGGAAAGAGATTTCTAGTACCAATATAGTCAATAGTAGATACATTTCTACCATAGTGCTAATAAGGTGAACAAAAGCAGCTCAGATAAAAACAGTAGCACTTGCATATTCCTAAAATGCGCCCTAAGTAATTTTGCTAAAATGTACCAAGCCTAACCTGGATGTGTAGGTGTATGTGTATACAGCTATGTGTATCTATAGCCAAGAAACCCCCAGGGAAGAACCAGCCCCCTCAGCTGATGGTTGGGAATGAAGGACCCCGCCTCTGCGTCGAGGATGACAGCCTGCAAGGGATGTCAGACCACTGCTTGTCGAAGATCCAGCATGCAGGACCCCATCTCAGCTTGGAAGGAATTCTCCTCTAATTTGTAGGGGGGGAGTGAGGGTCTTTTATACTAAAGTGGTCACTCCAGGGTTTTTATAGAATCAATATGTTTTTTAAACAACCATGGATGTTTTGAAAACAATCTTAAATGTTTTGAAAACAATCACCGATGCTTTCCTAAACAAGTGTGATCATGCACAACAGCCTTGATCATTCAGCACTAAATAACTTCCATTCGAAAGCAATTAAAAAACCGGTTGAATCACGGCAGCCGGGGAGCCTTTCAAGTAGTAAGATAAGTTTGCTTTTGACGCATTACACGTTCCATAAAGCGACACTTCTTTGCACACTAAAGACCCACTTAAAGCCTTCTTGCAGTCTTTACCACTTAAGAAAACTTCAGTGTCCTTATTCCTGCACCTATATCTATACGGTAACTCCCAGGTTTCCTGTATGTACCCCTCACCCAACGCTTCATACCTGCCTGCTCGGATGTATCGAAGGCAGTATTGGAACTGAAATGTCGTGATTGGCAGTGTGATATAGCCATGAATTAACCATTCTGTTGATGGTGACTCTGCTACAGTGAAAGGTAACTTCTCTAATTTTTCAATGAGCATGCTGCTCATCGCTGGTGTACTTTGCATCTCTGCGTGCCATAGTCAACTGTCTGTCAGTCAGATTGTAAACTGAAAACAAACTTGTGCTATTAATGTATTTCCATGGCACGTGGCCTGAACGCAATGATTGCAGTGTCCAGCTTAAAAGCATAATGGACGCAATTGACATTGCCCATGTTGTAGAATAGGCAAATCTTGTTCCATTATGTCAATTGCCGAGGACACAATGTTGCCCAGTGAATAAATACGTGAAGAAAGTGTGGTCATAACATTGTCTACCACAGCCAAGGCCTTTTCTAAGTTAATCCTATCAATTACAGGTAATCTCTCAGCAGCATCCTGTTGGGAGACTTTCCACAGTTCATCGTAGATGGCATATAAGAAGCGTTTCTTACGCGGTTTCTTGGGACCTAGCAAGAAATCCCTAAGATCCATGTTGTCAGTCCGAAGGGATAAGTGTTATTTCACCTGTTGTAGTGCTGAGGTTTTTAGCCATTCTAGGCATAACTTCCCAACACTATATGAAGTCACTACCCTGGGTCGTCTGTGTGTACATAGCCTGGGTCGGGCCATAGTGGTACCCTTGAATCTTGCTTGACACCTATTTGTGTCAATAGGCCAAACCAACCATCCCTTCCAATTGGGAGTTGAGGAATTGTATGCACCATTCTGCACCATTTCACCCAGCATCTCCTCACATAACAGTGTGTCATTTAATATACCCTCATTAGGTATCGGTAAGGGGATGTGTGGTGTTTTTAGGTCTTTTATTTTTGTAAACCCATAGCAGGTAGTTTGTTGCACTGTTCTGTTCAGGAATATTATCTGTAACGGTATGAAGCAAGCTCTAAATAAAGCCTCAGTTTCCTGAGCCTGTCAATCTTTCGTCCCCCAGATGGATTTTGTGTCTATCGTGTCCCTCCAATAGTCGAAACCTTGTATAGACAGTTGGGAGATGAAAGGTGCTGAATAAATGAGCTTGGTGTTTGTCAGCATCATTTTCTTCGCAGTTGCATTATTCTGTACTAACTTATAATAGTATGACATTGGGTCTGATGTATTGAACCCTGAAAAGTATGCAAATTTCTGTGCGAATGTGGCAGAACTACCTTTCAGTGGTGTTGGGCAATGTTCCCACTGATGGTAAGTGTTTGCAACGTGTGGAACACTAGCTCTGTGCAAAAAGTGATGACCATAATGCTGGTAACAAAACATGCTGTCGTAGTCAGGTGTATCTTCATACAATTCCCTGTAAGAAAATACAGTAGATTGTTCTAAATCTGAAAGAATAGTATTTACAGTCTCAATGTCCCAATCATTAGAGAGTGTACTCGGGGTAATGAAGTCCTTCATTGAAATTTTGAACTTGTGTGGAATTCTCAAATGTTCAGTAGAACCAAATACATCATATGAAACTCTATCCCATACTATACCATCGGGTACTGGAATTGCTGAAATGTTCACTAGGGACAAGTCTCTCTGTTCACGGTGTGATGACGTATGTGGTTTCAGGATCAAGTTCACATGTTGTACTGCAGAGCGTTGTGGGAGGTAATGTCCATTCAGTAGTAGGAAAAAGACAGTTACTATACCAATCCAAATTAACAAGAATAGGATCCATAATGCAAACCAAAGATGCAGCCAATGTGATACTAAGTAAGTCTTTTTCAGCCAGAGATAAAATTGTCAAAGTTGTTCTTTTTTAGAGATGGGTGGTGTTTGCTCAGGTTCACTTGGATCTGAAGAAAAGTCATCAAAGTTGATGAAGTAGCCAGACGCAGTTCGATCTATCTTTGGGAGCTCAGCAGTGTTTGTAGAACTGGCAGTTGCTCCTTGTGAAGGCACGTTGATGTAGACGTCAGTATTGGGCCGAATTGCAATTTGCGTTTCATTTATATTTGGACATTTTTCATCTTCAACTTGTGTAATTTGTACTCCATTATTTGATACTCCTGTATTTTGTTCAGGGGAGTCTTGAAATGTTATTAGTCTTTCCATCTGAACTTCCTGTATAGTAGCGAGAGGAGATCGGCGGCTACTCAGGATTCCACGTGGCCTGCTGTTGAGAATCAGCCACATATTGTGGTTTGATCAGATCAATGGAGACAAATCTTTTCTCTTTTTTACCGGCAAGAGGCAGAATAAGTACTGTTCTTGTTCCTTGTACCGCCAGGACAGGTTCAGGTTTTCTGTAGGATGGCCCAAACTCCTTCTTGTCCATGATCTTTTCTCTGACCAGGTCCCCAATCTTCGGGACCCAGACAGGTCTTGCCGGAACCGGTTTCACTTCCCCAGTGGGGGTGCATTTTACTTGGACGCTGCTTTGTAATGCCCGGAATTTATTGAGTTGCTGTAAAACAGCCAAACGATTATTCAATTCAGATGGTTTTACATCCGCCACTGTGCTGGCACAATCAAGGTCAGGTACCCACATTCTTGTCCCAAACAGGATCTCATAGGGGGTACGTCCTCCCAAGGATTTTCTTGGCATATTATTCAGTGCCCCCTGGACCCCATATAGGTGATTGACCCAACTACCGTCTGCACCTAATACCCTTGCTGTTAAGGATTGCTTTAGGGTTGAGAAGAAGGGGACCCATACAGAGCACAGTGAACCTGCTAGCTAGTAGGGAAAAATACACAAGGGGTAAAGATTGGGGCTAAGTACAGGTATTGGATTCAATTAGAGTAATACATTTCAGGCTACTATTTCACATAAAGAAACATAAGTTCACGTGCACTAAACATAATATATACACATGACCATTAGTATGTATTGTTTCCACAAATAACTTTTTTATTTCAATTGCTTAAAAGGCAATGGATATTTTTTGTATTATAAATATATATATATAAAAGGGTATCAACAGTACATATTTTTAGATTTTTATATTTGTTGATTTCTCAAAAATTATTAGTCCATGTGTATAATATACTAATATTCATTCATTAGTCTGTGAAAAACATGTAAATAGACAAAATCACCTGTCTAGAGAACCTATAAAAATACACAAATGTGACAAACACAATTACCATCACAAGACATAAACATTTAAATAAAGAGACAAATAATAATTAGATTCTCAAATAATTTGAGGGCTTGCGGTAGATGGAAACACTACGCGCGTTTCGACTTGTATGCCTTCTTCAGGTGGACCGTCACAACTTTCTCTACAACAAAATAGACATGGTGTGAACATACGAGTGCACTAAATACCTGAAAAGGAAAACTTCTTTGTATTGTAAGAGCAGTTCATGCTTCTATAGATAAATGATCAGTGCGAATGCTTCCAAGGGAACACTCATATCTAAAAAATCTGTTAAAAACCAAGTGATCTTAAAAATACACAATGCTGCTCATGCAGTGTGCTAATTATAACTAACCATCACCGTGATTACTGAATCAGAATACCTTCTGGCCCAAAAGGATATGGAAAATAGAAGACATGCCAGAAGAAAACCTGAAAGGATAATATTTCTCAATACTATAGTGGGTGGATAGAGGTTGATTTATACATCTAGGTATGTCCTCCACTATAGGTGCTATCCCAAGTGGTGTTCACATGCACTATTAGGGCATGTGGAGAATATATACCTAATAATTGTATTAGGAGCCGCTGTTCGAAAGCCTTAGGTGGATATTTGTATTTCTTGAGACTCGGGTCATCTTCTAAAGTCTGTTATTTGCAGTCTTTGGACTAAGTGGAATAGAAAAATAAGAACAGTATGTTCAGACCTATTTCCTAATCTGGAAGGTTCTTACTAACCCATGAACACAATAGATGTGGCCTGAAAGGCACAGGGAGATTACAAATTGTACCTATCTGACAGGTATGAAGCGACAAACTTCTTTTATTTGGATTTTAGAATCAGTGATCTAATTCGTGGAGAATTGCCAATCTACGTAAAAGAAACACACACAGGATATCTCTGTCTGTTACTAGGTATAACATTCTAGAGATTGAAGATTAGAATACCAGGGATGATAGGCCTATTTATGAAAGAACTTACAGTGGCTTGGGCCAACAATATGGCCAATAAGGAGTATAGGGTGTCTTGCAAAGAAACTCGAACAGTATATGTCCGGTATAATAGCTGGATGGCAAAAATAACTGCAAGAAATAAACAGATGACAGTGTTCAAATAGGAAAGTCTATCCTGTTAAGTCCCTCTTTGACTTAATACTAATTGCAGATAGTACTTACTTTGAATCTATATAGTATGTATATTTATTATGCAAAACACATCTCCTTTAATGGATGTCAAGTATGGTAGTCCTGACTTCACGACTTCCGTTACAGTGCCTTCAAAATATAAAAAGATATTATTCCTAAGTTATACTTTAGGAAGATTAAAGAAAATTTCGAAATGCTAGTAATGACCGTATAGTATTGAGAAATATTATCCTTTCAGGTTTTCTTCTGGCATGTCTTCTATTTTCCATATCCTTTTGGGCCAGAAGGTATTCTGATTCAGTAATCACGGTGATGGTTAGTTATAATTAGCACACTGCATGAGCAGCATTGTGTATTTTTAAGATCACTTGGTTTTTAACAGATTTTTTAGATATGAGTGTTCCCTTGGAAGCATTCGCACTGATCATTTATCTATAGAAGCATGAACTTCTCTTACAATACAAAGAAGTTTTTATTTTCAGGTATTTAGTGCACCATGTCTATTTTGCTGTAGAGAAAGTTGTGACGGTCCACCTGAAGAAGGCATACAAGTCAAAACGCGCGTAGTGTTTCCATCTACCTCCAGCCCTCAAATTATTTGAGAATCTAATTATTATTTGTCTCTTTATTTAAATGTTTATGTCTTGTGATGGTAATTGTGTTTGTCACATTTGTGTATTTTTATAGGTTCTCTAGACAGGTGATTTTGTCTATTTACATGTTTTCCACAGACTAATGAATGTATATTAGTATATTATACTCTTTGACTAATAATTTTTGAGAAATCAACAAATATAAAAAATCAAAAAATATGTACTGTTGATACCCTTTTATATATATATATATATTTATAATACAAAAATATCCATTGCCTTTTAAGCAATTGAAATAAAAAGTTATTTGTGGAAATAATACATACTTATGGTCATGTGTATATATTATGTTTAGTGCACGTGAACTTATGTTTCTTTATGTGAAATAGTAGCCTGAAATGTATTACTCTAATTGAATCCAAAACCTGTACTTAGCCCCAATCTTTACCCGTTAAGGATTGCTTTATGTCCCGGTTTTTCCTCTCCACCACCGAATTTCCTTTGGGATGGTAGGGGGAGGAGTACTGTAAGGCTACGCCCATACTTTAAATGGCTTCCAGGGCCACGGTCGGAATGTAACGTGCCAATTGCGTATGTCTAGATAAAGACTTGCAAATCCTTTATACCAGTTCAAGCGTCAGCCAAACGCTGAGGCCAAACCCATAGAAATCTAGAGCATGAATCTACTGCCACCAAGATGTACTTGTAAGCCCCGTCTGAATTTAAGAGGCCGCAGTGATCCAAATAGACACATGCGAGAGGTCTGTCTGAAATGAGTAATGGTGTTTGTGGTGGCCGTGCTACAGTAGAACCTTTCATCTGCTGACAGATGTCGCACTTTAAGACATAAGCCTTTGTTTGTTTTGACAAACTTGGCCACCAGAATCGCCGCTTTAGTAACGAAACCGTGGCGGTGACTCCTGCGTGTGCAGAGCCCAGACCCTTGTGTGCAGCTAGTATTAAACCTAATCTGCGATCTATGTTTGGTATAACTCTATCCCCCACTCCTGGAATTTGAGCATACGGGGTGTTCTGCACATCTAATTTATAGGAATATTTGAGTGGAAGGCCCTTCGGAACGGCAGAGCCATTCTTCGAGGCATTGACAGCTATCAGTATGTCTCCGTCTATCCTCGTGCTAGAACAAGTGATTGCAGAAAACGGCAGCAGTTCGCACTATCGCCTTGGCGGCTTCATCAGCCAGTGAATTCCCTTCAATGTGTATGCCAACACGCTGGTGACTCAAGGTGTGAATAACTTGAGCCCGTGGCAGGAATGCTTTCAGCTTTGCCACTTGTTGCCATAACAATTTATGCTTAATTGTGCAACCCTTGGAATCTATAAACCCATTCTGGTCCCAGTAATGAAGATATTCATTGTAAGACTGCACACAGTAAAACGAATCGCACACTATCAGTGTGGGGAGTTCCCGATCCGTATACTGTAGTGCCAATATCCAGGCTTTCAGCTCTGCCAACTGCGCTGTACAATCTCATAGAGATTGTGTAATCGCATTTCTGGGATGGAACTTACCACCCTCATACGTCCTTTCACTATAGCACACGCAGCACTATATTGCTGTTTACTTCCTCTGGCAGGCTGAGAAGATCCATCAGTGTAAATGATGTATTCATATTTTTCTAGAGGCAAGATTTCATTCGGGAGATGATATTCTTGTTCGTACTGCAGGAATGCTTGTGTTTTTAATGTAGAATCATATCTGTAATCAACATCTGTTGCAGTGAGAGAACTAACCCATTGTATCCATAGCGGATGTAGTGCTTTTGCATTTGGAATGCTCGCTTTGGTAGCAGCTTCTAAAGTTGGTACCAGGATTACGATGATAATTTTTTCCCCTGTGCTAGTGCTCTTTCTCTCACAACAGCCGTCTGTACCGCGGTCAATATTTTTTCAGTTGCTGCAAATCGCATTTCAGCATTTGTGTATAATTGTGATTTGTCTGCAATTGGAACTGTCTCACCTTCATTGAAAGGGATGTAGGTATATCCTGATAAACCGGGGATGACCCGGATCACCAAGTTTGTGGAATTTACACGTGTGTGCAAATGTTTAGATGCTATCATGTCAGCCTGAACTGAACGGAGAGTATCTGTGTGTTGTTGCGTCCACTGATGTGGTGTGAAATCAGGTCTGATTAACTTGTAAATAGGTTTTACTTTTTCTGCATAATCTAATGCATTTCTAATGTTCTGCTGAAAACTAGAAATCCTAAAATGGATTGCAAACCCTTTAGATTCTTTGGAGGCTGGAGCAGCGCACACCTTTCTAAAAAGTTGGCTGCCAGGCTCTTGCCTTCACTTGACAGCTAGTATCCCAAAAATAGGCCATTGAGATGGGCAATCTTTGATTTCTTAAAATTAAGTTAGTAGCCCAAAATGGCTAATCCAACAATCATGTTGTTCACCCTGCACTAGTGTTCAAGTAATTCATCGTCCGTCAGATAGATGTCATCTACATAGGACACTGCCTCCTCATCGCATGTTTGTAATATTTCTGACACTCCTGCCGAGAATAGCCCCAGACTGTTCTGATACCCTTGAGGCAAACAACAAAAATTTCGCTGAGTGCCGAGCGCAGAAAATGCTGTCAAATATCTGCTTTCTGGAGCTACATTTGATTTTGGCAGAAGAATTCATTCGAGATATCTAATGTTGTTTTGTGTTTTTCCGCACAGTGCTATTCGTTAATGCGGCACTATGTGCATTCTGAACTGCAAATGTTCGAGTGCATGTGTTTAAATGTCGGTAATCTAAAACTAGACGATATGAGTTGTCGGGTTTCATTACTGGAAACAAAGGATTATTCATTGGGGAGGTGCAAGTTTCAAATACACCTTGGTATTCAAGTTGGTCTAAGATTTCTTTGACCTGTTTCTTTGCATCATTTTTAATAGGGTACTGTCTCTGTGGATTTGGAGTAGATTTTAATGGGATTTTGTGGTGGGTAGACTCCACGTCCCACCCTACATGGTGGCGGAATAATGCCGGAGCTAGCGCTAGCACCCACTCCTGCGCGTATGAATGCTTTAAAGATTCTGGAACGAGGTCGGAGAAAGCAGGCAAAATGACGCTTTCACCTTTTGGGCAATGCATCACAAACTCAGGCGGCCAATCTTTTTCGGCTAACAGGATGTCATATCCATATGTTAAGTTCTCCCATAAGAGACCTTTAATTTTTCTTGAGATGTCCCCAACTATTTGTAGTGTAATTTTGTATAGTCTATGCGGGACACTCACTCTGATATCAGGTGTTTCCACCGTGATATGTTCATTCAATACTGCTGTCACCAGAAAATCCTTCAGGTTCTGGCGAGCTATTGTTACTTCTGTCGCGCTGTCTAGCATCGTCAGGGCCCATTCCCCGTTCAGAAGCTGAGTCCTCAGTAACCTGGGCATGTCTAATCTTTAAGCCAGCTACTTTCTTCTTTTTGAATTGAGGTTTTGCTTTAGGTTGCTCTTCCTCTTTGATAATGTAATCTGAAGTGTGATGTGTTTCCCTTTTTGTCTTTGGTTGATCTTCAATCTTTTGTTCTGATTGCCCGTCCCTCTCCGAGTTTTTTGATGAACCCTGGAAGGAACAAATGGAATGTGTATCAGTGTCCTGATACCTATCAGGTTTCCTAATGTTTTCGCGATTCCTAAGGTTGTACCTCTTTTTAGAGGACTCCCGTTGGGGAGACCCACCCCTTGATCGTGAATTCTTTTCTGAACTGTTATTTTTTGTTTTCCCATTTCTTTTTAGAAGAAGTGGGTGCTTGCTTCGAGTTGTCCTTGTCAGGACTACCCGCCATTTGTGGCTTCCCTGCTTTGGTATCTCTACCTAATGCAGCAACAGTTTCTTTGATAATTTTTGGTAATTCTCGCTCCCTATTGATAGGAGCTGTTTCCCTTAGGCTGCTGTGCATGGCCACTGTTGCTGCCTCCCCCTTTATGTTGCTCAGCATGATTGCAGAGACTTGGGCAAAATTACCCATCAGTTTCATTTCCAAGTCCAGGGCAGGTCCTGCCCTGTACTCATTCTGTATCGGTTTCAATACATTAGGAACAACTGCTAAGGAAGGGGTACCATGTAGTCTGATGTAAACGGCAGCAAATATTGTTCCCAAAGTGGCACAATCTTCAATCGAGGGAACCATCCCCATTGGCAAACAAATGGTTAGCATTCTGTGTTTTTCCTGTGGACCCGTATGGAGAAACACTGCTTCCAGCTGGGTAATTTTTCGTGCTATCCAGAACGGAATTTGCTCCTGTTTGGAAGGTATTGTCCCTATTACTGATTTTAGTGTCTGTGGGTTAATTGTAGGTATTGCGTGATGTGGACCGGCTGCAGCATGTCTCGCAGGTTGGACTATTAATGTTCGCATGACGAACTGGACAATGTATCTGTATAGCCTGACTATGTGTTTGTATATTGTACGGACTTCATCCACTGGTAGTGTATCTATCTCGGGATGTGGAGTGTATGTCGCTAAGACTGGCCAGGTCGCTCCTTCTATGCTGAGTGGACCGAGTCTCACGACAGATGTTGTGTGTGGGAGGGTGCCTTTAAACCAATTTTTATGCTGCTGGTAAGTTAAAGGGAGTTTAGTGTCTTCGTATGGAATGTATTCTTCCGGTGGTTCAACTAGAATGTATGTGTGGAACAATGTAGTCACCGGATCTGCAGGTTGGAACTGAACCCAAGAATAGAATACCTCTGATCCGAACACCTTGTGCGCCTCGATCACGAAGGTAACACAGCCACCTGTTGCTGGAACGCTGTGTTCTAACAGCTTTATTGTTACTTCTCCTGAGCTACTCGCGCGGTCAGACATTTTAAAAGAGAAGAAAGTTAAGAGGTAGGGTTTTACACAATGTCTGGAATCTTTTTTCCTTACAAGCTTGCTAAACCTTCAGCCAATACACAGAGTATATCTGCTCAGCTGAGGCGGATTCCCCTTCTCACTTCAGACATGTCTGAAAAGTGTGAGTAGGGCTTTCTGAGAAAGCACGACTGAACTACTCAGATTTTTACTGTTAACTGCTTCGGTGCTCATGACGAGACCAGCTCGTCATGAGTCACAGTGGAGCTGTGCTCATGACGAGCTGGTCTCGTCATAACAGCTGCGTGCCGCCCACGCTGGATTAATTTCCCGCCTGTGCGGGAGAATTAATGAGTGGGCGGGGTTGTGACGAGACCAGCTCGTCATTAGCACAGCTCCACTGTGACTCATGACGAGCTGGTCTCGTCACGAGCACCGCGGCGCCGCGCTCACCCCCCGCACACGTGGGGGAATTACCCCCGCAGGGAAGGGGTTAATATAAGAACCAAACCAAAGTTGGGCACGCCATGTCGTGTAGTTCCTAGGAGTCCCCCAGGACCTGTGCGTTTTGGATGACCTAAACTGAGGGCTTGGTGTCCCAACCACTTCTGGACACCCCCACAAGATATGTCAGCCGTTAGACCACCTAGCTCTACAGTGAGACTACCACCCCCCCTGTATTCTACAGTGATGTAGGAAGTCTCTGGCAACCAGTGAACATGACAACCCTGATTCCTCAGGGATTGTGGAAAACAGTACAGTACGTTTCGCTCAGACACTCGTGCTTGCTTTCTCTCAGAAAATACACAGGATGGCGAATAGGACGTTTCAATAAGAAATTATTGGTCCAGCGACAGCCTCGTGTAAAACATATGTGCTGTGACAATTAGGAGACAGAAGCATACGAAAGAGATTGCTAGTACCAATATAGTAAAGAGTAGATACATTTCTACCATAGTGCTAATAAGATGAACAGAAGCAGTTCAGATAAAAACAGTAGCACTTGCATATTCCTAAAATGAGCCTTAAGTAATTTTGCTAAAATGTACCTAGCCTAACCTGGATGTGTAGGTGTATGTGTATACAGCTATGTGTATCTGTAGCCAAGAAACCCCTAGGGAAGAACCAGCCCCCTCACCTGAGGTTGGGAATGAAGGATCCCGTCTCTGCGTCGAGGATGACAGCCCGCAAGGGATGTCAGACCACTGCTTGTCAAAGATTCAGCATGCAGGACCCCCGTCTCAGCTTGGAAGGAATTCTCCTCTATTTTGAAGGGGGGAGTGAGGGTCTTTTATACTGAAGTGGTCACTCCAGGGTTTTTCTAGAATCGATATGTTTTTAAAACAACCATGGATATTTTGAAAACAATCATAAATGTTTTGAAAAGAATCACTGATGCTTTTCTAAACAAGTCTGATGATGCACAGCTGGCTGTTGGCCAAGCATGAAAACAAGTGGTGACCCTTATACAGAATAATTCTGCCGTTCCTTGGGACATGTTTATGTACGTCAGGTGCAGGGATTATGATAGAATACTTAGAGCCTGGTGTCGAAGAGACAGGAGCAAGCTACTAGGTAAAAGGTCACTTGTTTAGAATCATTATTGTCGTGTGGATGGGACAATGTATGCAAAAATGGGGTATACATGATGAGACTATCCTAAAAGACATGACATTAGGATAATGCTGCATGTTACCCTTTCTTTAAAGATGGTGGCCAGTTCTCCTCTGGGTCTGCAGGCTATGTCCTATCTTACTATAATGTATCCTGGGGGGATTGCTGAGGCGATTTCGGGGTTGATAACATGTTGAACCATGTTTTGGTGAGGAAGAGCAGGCCTGGTGTAAGGTTGTGCAGGATATCCCAGACTTCAGCGACGTGTCTGATGAGTGAAAGTATGTTGAGAAGGAGGCAGGGAGGGTTTAAGTCATGCGTGGTTGTGTGCAATGAGGGAGGGGAACATGGATGTAGGAGGGAGAGGTTGGGGTGAGCAGAAGGGGCAGTTGGTGCAGGAGAACGTGCATTCAATGTTGGCCGGGTAGGCAAGGTACCAGTGCTGGGAGAAATGTCCAGGTTCAGGGAGTGGATGGCTGTGGCAGAGTAACATCTGGGGTCGAGATGGATGGGAGCAGGACCACGGGTCTTGGCTCTGTGCGTGGGCGGGAAGTGCATGGGCACAGAGAGGCTTCCGTTTGGCACGCCTTTAGCACACTAGGGGCTCACCACGGCGCATTTCTTCTGGGCATTTACACTGTGGCTGTCATTGAGTAGAGGGGGGAGGAGTTCTGGGGCAGTGTAGGGAAAACAGGAGAGGGTGCACTGTGAGGAGAAAGGCGGGATAGGCCGCAGGAGAAAGAAAGGCGCAATGGAAGAACTTATGGTGGGAAAAAGAAAGGCTGAGAGCAGGAGACAGAAAGGAGGCAAAAAGCAGGGAGAAAAGGAGGCAAAAGGAGGTGAAAAAAGAGGCACAAAGCTGTGACAAGTAGAGGCAAAAAAACAGAGGTAGAGAAAATGGGCAAAAAGAGGAGTAACAATGAGAGTGCGGAGAGTGAGAGAGAAAATGAGAGTGAGAGAGAAAATGAGAAAAGGGCACAAGAGCAGATCAACAGTGATAGTGCAGAGAGAGAAAATGGGCACAAGTCAAAGGCACAAGAGCAGAGCAACAGTGTATTGTGAGTCCCCTTTAGGGCCCACTGTAGTTTTTCCTCATGTTAGCCTAACTACACACAAAATAGGCTGCTTTTGTTTTGGACATGTTGCACAGTACCACGCTTGTTTTTGTGCCACATTGTTATTTTCCAATTACGCTGCACATGTTTTATTATTCTGCTTTCTGCTGGGATTCAGTCTGTACATCGTAGAAGGCCAAATAGCATTGTGTCCTGCTTTTCTCTCTGGTCGGACACTAACACCTAGACATAATAGAGAGATCCAGATGCTGTTTTTCGAACAGAGCAAGTCTTGTCATATAACTTGCAGTTCTAAAAACAGAGTGCAATGAGGCTTGCAGAGAAAAGGTCCTGAGATGAACGAGCTATGAGCATGAGATGTAGACCAACTGATTATGACTCTCGGGTATGGGTTCCGGCACTAATCCCAGAGATCTTTAGTTTAATATGGTATTTTCGTAGTAAGGGTAAGTCTAGGCTAATTTGTCATTCACTATGGCAGGGCTTACATTGTGTATATTTTATTAATTGTGCTAATCACTTAATTGACTTGTATATATTTCTTAATTGCAGCACAGTTTTTGCACGATAGAGCACGTCAGTTTCACTAAATACTGTAAGCTTTCTATGTGTCTCTTTCCTGTTATTGTGGATATGTGTCAGTGATAGAACAAAAGGTGATGACCTGTTACCACAACTCCCGAGAGAGTTAAGAGTGTTGTGTTCTGGGGTGCTAAGTTACCTGTCTCTCTGGAAGGTTAAGAGGGCAGGTAAAGCGCTATGGGTTAGTCTGGATTTGGGGCCATAGGTACTGATGTGGTAAGGTGACTGAGTCCCTACATGCTGACGTCCCATGATCTCAGGCATAGTTCTGTTTCTGAGTAGAATTCCTGCAACAAGTGAGAGTTTGGAGAGTGAGAGAGAAAAGTGAGAAGAAAGATAAACAGATAAACAGAGGAGAAAAGCAGGAGCACAAGGTGGAAAGACTCAGGTCAGGTCTGCAAGGGTCAGGCCTGTTTGGAGGACTAGGAACAGATAAGTTAGACAGGGCCAGGCAGTGCCTACTTAAGTACTTCCCTCAATGCAAACAAGATCAACAATGAAAAGATTCAAGCCAATCAATCACACCACTGAGTGACTGAAATGTTTCTGGGTGGGACATACACATGGATAGGAAATGAAATCATGAGCAGGGAAGTGAGACAGACAAAGCTTTGGCCAACAGACAGCTACATATGTTTGTAGTCTAGACCTAAAAATTAAACATTACTTCCCAAAATTCCATACCTCTTTATAAGATTCTTATATTTAAGGAATGTGACTCCCACATTCATATCATTCCCACCCGGGTGCTATGGATCTGGAGGTTCACCGCCAAGCACTCTGGGAGATTTCTTGAAAGAATCCATGGTATGGGCACTAATAGCCACTATCAAGAGCTGCAGAAGCAGAAGAATTACTTGGTGGTCACTCTACTGAGATGATTATGTCTTATGTGTGCATCACACTGACGTCCTTAATTACTGGCCAAGTGTCCCAGTACATGAAAATGCAGCTGCTGTTAGAGGATTAGAAATATTTTCAGACACATCTGTGTTCCTGGACAGAATTGGTGTATGAGAGAGGGATAAATGGATAGGTGAACTCTGCCAGACATCAGGGATCAATAGAGGAAGATGTTTTACTTGATCCAAGGATTAAAACCCTATTTCCCTCACTTTCAGGTACCTTCAGTTACACTTGGTAGGCACAATCATGACTTTTGACACCAGGTGCAGAATTACAGAACACCAGTGGAGCTGAATAGTTTCTGGGTGCCAGTTAAGGAAATGTCTATGGATCAACTCTCTACTTAGTTCTGGAATTAGTTGGCAGCAAAACTCTGCAACATCACTATGAGGTAAGGATAACATTTAAGACTAGCTTGCATTTCTTTTTACATTTTCTTTCTAATTTAAATATTGCAGAGCATGAAGAATATTTTTGAGTATGCTTACTTTAGCATTATGGTAAAACTATGCTGAGGTAAAAATGTCAGGACAACATTTGGACAAAGATGTGTTAAAATTCTGCTGTTTCTTTAACGAAAAGTAATGGAAAAATACCTTTTTTTGTAAATATTCATTTTCAAAATTTTGTATGAGAAGCCTTCATTCAAAGAAATAAATACAGTAATATATATTTAAACATAATATAATTGTTGTAGGAAAGAGGGTTATTAATAGGTGCGGGTAGTCACCCTCAGCTAGTAATAATCCCACCATCACTAATAGGTCCAGTCATGTCTCAGTAAACTAATCCCTGCTCAACCCTTCGTAGCTTCGCAAACAAGCAGTCAGACTTAACTTAGGAGACAGGTATGTGTAAAGCATTTAATACCACCAAAACATTAAATAAGTAAAAGACACAACATAATGAAAATCCAACACCAATACCAATTTTTAACAATAGAGAATATTTTTATTTTACACCAAAACGACTAGAACTCAATGTAGAGAACCAGATATATGAATTTTTAAAGATTACATTAAAAAAATGTATATTCTGGTGCCAAAAAGCATAAAGCGCCACTTGTGGCTATCTGGTCTTGCTGGACTGGGACAAAGTCAAAGTTTTCAGTTGACCACAATGGAGCGTGGGTCAGATAGGTTGAGGGCTATGTCCTGTTCTAAAGTTTACCTTGGTATTTAGGGCCTGGTTTAGATCTTGGCGGATCTGGTCATGCCGTCACTTTTTCGACGGTTTCAACACTCGCCTACTTGACGGTCCGCCAGCTCTATTTACATGTTAGCGGTCCATGGTCAAAAGACCGCCCAAGTGCCGACAACCCAGCATCAACTGCATAATAGGCAGAAGCGGCTGTTGGCGGGAGTCCAGACAAGATTACTGCCGGGCCAATCACGACGTGCCTTTCCATCAAGGAAACTGTGACAGGAATACCTCCTGCATTGTGTTGGTGGAATCGAAGGAAATGAGGGAGATACTTACCTTTCTTCTGTTTCCCACTTCTGTTTCCATCTTGAACCCCATTGTCCAGGCCCTCCCTTTGCTGCTACTACATGACCATGATGCTAATCAACTCCCTTGTCGACTGGATCTAAGGTAAACTTCTTTTACACTTGTCTTACTATGAATAATGTATTGACAATTGCTTTAGTCTTGTGCATTTATACATTGCTCTTACATACAATTTTTTATGTGCAATGCATTAGTGTACATTTTACAACTTATCAAGGTAAAGTGAACACACCTGTATTGACACTTAAAAAACATGTATGTTGTTGTGGTGGATGTGGGTGTTGTGGTGCCTGTGGGTGTGCATTTAATGGTGTGTGTGTGTGTTGTTTGTTTGCCACGCAATATGTAACAAAAGGGGCATAACACATTACCTACATATTTTTAGAAGTAATCACAACATATATGTGTACTGACACATAAATCAGTAGTACTTACCAGGCTCCACTCCACCAGGGACTCACTTCATCAGGAAACCACTGCTAGTACAACACCAGCACAACAGGGACAGCTAAATAGGCTCAGTGCAAACCCGCCAACCTGTCTGAGTACTGTTAGCCAGTAGAGGAGGCTGCCGCCTCGAGATGTTGCACCTCTTACGCGATGGGAAACAGTCTGTCGATGCGGATGGAGATTCAGCCAGCACACATCTAAATACAGCAGGCGGGATACCATCAGCTTGGCAGAGTACTTGGATACTCTGCCGCGGAGGAATGACTGGAGTTCTGCCAAGATCTAAATCAGGTCCTAAGTCTTTTTCTTAGAAACTTTTTCTCCATGACTGGGTCGTCAGCGGGTTCTCACAGTTCTCAGATTCAAAGTTCGAGTTGACGACGGCGGCCTGCTGTGTCTCGGTGAAAAGACGGGTGACAAATCCTCAGCGTCGATGGCGAAGAGTGTCCCAAAGTAGTCGTTGACGGTTTCCCTCTCGATGTTGAGTTGGGCTCCAGCTGGAGCTTTTCAGTGGGACGAACCTACAAGGTAGATCCAATTGGTGAGTCAACATCGACGGCTTGACTCTCGACATCGAGCCGGTCTCCTCCTGGAGCTTTTCTGTCAAACTTTATAGAAAGTTTCCAAACTCTTAGCTCTTCCATTGGAGAAGACAAGGGTCCAGTAGCACCAGCCAAGGGTTTAGAGATTCTGGATTGCCTCTTGGGGGCTAGGACTCAATTTCCCACGATGCACCTGCACAGTCCAAGAAAAATCCAGTTGCAACTGGTCAGCTGGTGTGATCCTCTGTTGTACCGGTTGCTGATCAGGGACTCCTTTTCCTTTGAGTCAGGCACAGCCCTTTCTTTGTGGAGGCTTGTGAGTGCAGCAGGTGCAGTCCTCCTGAGTGCAAGCTTTCTATGGTGCAGTCCAAGGGTCCAGCAGGGCAGTCCTTCTTCTTCTGATGTTCCAGGCAGTGTTCTGAAGAGCTCCTGCAGCTCTCTAATATTTATCCTCTCTTCTGGGCTGGCAGCAGAGGGGACACCCCAACCAATAGGGGTAAAGCTACCTCTCTCTGCTATGAGCAGTTGATGCGAAATATGGCATATTTTTGTCCCAGAATGCACTGTTCTCACAAAAATCTAAATGGAGAAATTCTCTCCTTGGTGTGTGTGTGTCTGTGTAACCCAACCCAGAGTTCTGTCTAACATCTGACTACACTCCCCTTCCTTCCCCTCTCCTAATCTATTTAGGGGAGTTCCCATCTGGCTGCAGATCAAGGAAGTGGGGGCTGGGCTGTGTCCTATGACATCTCTTCTCCTGCCTTTGAAGTCCAGCTTATCTCCCCAGCCCCCTTCCTCTCCCTGGCTTCTACAGGAAGCAAATCTCCCACTAAATGGGTGTAATGTTGCAGCCAATGGCCTCTTCACACCTGCTCAGGTAGCAGATTTGGAAGTGAGTACCAAATAGGTAGGGTCTCAGCTTCTTCAGGGACCAGACCACAGCAAAGGCTTCCCTCTCAATGGTACTCCATCTTTCCTCTTTAGGGAGTAGTCGCCTGCTAATGAAGACAACTGGCTGATCTTGGCCCTCTTCATTTACTCGTGCCAGTACCACCCCAAACCCTTGCTCTGTAACATCTGTCTGAACAATAAACTCTTTATTGTAGTCAGGGGCCAGTAGAACTGGTGCTGAAAACATAGCCTCCTTCAGAGTGTCAAAGACCTGCTGACACTCTGGGCTCCAAATGACCTTTTTTGGAGGTACGTTCTGTCAGGGAAGCCACAACGGTCCCATTGTTCCTCACAAACCTCCTATAGTACCCAGTCATGCCAAGAAAGGCCCTGACCTGTGTCTGGGTTTTAGGAGCCTCCCAAACCAGGATGGTCTGGATCTTGGGCTGGAGAGCTTGTACATGGCTTCCACCTACATGATGCCCCAGGTACACCACTGATCCTTGCCCTATCTGACATTTGCTTGCCTTGATAGTCAAGCACGCCTGCTGCAGGGCCTGAAGCACTTCCCTCAGGTGGGCCAGGTGCACTGAATACAGCTTTATCATCCAGATAAGCTGCACTGAAAGTTTCCAACACAGAAAGGACTCTGTTCACCAACCTTTGGAAGGTGGCAGGGGCATTCTTCAAGCCAAAGGACATCACTTTGAACTGAAAGTGGCCTTCTGGGGTGGAAAATGCTGACCTCTCCTGTGCTCCTGGACTTAGGGCAATCTTCCAGTAACGTGAGGTCAAATCTAATATACTCAGTTACTTTGCAGCCACAACCTGTCAATGAACTCATCAGCTCTAGGTATGGGGTGAGTGTCAGTCTTGGTGACTGCATTCAAACCTCTGTAGTCTACACAAAATCTCAATTCTTTCTTTCCCCTTTGGGGATTAGGCTTGGGCACCAGTACCACTGGACTGGTCCAAGGACTGTCTGAAAGCTCAATGTCCCCCTGCTCAAGCATATTGACTTTACCAGCCTTAATACTGGATTTGACCTGGTCAGACAACCTGTACAACTTGTTTTTGACAGGTAGGCTGTCACCAGTGTCACTGTCATGGACACACCAAGCGATGAGTCCAGGTGTCAGGGAGAACAGCCCAGCAAACTGCTCCAACACTTGTCTGCAGTCCTTCTGCTGCTGGTCTGTCAACTTGGAAGAGAGTACTACTCCCGTCACTGACCCATCTTGTGAATTGGTGGAGAGGCGGTTTGGCAGAGGCTCACCCTCCTCCTCACCTCCTTCTTCTGTGACCATGTGCTTGGTCGTGTCTGCCCTGTCTTGGGGTTTCAATCTCTTGACATGGAGTACCCGGTGGGGACTCCTGTGAGTGCCAAGGTCCACCAAGTAGGTGACCTCACCCTTTTTCTACAGAATGGGGTAGGGCCCAGTCCACTTGTCCTGGAGGGCTCTGGGAGCCACAGGTTTCAACACCCACACCAACTGTACTGGATGTTACTCAGGCATAGTAGCCTTATGGTCATACCAGAGCTTAATAAGCTCTTGGCTAGCCTTCAAGATGCTGCTTGCTCTCTTCATGTACTCTTCCAAGCAGGACCAATGGCCCAGCACATAATCCAGCACTTCTTGTCTGGACTCTTTGAGAGTCTTCTCCCAAGCTTTTCTAACCAAACTCAATGGCCCTCTAACAGGATGGCCAAACAGTAACTTAAAGGGGCTAAAACCAATTCCTTTCTATGGCACCTCTCTGTAAGCAAACAGCAGGCATGGGAGGAGAACATCCCATTTTCTCCTGAGCGTGTCAGAGAAGCCCATGACCTTCAGGATCTTATTGAATCTTTCCATCAGACCATTGGTCTGGGATTGATATGGGGTGGTGAACTAGCAGGTAACACCAAATTCATCCCACATCACATTCAGGTAGGCGGACATAAAATGAGTCCCCCTATCTGAGATCACCTCCTTGGGAAAGCCCACTCTGGAGAAGATGTCAAGAAGGGTTCTAGCCACTGTGGGAGGAGTGACCGTCTTGAGGGTTATTGCTACGGGTATCTGGTGGCATGGTCCACTACCACCAAGATATATATGTTCCCAGAGGCAGTTGTTGGATCTAGGGGACCAACAATATCAATCCCCACCCTCTCAAAGGGAATCCCAACCACTGGCAGGTGTATCAGGCGAGCCTCTGGCTTGTCCCCTGTCTTGCCTCTGGCTTGACAGGTGACACAGGAGCTGCAAAACTTCTTTCGCTTGTCAAACATAAGGGGCTAATAGAAATGGTTGACTAGCCTGTTCCAGGTTTTGGTCCGTCCCAAATATCTGGCTAAGGGGATGTCATGAGCCTATGTGAGAAGGAACTCTCTATACTTCTGGGGACCACCCCTCTCCTGTTTGCCCTCCCAATGGACTCTGTGGAAACCACTGACATCGTTACAGGTTCTATTTACCCCTTGCATATAGTTTTCATTTTTCATGTTTGTCAAATGAGATCAAGCGATCTATGATGCATATTAACCTTTTATCATCGTAACATACATAATTGCCTGTACCTTCTGATATTCCATCTTGAATGTAACTTTCATTGACATTTCAATACACTAAATACCCTATGTGTATGAGGTTTGAAAGTATTTAGGGAGGATATCCATAATACAAAGATCCAATGTCACCGGCCGGTGTCATCTGTCCATTATGTTCCCACATCAATCCGGAAAACACTGACGAAACAAAAAAGTATTTTGTTTCTCTATTTGCTCGGTAGTCCTTTTACCGGTTTTTGATCACACACATGTCAGTTACAGACGAAACAATAAAGTTTTGGTTGACATCTTATCTGATTGGCTGCACCATATCATGTGACAGATTCCACCTGCCTATAATGCGGAAGCTTTTGCAGTTCCGGCTAGTCCTCACGCGTAGTCACAGCGTGAGGAGGAATCCCTTATCCGGAGACCAAGTTACATCAACAAAGTAAGTTCTTGCTCTACATATGCCTCTATACATCTAGCACGGGCGGGCCGCTCCTGAATAAGTCAGTCGCTGCTTTTACATTTGAACTCTACCATTCGCAGATATATGATTATATATTTGGCCCATTGTCCAACACATGAAACATGTGGGCGTGTATTTGGGTGTTTTACTATCCCGGCTCCGCCCTTTAGATTAGGCGGGACGTTTCGCAATCAGTAACTTGTTTCCCTAACTGTGACCCCCCACCTATCCGTAGACACATAACCGTATACTTGGCCATAATATTTAAAACACGGAGAAACGCGGGCATATGATCGGGTGCCTTATGTACCTCTACGGTCCTTTTGTCAGTTACCGCGCTTATCAATTATGTGTCATCTTGCCTTTGTAAATGCAATCCGATAAATTAGGTAGCTTCAGAATCGATCCATCACTATTTCGCTGCATTACACCCTTGAAAGTATAGCCTATTGTGTAGGTAGCTTAGGAATTGATTCATCGCTTGCACTATGATTGGGAGGCTATGTATTAATAATGAATCGTATGTCACCTTCAGAATTAGGCAGACTCTATCAAATACGCTGCGAAATTTAATGAAGAGACAATCCCACCCAATACGACGAGTTTTCCTTTTGTGAAGTTCTACTGAGAACCTGTTATGTAATTCATGGATTATACTCTCTCTCTCAACCGTAGAGTTATGTTTCCTTGGAAACTATCTGCTGCTTATGCTAGTGCCTCCGCATATTCAATGCATGTCATGCACTTCTAAGTTGTCATTATTCAGGTATACTTTCTGTATACCATTTGTCTTTAATCATAAGCTGCATACATCAGCAATTTACAATTCTGTTTTTTTGCTTCCTCACCGTTTAGAATCATTCATTTTGAGAATCGCTCTATACAACACGTAAGAATATGATGACCTTTCCTCTCTCTAACAATCAAGTTTGTATTTAAAATTAAATATAGGAATACCATAAGGCAAGCTATTAAGTCCAGAATAATATCATGATTAGTATGGCTAGGAAGAAATCAAGACATTAGGCTAAGAACCCAGTGAAGTGGAAATGAGGAGAATTAAATGTAGCTCATAGCAGAAGTATCGTTTTTATACATATTCTTCTACAAAATCATCATTACTACGCTGATATAATAGTTATTCCCTGGTCTCTTTCTTTTTCAGTCATAAACCATCATTATGGAAGCATTGCTTTAAAGAATTTTACATCAACATCAGATTTACCTTGACGTAACTGCAAATTACATCTTTGTATCTGGTGTTAATTACACTAAGGTACATATAATTGTAAATAAATAAATATAATATCATGATGCCACCATATACTGGACTCTAATTTAGGTTATGTTTTCATTTTTAGTTTACAAAATTATAGCCCTTAGCAGAGATCGCGCTGCACAATTGACAGATGCAGCTTGGTGACCTCTATCATAAAAATAGGGTAAAAAACTTCCCCTTTTTTGTTGAACCGTATTCACAATTATATACACGTAGGTTTCAGTTGGTTGAAGCTTCAATCTACATCTTTCGGTGGTGGCTTTTCTATTGTTTCACCATGCAGGCTATATATATACAAGTCCAATCTCTTTTGTATTTTCTTTTTATTATTCTGTTTAGATTACAACCATTTCACTCTACATGATCTTTGAGATAATTTTATAAATTCTTTCTCTCAACCTCTGATATTTTTCACTTACCGCCCTATCCCAGTTAATTGCAAACATAAAAATTAATCCTGCACGCTATACAGCGGCTTTGTATTAATCCTTAGAAAGAACCATTTATATGAAATATTGTCTTTTCAGATATCAATGTTGTCTGATTGTGGCCTTTTCCTGACGAAGGCACCTCTCAGTGCCAAAACGCTCGTAGAACACAACAGTCGAATGCAATTGTGCCACACTGCTTGTCTCTGGACATGAAAATTAGACATCAATCTTTATGAATATTATCATTTTCTCATCAAAATGCCGTTTTTAAATTGAGTTCAGATTGTGTGAGATGTATGACTGCAGATATGATTGTAATAGTATGACTGGGTCTTCTTATTATTAAAATGATTATTAATAAAATACTATTTGTACTTCTTAAAGAAAAATAGTTTTCGTTGGTTCTTTCTTCCAACAGTCTTTTCAGTTTAATATTCAAATGTAATTGTTTTGTATTATTCATGTTGCCTTAAGTATTTACACTGAAACCACTGACATCACCCTTCTCTTGCCTGGAGGCAGTCTGCCTCAGGCCCTCAAGAGTGGGACATTCACTCTGTCCCTGGCACAGTTTCTTTCTGATGGGTCCACCGGCTCCTTGCAACTCTGCCAGATCCTCTCCCTCAGGATTTGATTCCTCGTGGACCTCTTGAGCTGTTTGGACTCTCTCATCAAACCCTTTGCACTTTCTCTTGCTATTGGAGGCTTGGCCCATTGTTCCAGGGTGCAAGTGTCCATTACTTCCCTGATGTGCAGCCTGTGTCCTCGTCACAGCACAAGCCCACTCAGGGAGGTCCAGCATCTGAACATGGACCTGCCTTTCCACCCCTAACCACTCAGAAGCTTCAAGATCAATTCCCAGTAAACACACCCCTGGGAGGGCAGGAGACACAACTACCTTCTTAGGGCCAGTCACACCTCCCCATTCCAATCTCACCATTGCCATGGGTTGGAGCTTGGCTCTGTTGCCTGCATAGGTGACCTGGTGAAATACACCAGGTAGGATCTGCTCTGGGGAAACCAGTGTGTCTAACACCATGGTCACACTGGCTCCTGTACCCCTCAGAGCCGCAACCTCAGTCCTGTTTGACTTTTCTTCTCCATACTTGGAGATAAGGCTGCCACGGTTGCAACATCCACCCCACCCACGGAAACTAAGTTCAACTCTGCATACCCTTTCCCCATCTCTGGGCAAACTTCCACCTCAGCACCTACACTCGTATTCCCATTGGACTGCACACCAGTGGGGGGCTTCTTTGTGAAGACTATATCTCCCCTTTTGTGTCCTGGCTGCAAGCAATCAAAGCACAACTTCGCCTTTGTAGGGTCAACATTTTTCCCTGATACCCTTTCCCCTTGTAAATGGATTGGCTCTGGGAACTCCCTCCTTGGGCTGGTGTTTTGGGACCATTTGAGGACTCTTTCAGTTTTTTATGTTGGTTACCTGGGGCTTTCCCCTGGGAGGGGAACTGTCCTCCTTTCTTCTGATCACCTCCTTGGTTCTTCTTGGTCACCCTGGTGCAAACCCACTCATCTGCTGTCTAATCCAGTTCCCTGGGACTAGACAGCTTAGAGTCAACTAGACACTGGTGTAACTTCTCTGAGGGGCAATTGACCAATATGTGCTCTTTCATGATCAAATTGCACAGCCCCTCATAGGTATTTACCTTGTTACCCTGTATCCAGCCCTCTAGCACATTGACCTATGTCTAAAATGTCAACCCAGGTTTAGGTACTGACTTTCTGGGTGTCCCTAAACATAATCCTATGCTGCTCATGGGTTAGACCAAACCTTATGATCAATCTCTGCTTCATGTGGGGATATGATTCAGCCTCCACTCCCTCTAAGGTCAAGAGTCTATCTCCCCCCACACTGGGAACAGTTCCCACAGAAGTGAACACAAATATTGAGAACTCACCCTCCTCATCTTGAAGGCCATCTCAAACGGTGTCAGCCATTTGTCTATATCATCACCCTCCTGGTACTTAGGGGCAATTCTCTTGCGTAATCTTGGGTCAACCCACCACCCCTCTTCTTCGCTGCCACCATCTTCCACTCTACCACCGCTTGTGGTTCTCCACTCCTCACATGCCCACTTCTTCTTGATCAGTGCCAACTTTTCTGCTTTTAGGGCTATTTAAGCCAGCTGTGCCTCAAGCTCTCTTTCCCTAAGGGATAGTCCTGGCTCTCATTTGGTAGATCCTTTTCCCCCCACTAGCTCTAGCCAGGACCCTGGACACTGTATGTGTGGAGAGGTGTTAATCCTCCTCCTCACTCAGGTCTAGGGGGTCTTCCTCCCCTGTCCTATCTCTGGAGCCATCAGAGTACTGATCCTCTAGCTGGGCCTCTGTCCAGGCTGTAAGGGCTTTTATGAGCACTGCCTTCCTGGAATTGTAGGGTGCTGGTAATCCCCTAGCCCTAATCAGGTTCACAAGCTCGGTGACTTGGAGTGTGGGTAGGCTAGCTAGATTAAGCTCCATGGTATCCCTTAGTTTTGGGTTAAAAAAAACTGCAAAAATCGAGGTCAGAGTAATTTAGATTTTTTTTTTAATTAAATCTATTAATATTAGTCCAAATTAAAAATCAAAAACAATTGTTGTACTAGATCAATGTAGAGGATTTTTAATTGTCCAACCTAGATACTGAATGGTTTTAACTAAACACAAGTTCTGGATACCACCGCTGCCACCAAATGTAGTAAAGTGAGTTATTGGTAGGTGTGGGTAGTCACCATCAGCTAGTAATAATGCCACATTCACTAATAGGTCCAGTCAAGTCTCATTAAATTAATCATCGCTCAACCCTTGGTCGCTTAGCAAGCGAGCAGTCGGGCTTAACTTTGGAGAAAGGTATGTGTAAAGCATTTAATATCACCAAAAGAGTAAATAAGTAAAATACACAACACAACAAAAATCCAACACCAATTTATAGAAATAGAGAATATTTTTATCTTTAAAATGACACACAAATAACAAAACTCCAATGAAGGGAGCCAGAGATATTAATTTTTAAAGATTAAATCAAAAATTGTGCATTCTAGTGCCAAAAAGCATAAAGCGCCACTCGTGGTAATCTGGTCGCGCTGGATCAGGAAAAAGCTACATTTTTAGGCCGACCACGATGGAGTGCGGGTTGGATAGATTACGGGCTAAGTCCCTGACAAAAGTTTACCTTTGGATTTAGGGCCTGATTGAGATCTTGGCGGACGGGCTACTCCATCACAACATTATATCCTATGGGATTTATATTTCGGCAGACGGGATATCCGTCACCATTGTGATGGAGTAACCATCCGCCAAGATCTAAATCGGACCCTTAGTCTTTTTCTTGGAGCCTTTCTCTCGATGACGGGCTCATCGGTGGGTCCTCTGGTTTCTCGGATCCAAAGTTCAAGTTGACGGCAGCGGCCTGCTGCAGCTCGGTGAAAAAACGGGCACCGAATCCTTGGCGTCAATGGCAAAGAGGGTCTCGAAGATGTCGTTGAAGGCTTCCCTCTTGACATCGAGTTGGACTCCACCTGGAGCTTTTCAGCGGGACGAGCCTGCAAGGTCGATCCGATCGGCGAGTCGGTGTTGGCGGCTTGACTTTCGACGTCGACCTAGTCTCCTCCTGGAACTTTTAGTACTTGCAGTTTCTTGGTTCCTTTGGGGAAAGCAAGGGTCCCGTAGCACCAGCCAAGGGTTCAGAGACTCTGGATTGCCTTTTGAGGGCTAGGACTTAATTTGCTACAATGCACCTGCACAGTCCAGGAAAAATCCAGTTGCAACTGGCCAGCTGGGGTGATCCTCTCGTTGGCTGGGAAGGTGACTTCTTCTAGCTCTGTTGTACCTTTTGCAGATCAGGGCATCCACTCCTTTTCTTTTGAGTCAGGCACAGTCCTCTCTAGCTGGGTCTGGTGGCTTCGTGGACTAATGTGTCCACTGTAGGAGCCTGTGTTCAACCTCATGGTCACAGCTTCAAATCCCGGCAGTACACTCAGCCTTTCATTCTTCTGAGGTTGACAAAATGAGTACCATTGAGTTGGGTAACAATAAACATCTGTTATTCAGCCCCAAGATACCCTTGGGTGAACGTGTGCTTTACAAATGCACGTTATCTTATATTGTGGCGCCTTGTGAGTGAAGCAGGTGCAGTCCTCCTAAGTGCAAGATTTCAGTGGTGGAGTTCAAGAGTCCAGCAAGCAGCCTTTCTTTTTATGGTGTTCCAGGCAGTGTTGTGAAGAGCTCCTGCAGCTCTCCCATATTTATCCTCCCTTCTGGACTGGTAGCAGGGGGACACTCCAACCAATAGGGGTAAAGCTACCTCCCTCTGCTATGACCAACCAATAGTGGAAAAACTACCTCCATCTGCTAAGACCATTTCCTGCGGTGTAACATAGTTTTGACCCAAAATGCACTGTTCTCCCAAAAATCAAAAAGGAGAAATTCTCTCCTTGGTGTGTATGTCTGTGTTACCCAACCCAGAGGTGTGGCTATCATTTTACAGTACTCCCCTTCCAGCCCCTCTCTGAATCTAATTAAGGGGGCTCCCATCTGGCTGGAGATCAAGGAAGTAGGGGGTGGCCTGGGTCCTATGACATCTGTTCTCCTGCCTTTGAAATCCAGCTTATCTCCCCAGCCCCCTTTCTCTCCCTGGCTTCTCCAGGAAGCAAATCTCCTCACACCAAATGGCTGTATTGTTGCAGCCCCAGACCTCTTTACACCTACTCTGGTAGCATCTTGGCTCAGCCTGTAAAAAGCTAATCAATCAAAAGAGGCTGCTACAGGACTACTTTAGACAACTTCAGGATAGTTAGTTCTAAAACTACTTTCCTGTAATAGTTATAATAAATCCGACCTTGGCAAGTGGTTGGATGTATTGTAACCATTATTTTTGATACTTTGAATGATATGTCTAGCTAGCTCCAATCAAAATTTAGACTTTATTAAGTTTTAATATAGTCTTCCTATGTAAGCATATTGGGCTAATGCACTACAATAGGGAAAAGTGACTTTGCCTGTTTTTCTCTAACAGGACATATAAAACATATTTTATATTTTGTTCCTGGATTTTATAACAAGGCATCCTACCCTTGGGGCACCTAGGGCAAACCTTAGGGGTGACTTACAAGTTATAAAAAGATAGTTTTAAACTTTGGAAGTACTTTTAATTCCAAAGTCGAATTTGGACAGAGTTTTATTTTAAAACCAGCCTGCAAGACAGGCCTGGCTTTAAAATGACACCAGACACCACAGCAGTGCACACTTAAGTGCATTTAGTAACTTGTGATCTCTAAACCTACATGCCCAACCATATGCGAGGGACATAACAGGTAGGTTGTCTTTGCCAATTAGAATTATACCAATTACCGTATACCTTTAGAGGACAGAGCACTGGCCCTGGGTCTGGTTAGCAGAGCACTGCCTCTGGTTAGCAGAGCACTGGCCCTGGGCCTGGTTAGCAGAGCACTGGCCCTGGTTAGCAGAGCACTGGCCCTGGGCCTGGTTAGCAGAGCCCAAGGAACTTTCAGAGTCAGTAACCACCAGCAGTCAAAATTAATGGGGGTGACCAGGGCAAAAAGGATGACTTTCCTACAATTGTAGACGAGACTCTAATCAAATTTCAATAATTTATAATAATTTCATAATAGCTAAAAACACTGCTGAGTGTCCAGCAGAACAGATACCAGCTTGGCTCACATTAAACACACTGGCTCACCATCCTCACCTAAATAACGCACTGGCTCTCAAAACACACATCCCAGATCTGACAGACGCAAAACGAACCTAGGTAACGGTGACTGCACAGATGTTACCACGAGGGAGCTGGTAGGCAACCCCTCCTAAGGGGTAGATGGACTCAAGGTCCCTGAGTACAGAGTAATGCTGCCAGCACTGTCTGTCTACCACAGCCCGGGTAGTGAGGGCAGTAGCTACTCTCTGTAAAAGAGTGGTATACTATGGATGCCCCCTCGATCACAGAGCCAAACTTTAGGGTCTTAGCAGTGGCCTACCAATAGCCCCTGCAGCCACCCGCGGTGCAGCTCCAAGCAGCCCCATCCAGCACTGTGCACTGGTGGTGGGCGAGTGGACTGAAAGGTCCTGACTGGGTCCGGAGAGTGGTGGACCTCCTCCATGTTTTTTGCAGGAGATCCCCGGAAAGTTTAGTTAAGCTACTGGGTCTTAGTGGACGTTTGATAGTATGCTCACTGAGGGAGAAAACCTACAGCAACTTTCCAGGGACTTGCCCGGCGATCAACATAGGCCAAGGAAGCACGCTCTCCAGTGCCATGAAGAAGACTTCCCATCATTGCAAAGCTAATCTGTTAAATTCGGAGAAGAGAATTGAGAGGATCAAAAAAGTAAGTGCATGGTCTAACCATGTACATCAAGTTAGTGAGACATGCACAATGGCTACTAAAGACTTTTGGGTCTTCAGTTTGGAATATTGGACAAGTTCTACACTTCCCGTGCTAAGATTTATGCAACATTGTAATAGGAGAGCTGCCTTGAGTTCATAACCTACCTAAGTACTGAAAAGCATTCGACGACGTTCCAGCCAATGGCATGAAAATCTCTTTATTTAGTGATGTAGAGTTGGATTGGTGGATTCCTGAAACCAGTTAGAGGTACTGGTGTACATAGTATATGGAAACACACACCGTCGGTCCTATCAGTTATGATATAAAACCTTTTTTTAACCTATATTTAGAGCTGTTACCACTTTCCTTTTTATTACACAGTTATGTTTTTCACAATATTGTGGTTTAGTATACAAATCTTTTTCATTGCTGTTTTTCTATAATGGTTTATTTATGTGCCCAAATTCAGCAATTCTGCTTTTACATAAAATACACAAAGAGACAATCACTAGGCCAACAATGCCCTGTAAAATGTGTAATTCCTACGACATATTCCCATAAAGATCATGAGAAACAGAAAGATGATGTTTCACAGGTTTTTCACCTCGTGAGGGTCACTAAAAAATGTACACATTTCTGCTAAGGAGCAGCGAAGAACTCCTTTCATCCAAGGGCCTGGGTTGTGAAGGACGGCCTGTCTATTCTCAGCATGCAGCTCATGAGCTCAGAGAACAGCTGCTTTCAAACTAGCCAAGGTCTGTTATAACACTTTTAGCTATCGCAGAATTCTAGCCGGATCCCACTAGGATACATAAGTAAAAATATAATGTCTGCGTTTTTTATTTTGCATACATTTCTGAAATCCTCCGTTGCCAATATAAGCATGATACCTCGTTGTTTTGCTTCATATTCTCTGTACTAGGATAATATATAATAAAGATTTATAGAAACGTTTAGTAGTAGGTTTGAGTACTGTAGGGGTTACCCTGCGCACAAAGGAATGCATACACGCCGAATTAAAGCAAGTTTATCAGCTCCTATTTCAGCTACAGGTCACCCCCAAATAAACTATGTCCCCTGCACCTCAAAAAAGGCCAGGCAGTGATTGAGAGAGAAAATGAGTGTGACACAAATAAATGTCCACGCTAAAAGTCCGGGCAGCTTTTGATGTTGTTTCCATGACTACGCAAAAGATGCCTTCTCTCTACTGTTCACATACTCATCGTGAAAACGATAACTCCTGCTACAATTCAATTTTCATGTTTGAATTCGTATATATCAAAAGAAAAACATATAAACGCGGTCTCCCGGGACCACTAAATTAGTTTAGCCCCTGGCTCAGATTTCCATTTCTTTGAGATAATGTTTTAATATTCCAATTCCCGTTAAATGGATAGATTACTTTCTAAAAAACGCTGCTTTGCCATAACTGTTTCGAACACACTTCACCCTCTTTGGGACATTTTCTCGGCCGATCATGCTAAGCTGGCCCCAAGGCCTTGCCCCATCAGGCACAACACAAAGTCTTCATTTCACGGCCTTCAAACAAGAGTGAGCAATCACCAGGCACTCTGGCGTCTCCCTGGCAACCACAAACCAAGCATAGGATAATTCAATTTATCCCCTGAACCCCTAGTTGCTTCTTAAAGAGCTGTCAGCGTCTGCACGCCCTGGGAACGGCTGTGGGATGCTGAACCTCTGACCAGCCTGCAGAGTAAGCCTGGATATTACTCAACTCAGAGCATTTGGTGTGTTTTAACATGTAGCACATGGTACATTTAACATTCAGCGCATGGTCTTTGCCTCTTTTCTGCTAGAGACCGCCATCTTGCCCCCTGTCATAATGTCTCTTTTAACCACGCTGCCAGGCCCGAATAGAGAGATGCCACGCCCCCATTCAGCTAGAATAATGGTCTTCTGTGGAAAGGCATCGACGTGGCCGTGGGGCGACCGGGAGGCAGGGTGTCATGGGAAACATGCGCCGGGATGGCCCAGCAGGTTTTTGAATGTCTCAATCCGCACGGCTGAAACAAATTTACAAATGAGCGCCTTTCAATGGGGATATGCAAACAGTCATGAATTACTCCTGGCATTTAAATATCAGACCAGAAAAGGTTTACATGCTATTCGTTTTATGTTAATTATATTAAAATGTGACAGACCAGGTATCTCGTCTAGCTCAAAGCTCAAGTCTGGAACCTTTTTTTTTTGTTGTTGCAATTTTACTTGTGTCCTCTGTAATTTAGTCCTAAAACAGTAGTGATAGTAATAAATGTGTTTATTGTCTAACATTCAATTACGAATTCCAAACATTCGAATTACATCGGAAGTGCAATTTTGAAAGATACGACTAAAATCCATCTTCACTTTGACTAAGGCGTGCACGGCAGGTATCTTTGACCTCATGGTCACAGTGATTCACAGGTTCGAATCCTGCGGCGTCCACTCTGCTTGTCATCCTTCTGGGGTTGGTAAACTGTGTACTGCTATTCAGCACCAAGATACCCCTTAGCTTAGGGTGAATATTTGATTAACAAATACAATTTATATCACATAATATAACCAAGGCCTCTGGAATTATGCAGCGGCGGAGGACAAATTATGTGGGATGGTTGACTAAATTATGTGACAAGCCAAGGAAAATTAAGCGGCTCCTTCGGTGGAAGTATTGTCTCGCTAAGTTGTGATTTTAGCACACATTGATCCAAAATAAATCCCAACGCTATTCAAAACACAAACGTTTTAAAAAAAGAAAACTACACACTATCACCTGATCCCACTGAAAATGTTTACTAACAAAGAAACTATTTTATCTAAGATGGAAGCACAGGAACACTATTTTATTACCATTGCCCGTTCTAAATTTAAGAGTAATACTGTTTGTTAAAACATACAATGTTACACTTGGCAAAAAGCAAGTCTACTTTGCCTCAGACCAAGTAATAAAACATGAGACTCTTTTTATTCTGCATATTCCTGTAATATTTTTGAACTTTTTTCTTTTTCTTAAATTTTGGTTTTAGTCTGTGTACAAAAAGTGCACCACTAAAATCATCCCAGCTGCTTTGGGATAAGGTCCTGTGATGCTACATGAATTTCCCATCCCGTTTAAATTACTTATAAATATGTCAGAATCTTTTCATGCTGTAGCCAAACGACTATACATAGGCAATTAACTGGGGACATTTATGCTGTCTGGACAAAAGTTTCACTTTATTAGTATAAGCGAAAACATGACTACAACAATCAATAACAGAAAGATGATAGTTAACATTTGCAGAGTGTCTGCCACTGCACCACATGCAGCACGCCTTTAATAGCTTTTGATCCGTATTTTGCTAGAATTTTTTTATTGTTGAAATCTAGAAATAATGTAACAGAGGGATGATGGCAAGTATGATACATCCGTAATTATACGGAAAATGTTACAGCTGCACAATCACATTTTATAGTGACCCCGAACATAACAGTGTTACTAATGGATGTATTTATGTATTAACCGTGTTATTTAGCCTGTGCAAGACCCAAAAGTGGAAGAGTGTTTTACATTGGAACAGTGATGCATGAACTATAGAATATGTTATATACTATAATAAGAAATATACTACATAGTAGAACAATACAATATACCACGCAATAAATTAATATCAAAGAAGTATTATAGGGGTGAAAAGAGCATGCAGAGTAAATAAGGTGAATTGTATTCAAAATGATAAAACTATTTCAAATAAAAAATCTGCCCAAAAAAACTAGCATAAAGGATACATAAATAGCATATAGGAGAATTGCCTAGTCAATCGCACAGATATAAAAACTCCCTAATCCCACCACTCGGAAACCTGAAGCAAAGAGCAAAAGGTCATGAAAATAAAGCCAGGAAATGAATAAGGAACTACAGCATTTACTGGCTAAACCGACAACAACTGTTAATCATAATCACTACAGTTACACTCCAATGTCTACAAAATTCTAAGACTGCTGGAGCGATACATAATAAAAATTGGGTAAATGTTGGACAAATAAGGTTGTACTTGAGAAGCCGGCTCCGGCTCGGCCCCTGCTATGCTTGCCGAGCCGGAGCCTCGCTGTCAGTCGGAGGCTCCTGCGCAGGGCCGGACTAGCTACCGGGCGTTTTGCTGTGCTGCCGAGCTGGGGGCTGATTTCATTGATGGGGACCTGCGTGCGCTTAAAAACATTAGTTTTGGAATGTTTATTTAAAAACATACGCAGGTCCCCAGCAACGAAATCAGCCCCCACCGCAGCGAAATCAGCCCCCAGCTGTGCAGCACAGCAAAACGCCCGGTAGCCAGTCCGGCCCTGCTCCTGCGGGAATGCGTGGGGGCAGGGCCAGGGCAGGCCGCAAGTATACACGTAGCGCATCAGCTGCCGGCCCACGCAGGAGGGTCGCGTCTGCTCCGGGGCCTGCGGCGAGTCCGTCTGAGGCCTCGGGAGCAGCGGGGACAGGGTTTTGTAAAGAAATTAGACCCGCGGGGGGTTCCCGGGAGGAAGGGGGGACAGAGTGGGGGGAGGAGGAGGTTATGAACCCCCAGTGCGAGGGGCCGTGGGGGGCACAGAGTCAGGAAAAGGAGGTGGAGGGTGAGAGGGAAGTTTCAGGGGGGGAGGGGCTCATTTGCGAACACTCCCAGGAGGAATCTGTGGGGGATGGGCCACTCCAGGTTTTTACAACCGAAGAGGGGGTTAAGGTTGAGGTGGGGGGGCGGGCATGGGACTTCAGCAACCTGGATTAGGCCCCAGATATGGGGGCGCTGGAGCTGTCTTTCTCTGAGGGTGTGGGAGAAGAAGGCCCAGGGGGTTGGGAGCCTGCGGGATTTAGCCAAGGGTGGGTCTTTGGGTTTGGGGGAGAGGGGCAGGGGCCTGTTCAGAAGGGCAAAAGGGGCCATTTTGGGTCAGGGGGCCAGGGGGTCGGGCCAGGGCAGATTCGGCCACAGGCTGGAATTGCAGCTAGTTTGGATGGGAGCGAAGGGGAGGATGGGGGGTCAGTGATAGGGAGTTGGAGGACCTGTTTAAGGTGTCGGGGCTGGGCAGAGAGTACCCTAGGCAGAAGCAAGAAGAGCAGATGGGAGTTTGGAGAGGGGTTGCCTAGGCCCAGCACAGCAGACCAGTTTTTTATTCTGCAGGCTGGGGAACACCGCAGAAGATCAGACTCGGCAGAGCTGGGAGCGGCTTGCTGGTGCCGAGGAGAAGGGAGGGCGGTGCCTTGCACGGCGCGCCCGTTACCAGCGGGGGATCCCGGCGCGGCCGGCACAAGCAGGCCCGAGCAGTCTCGCTGGCCCCAACACCCGACAGACCTCAGCGGGTCAGGAGGAGTACAGGAATAAGCGGGCAAAAGGCACCTCGGGCGCGGGGAAGGGGCCCAGTGGGGGCCAGCAGGTGGCGTCACAGGTTGATTGGCGTGAAGAACTGGATTCCGATGAAGAAAGCCTTGAGGAAGGCTCATTTGAGAGATGAGGAAATAATGGGGGGGGGCGGAGTAATGTCTATCATAGGGGGATATTCACAAGAACGTGCGCTAAACAACCCCAAAAAATGTTAACGCAACTTTACACATCGCAGTCTATCGCGGGAAAATAACCCCGTGTTAACGTGGAATTCACAACACGGCGATACTATGCGATAGCCTCCCGAAACTGCGGCCAAAGTCCGCGATACAACCACCGCGACGGCGATAAAAACACAAACCCCAACGCGTAAAAAGACGCGATGGGCCCAAACGCAATAAGAAGACAGTGATAACCAGCGAGAGGCCAGCAATACCCACACGTAATGCGGGGAAAAAGCACAAGAACAGCATACGTAAAATGCCACTAAAAAGGAAATCAACTGCGGAGTACCACGGATGCACCCTGACCGACTGGAGAGGACAACATGAACCCCACAATTCCCACGGAGGAACATCCAGGAATACAGGGGTCGTGGAAGGGCAATGAGAATAGGAAGAGGAAGACGGGGTACAGTCTGCAGGAAAACCCGATTATCGCCACGGATGAGATAGAACACCACCACCAACTGTACGTCACCTCCAACGTGTCATTGGCAACAAAGAGCCAAAGATAGCACACCATCTCGGACCATGTGAATGCCGTCGCAGCGCCGAGGAGGACAATGGAAGAGGACAAGAGGCGCTGGACTGATGTGAATGGCAAAACCAAGCAGAAACTCGCTGCCAACACGAAAGCAGCAACACACTTTGGAGGAGGGGGGCCAGCAGAACACCAGGAGCTGAATGACATGGAGAAGATGGTGGCCACAGTCACCAGTCGGGAGACGGTGACAGGAGTTGGGGATCCGGACACTGCCCAACATGACCCGTCACCAAAACAACAGGGTGCGTACCGACCAGGGAGTGGGGGGACGGGGGGAGATGGGCACAATGGCACACATGCACAATTAAGCAGAGCACACTGCACACCCACAATGACTCAGGATCATGTCCCTGATTCCACGGGAACACTTCAGCACACACACAAACACCAAGTAGTCCCACGTACACCATGTGCCCAAAGGGGCACCCACCCAACACATCAACAATCACACAACCAACACATGCACACGTGCGAAACACAGCAAACATGCATATACCTCAGCCACACTGACAATGCAAGAGACACCACATGACGAGTAGCATGGCTGCAGTCCAATCATCATGACAATGTACACGGCACGACACTGAGGTGGCTGAGTGCGGACCACAACCGGAAAGGAGCAGGTCACACTCGGACACAACCTCCTGCCCAAACAACCCCTGACGTCAACGACACATCTGCGGACAAACCATGCCCAAGAGTCATAACTCGACAAAGAGCACAAGTAACCCAAGTCTGCAACATCTCAACACTGTGGAAGCACAGAACTGAAAGGCACACCGCATGAAAGGGATAAGTGGCAGCCAAATCAGAGCCGCAGGAGCGACTCACCCACCGTGCAGCATACGCACATAAGAATAAGTGCACCTCGACATTGACAACATCCTGGTACAAACAGCAACACCTCCACAACAGAACACAGGACACAACTGGTGCTGCATATGTGCACAACATGGCCAATCACATCTGGCACAGCAGGAAACTGTGACATGACAATGTACAAGTACAACCTGTAACCTGCAAATAATTTTTATTCAGACATGCTGTGCTTGCGGACATTTTGTACTGTCCCATGATTGCCAGGGACGGCCACAATGTGACGTGCTCATGAGAAGAAATTGGCAATGTGGGTGTTCCTACGGGCCATTCCTGCCGCAGCTGCAGTGGGATGTGGGCCACTGCAGCTCCTCATCATCGTCTGGTACTTCTGGAACTTGGATCCATGGGGCATTGGTGCGTACACAGATGTTGTGCAACACACAACATGCAACGATCATCTTGCACACAATGTCTGGGCTGTACAGGAGCTTTCCACCTGTGCCGTCCAGGCACCTGAAACATGACTTTAACACACCAAATGTGCGTACCACGATGCTCCTGGTGCGTATGTGGGCCGCATTGTACTGCCTCTGGGCGGGTGTGTTCGGGTCTCGGAGGGGTGTTATCATCCAAGGGCAGAGTGCATATCCTTGATCACCTGTGACAGTGCAGAGAGAAAAGAGTCAATACTTGGTTCGGTATGATGTGTTGGCAGGCCCACTAGTCCAGTGACGCCTGTGCTGGCTGTGTGTGGGGTGAGTGTAAGCCAGCCCTCAGGGAGTAGCTGGTGCTGGCAACAACTTCAACAGTCATCAGGCTCTCAGGGATGCAATGTTCGAACAGCAAGGGAGCATGACTTGAGTTGCACAGAGTTAGTGGCCCCGGATGCACAGCGGCCGACACGGGCCTACCGCCACGGGACGCTGACTTGCGGGAGACTGGGGTAGGGTCATGAGGGCAGAACAGGGTCTCGTATGTATCAAAGCTGGTTTTCGCGGAGTGTCTCGGGGGAGAGTGGGAGGTGTACCCCCAGGGCATGATGCAGAGGGCACATACCAGCTGTGTCCGGCAACATGGCGGATATGAATGCCACAGACTCATGCCAAACACCAAGTCTGTACATGCCCGTTGCTGATGACAACCCCCAGGCCACAGGCTCAGACACCAACAATGTTCTGCCGGAGGCTGACAGTGACTCACGGCGCACAGGGTTAGTGGCACCAGGTCAGTCCTTGCTACTGGTTGACCTCCTCCGTAACGGTGATCCCTGTTTCCACCGGACTGAAACGCATCTTTCACTCACTCCTCACCCTGAGTTTACTGGCATGGACTCTGCCATTGATTAATGAAGACTCAGTTCTAGAGGTGGGACATACTGGACTGCAGTGTAGGCCGTCTGCAGCGGTGGAGTATGTCAACGAATGAGGACTCCTGGGGGCCTGTGTGACGGAGGACAGCGATGGCCTGAGGAGGCTGCCAAGGTCACGGACATGGGTCTTGGAGCTAGCACTGGCACGTGGTGGGCCCTCTTTGACACACGACGGTGTTGGCAGGTGAGCAGTGTGGCCTTGGAGCGCTGGGGCGGGCAAGCCGGGTCTGGGTATCAGCAGCCTGGGGTGCAGCAGGCGCACAGGCTTGCAGGCCCTGCTGCTCATGGCGTCGGCCTCGTGGCGGGCTGAGAGGCGCCGCCCTGGCAGTGACGTTGGCCATTCCGGGAGAGCACCACGCTCTGCGCCACGGGGTTTTTGTCCACACCCTTGCGCAGGCCTGGCGTAAGCCGGGCCAACCCACTACGCTCACGCACACAGGGAGGGATGCAGCGAGCGACATTTCCACGATCTGACCCACAGCCTGGGGTGACATGGTTGCGTCCACTGTTCACTACTCTCCAGACGCCAGCAGTTAATGTCTGCATGGACATATTTGTGGTTTGCATACCCAGGTCTGTCCAGCACATTCACGCCACACTTGTCGTTGTGTACATTCCCATTCATGGGTCACTTGCATCCTTCGCACATGCCTGCTTTCCGCCTCTCCACACGTTCAGCTGTTGTGTGGCTGTGGTGCCATGATATAGCTGGATTGTATACATGGGAAGCCCAGGATCCCAATGGAGTTGTGTTGTCGTGTCTGGTAGGTGGGCATGTTGATTGACATGTTGTATGTGGTTTGGTCACATGTGCATTCCCACAGTTGTGCGTTGTGTGATGGTGGCTTTGAGGTGTGTGGTGTGTAGATTTGGTACTTACCAATGAGCAGTCCAGCTCCATATGTGCCATCTTGGAAGCGCTGGTTGATGATGGACTGTCGGAAGATGTAGGAATCGTGCACACTGCCTGGGTAGTTTGCGACGACATTGGTGAACATTCCCCGGTGGTCCACTATTGCCTGCACATTGATGGAATGCGTGTGCTTTCTGTTGCGGTAGATGTGTGCAGTGTCCGCTGGGGGCACAAGTGGGACATGTGTGCAGTCAATGGCCCCCAACACGTGTGGGAATCTAGCAATGGCGTAGAAGCCTTGCTTGGTCTCCAGCTGTTCCTGCGCAGTGTGGGGAAGTGAAGGTACTGGGGTATGAAGCTGATGATGGCATCCAGGACAGGTGTGAGGAACTTTGATAGGGCTGGCTGTGAGACACCTCCGACTCTGGCAGTTGTTGGTTGGAAGGTACCAGAGGCCAACAGGTGCAGCACAGCCAGCAGCTTTGTCTGCGGAGGGATGTTGGTGGTCCGCTGTGTTGGGACCGTCAGCCTGTGTCCGATGTGGGTCATGATGCGGAGGATGGTTGTCCTTTTGAGCCTGTAGTGGGGAATGACTTCCTCGGGCGTTAGGTCTGTGAGACTGGTGCATTTTCGGTAGGTCCGCTGTCTTACTCTGCGCTGCCTCTGTGATGGTCCGGGGGGGTGCCAGTCCGGGTCCTGGGGGTGGTGGCGGTCCTGGGGGGGGTGGCGGTGGGTGTTGTGGCCCTGTTGGGGCTCCGAGCTGCATAATGAGTAGCTCCATGGCGTCGGTTGTTCTTTGGGTGTGGCTGTGTGCGGGGCTCCGTTGCCTACTGCAGGTAGTCCTGCTTTACACCAGCAAGAGGCAGGTGTTAAATACCTGCTGCTACCGCGGCTTATCGCGTGGTTTTGACTCGCATCGCAGATCTGGCAGTTCGTTGTGAAAGTGGTATAGTGGTGTTTTCGTGTGTTTTTGCACGGGAACGCCTACTCTGCATCTCATTAGGGTTAGTTGGTGGTGTCACCCGTGGAGATAAATTTGGGGGCAGTTATCGCGGGAATACTGGCGATGTCTGCAGTTTGCACACGCTTGTGAATGGGGCGTTAAATCTATCTCCACTTTTGATGCGTTAAAGTGGCGATAACTCGGCAATAAGTCCTTGTGAATATGCCCCATAGTGTTTTGCAGATGCCGTGAAGGGCTTTGGGGCTTTTGGAGAGGCCAATACGATCGGAATTACACAAGACATTGGCGAGGCGGACTGCAGCAACACGGGCACCCTCCTTGGAGCCAGGTAATGTCAAGGGCAGGCTGGAAAAGCCAGTGATGTTGTCAATCGGGACAGGGGGGGGACAGAAAGGACAGGGGAGGATGGTACGCCAAGAAAAGCCAGGTATGTTTTAGATATAGGAGTGGATACCGAAGAAGAGGGTAATTTGGGAAAATCTGAAGCTGTAAGTAAAAAGACACAGAGCAAGTAGACAAAGAGGAGAAAGCGTCTGATGACAAAAAGGATAAACCTGAGAGCAGAGAATTGAAGATTAAGAAGCTCCCATACATGGGAGTAACGAAGCCGTTGGGGGCACTTTTAATGCTGGCAAATAAGGAACGAATTTGGAAGGGTGAATATGTTGCAATGCTAAAATTATTGCACAGGGAAGTGCTCGCTAAAGAAGGGTCTAAAGAGGGGGAATATGAGTTGGCCAAGCGGCGGAGGGTGCCATTGACCATAGAGAATTGGACGGCTGCGTTTTTGTTATACGCAAGAGTGGACAGTGAGAAATAACTGGAGCGCTGTGTAGCATTGTTCAAGTACATGGATGTGATCAGGAAGGCACAGATTACAGGGTTGGGCCCAGTATGATGAGGAGTTCAGGGCACGCATGGCCTGGGATCCCGAGGCAAAATGGGGGGAGTTAGATACTGATTTGGGGCAGCACACTATGGGGGCGTCTAGAGCGGGCAAAACCATCTTTACGGCTAGCGGGCTCCCAGTAGTTACCGGCCCTTTCAGGGGAAGCCCACCCGGGAAGGGGTGGGAAGCACAGGGAGAGGGCAGGCGGGGGCAGGAGGGTCCTGTTGGGATTTCAATAAGGGACTCTGCACTCAGGACTTCTGTAGGTTCCGGCACGAGTGTTCACAGTGCGGAGGGAGTCATGCGTTGGTCAATTGCTTCGGGGCTGGGGGCAGTAATCAGCAAGGGGGCCAGCAGTGGCAACGGGGGGATGGGGCAAGGGGTCGGCAACTGCAGCATTTTGCGGGGGGACGGGGAGCTCGGGGGGGTCAGGGGTCTATGCCGAAAGGGCTCATACTCTGGTTAGGCTGGATCAGTTGGACGCAGCATTACGGGGGGTATCACGACCAGAAGGCTGCAAAGATTCTGGGGGAAGGGTTTAGATGGGGTTTTTGCTTATGGTATAGGGGCCCACGGCACAGAAGGTGATTAAAAAAAAAAAAAAAAAAACCTTCAATCCGCAAAGGAACATAGAGAAGTAGTACAAGAACAGCTAGACAAAGAAGCGACGGAAGTGAGAATGGCTGGGGCTTTCAAGGGTTGGCCCATTGAGAATTTAATTGTGTCACCCATTGGGGTAGTGCCGAAAAAGGAGCCAGGTCAATTCAGGCTCAATCAATATTTATCATGGCCACAAGGCAATTCGGTGAATGATTTTATCGATGAAGGAGAGGCGACAGTTTCGTACTCATTGGCTGATGTGGCCATGTCACTTGTGGTGACAACGGACGCAACGGCACAAATGGCAAAATGCAGCATAAAATCAGCTTTCCGTTTGCTTCCAGTCCACCCTGATGATTGGGATCTTCTGAGTATTCATTTCAATGGGAAATGGTATGTGGACAAAGCATTACCGATGGGCTGTTCTAGGTTATACGCATTATTTGAGTGTTTTAGCACCTTTCTACAGTGGTTGACGTGGCAATGTCATTGGCGGTGACCACGGGCGCAACGGCACAAATGGCAAAATGCAACATAAAGCAATAGCTTTCCGTTTGCTTCCAGTCCATCCAGATGATTGGGATCCTCTGGGCATCGATTTCAATGGGAAATGGCACGTGGATAAAGCATTACCGAGGGGCTGTTTCCATGTCATGTGCGTTATTTGAGTGTTTTAGCACCTTTCTACAGTGGTTGACGTGGCCATGTCACCTGTGGTGACCGCGGGCGCAACGGCACAGCTGGAAAAATGCGACATAAAAATTAGCTTTCCGTTTGCTTCCAGTCCATCCAGATGATGGGAATCTTCTGGGCATCCATGTCAGGGGGAAATGGTACGTAGATAAAGTATTACCGATGGGCTGTTTATGTGTCAGGTGTATTATTTGAGTGTTGTAGCACCTTACTACAGTGGTTGTTTACAAAGCGCAAGGGCCACAAGCTGGTGACACATTATCTGGCCGAATTTTACTTTGTGGGCGCCGCAGGCTCCACGGCGCGCCAGGATGCTCTGGAAAACTTCAAAGAGCCGATGGGAGAATTGGGGATGCCGTTGGCACCCGGAAAGATGATGGGCCCCAGCACGGCACTGGCGTTTTCTAGGAATAGAGATCGATTCAGGTGTTAGGCAGGCACGCTTATCAGAGGACAAGAAACACAAATGCTGGAACTGCTTGATATTATGCTGGCTCAGGGGAAAGTGACAGCCAAGGAGGTACAGGTCTTGTTAGGTCATTTGAACTTCGCATGCAGAGTAGTGAGGGTAGGGAGGACTTTCCGTAGGAGATTGGGACGGGCATTGGTGGGACAAAGACCACCTCATCACTATGTGAGACTGTCAGCAGGAAGAAAAGAGAAATTTAGAATGTAGAGGGTAATTTTACAGTTTTGAATGGGGTTCCACTTGCAAGGGATGAAGATTTGATATGGGGGGTACAGACTTCCTCTGAGGCGGCAGGCAGTAAGGGGTTTGGCCTGTTTTGACAAGGGAAGTGGTGCGCAGAGCCGTGGCCTGCGCAATGGAGAAATGGAGGTAGGGGTATTGCATATCTAGAGTTGTTCCCTTTGGTAGTGGCAGGATCATTGTGGGTGTCGCAGCTGGCACACAGGAAAGTTACATTTAGAGTAGGCATTATGGCGGTAGTGGAAATAGTGAACTGCCAGTCAGCAAGGGACGAGCAGGGCTGAGGTTGCTAACAGTGTTTGCCTTAGGTTGTTGGCACCATGACATAGCGTTCAGGGCACTGCACGTCACAGGTGTGGACTATGAAATAGCGGATGTTTTGTCTCGTTAGCAGGGGGGAGATTACGTGGGATAGCCAAGGATGCCGACAGAACTTCTATGCCCAGGCCAGGTCAGTGGTAGTACGTAGGCAACACAGGATGCCACATGAGTGATAAGGGTATATTCAAAGTCAAGATTGCAAGGAAAATTAGTGGGTTTGCCTGGGTGGGTAAGCTGCCGTGGGGTTACGTGCCGTCGGCAGGTGAACCGGGGACGCGTAGGCTAGAGGGAACAAGGACTGATGACGCATGTTAAGAAACCTTGTCGTGGTGGTTGTTGGGCAGGGTGAATTGGATATTACCAAAAAATCTGCACAGATGGTTTCGAGGCCTGTTTGTTTTCCACATTGATGGTCTGGAGGTTTTCCGGGCATTTCCGGTATCAGAATTATTGGAGTATAGATGGGGTGGGGGGGTTAGCTGACATTAGGCAGCTGGGGCGTTGGTCTTCAGAATGCTACAAGCGTTAATTGCGAAAGGTTGACGGGGTTTGGCATGGTGACTGATGTTATATACAAGCTCACACTGTTTTTTCTCATTTCAGGTTCGGTGGCTGGCCCCCGGTCAGAGGAGATGACAATATGGGTAGTGGGGCACTCTTTCATGAAATTGGTTCACCTTCAGGCCTACAAGAGTTACTTTGGACAGAATCTTGGTTTTAATGAAAAGATTTTTAAAGTGTTGTGGAAAGGAAAAGGGGGTATGTATTGGAGAGATTTGATACCATGCTTGAACAGTTTGATGGTGGGTAATAGGTGCCCGAATATCCTGGTTTTACATTTGGGAGGAAATGATTTGTGTAAAGAGAAGGGCATCGCTTTAATGAGAAGCATGATAAGGGACTTGGAGTTGATTAAACAACAGTGGTCAGGTGGTTTTTGTTCTGTGGACTGAATTTATACCTAGAAGGGTTTGGCGCAGGGCGTTTAACCCTGGAGCGGTAGACAGGACGAGGCGTAAGTTGAGCACAGAGATGGGTGTTTTTGCAGAGAAGTAGGTTTTGGCAGGATTGTGCACGAACAGATTCGTTTTGAGTTGACCCAGTAGAATTTTTAGAGGTGACGGGGTTTCACCTCTCCAGGATTGGCATGGACTTATAGCACTTTGGGTTTAGGGAGGTTTTGGCTAGGACCCTAAATGTCCAAAGCCACCCAGGTGAATAGAGGCCTGCTAGGAAGGGGGGGCAGAAAAAAGGGAGCAGGCGGTAAACCTGCCTTTCCTTTTTCCTGGGTGGCAGGGTTTTGAAGCTGGCCAGGGTTGACAGACGTTTTTGGTTAAGTGTTGGAATTTTGGGAGCAGGGGCAGGCTAAGGGTAGGCAGGTAGTCTAACTTTCAGGGCAGACGTTTGTTAGTTACAGTTGCAGAAAGGCAGGTAGGGCATTTGGGTTCCTATTGTTGTGCATAATTTTTAACTGCAATACTGTGTAATGTTGTTGTTTATGTAAATGGCAGGGTGGGGGGAAACTTTGAGGGGATCATAGGGGCATGGGGGGATCAGGGGGCAGTTATTCGATGTATAGCGAGGTTTTAGTTTTGTAAGGCAGTTGCCAGGTTTGGAATTTGTTATATGCACCTGTTTCAATAAAGCGGCCCTTTTCACATACAAATTGGTCTCGGTTTGGTTTGCCCACTTCCCTCCCAAGGGGGGCTTGGGGCAGATTGGGAGGGGCTAGGCTGGCCTGGCTGGCCATTTTGTAGTTTTGGGCTGGGTTTTGATTTTGGGCTGTTTTTGTGCTGTAGCCCAATTATAGCCCAATTGTATAAGGGGCTCTTTCACGCTCTCTCAGCCACCATTTTAGGTTCAGGTGACCTGGTGGCTGGGAGCAGAGTAGGGTAGTAGAACATTTTGCCCTGCCCTCCCGTCCCTCTTTTTAAAAGAATTTTCTGTGGTGGTTTCCCCCTTTTTTGCTTTTCCCCTGGGGGCTGCATTTGTTTGGGCAGGGGCATAGGGGCAATTTATGTAAGCTGTTGCTTGGAACAGGTGCTGGCGGGGTTTTGAAAAGTTGGCCAGGGTTGACAGAGGTTTTTGGTTAAGTGTTGGAATTTTGGGAGCATGGGCAGGCTAAGGGTAGGCAGGTAGTCAAACTTTCAGGGTAGACATTTTTTAGTTACAGTTGCAGAAAGGCAGGTAGGGCATTTGGGTTCCTATTGTTGTGCATATTTTTTAACTGCAATACTGTGTAATGTTGTTGTTTATGTAAATGGCAGGGTGGGGGAAACTTTGAGGGGATCATAGGGGCAGGGGGGATCAGGGGGCAGTTATTCGATGTATAGCGAGGTTTTAGTTTTGTAAGGCAGTTACCAGGTTTGGAATTTGTTATATGCACCTGTTTCAATAAAGCGGCCTTTTTCACACACAAATTGGTCTCGGTTTGGCTTGCACCCCTCCCTCCCAAGTGTAGGACGCTGAGACACAGGAAAGAACTGTCCTTGCTCCAGACTGAACGCTCCCAAGGGCATGGTGGAACCTTCGGGCCCAGCCTATGGCTTCAGGCCATAAACACAGAGTCACGTGAGCAGATGACAACATCTCCTTCCGCCAGCTGGAAAATAACTAATGGCCGACAAGATGCCTACGGCAGCCATCTCTGGCATGGATGAAATGTGCTGTGCAGTTCAATTACACCTTACACCTGCACGCCGTGAGGGATGGCGGGCGTGCACGCACTCTATGGCATCAATAAAAACGTCTGTGTTTTACAGCATGGTATATATTGTGATATGTTATGCCTGAGTCTGTATAAAACTGTCCCCGTAGATCTTTCTTTACTGCAACACTTGGATCTGAGAAAGATGTAGACTGGATCAATAAATCACATATTTGTTTTCAGGCGTGGAACATTAACTGCATAACAAATATCCACGCTAAAGGGTAGCTTTACAAAGAAAACAGAACTAGAGCAGGCGCCATTTTCGCTGCTAGAAGTAGGCAAAGCCTCCTTGAGCAGTGCTAATTATCGAACCGAATCGGGCTTACGTAAATTTTATAGGTCCAAAGTTTTACTGTTTCTCATCTAAAACTATCGATATCAACCTAGGGGACAATATAAGAATTGTTCTTTCAAAGCCTAGGCAGAGTTTCAGCCCTCTTTCCCGGCATTTTGTGCGTGACCCGCAGGTCATGAGTTCGAATTCCCTGCAGGGCCAACTTAACCATTCTTATATCTGAAGTTAAGAAAGTGTGTTTATACAGGGTCGCCTCAGACTGTCACCTTTACAAGGTCGATAACTAGAGCGCTATTACCCCCAGTCTTACAAACACCTACTATTTACTACCCTTAGAATTGGAAAATTCGGGCTACTAGGCGCTGCATAAAGGCCCACCTTTGGTTTATGCTTTCCCGCTACGAGAGCTCGGATAGCTAAGTTATAATCCTCACTGAAATGATACAAAGCAGTTGTATTTATTATTCGTTATCGCCTCTAGTTCTTGTGTTTCTCCTATAGTATGTAACTTCCATCATACGGCCTCACAGCGCTTTAACATTGGGGGAAAGGGCGAATGGAGCAGATAGAGTCACACAAACTTAGGGGGACCAAGTGTGCGCCCACAAGGTATGAGACTCTGCACGCATACCACACATCCATGCACACACACACACTGGCAGGCTTCTGCATAGACATTTGCACACACTTAAATACGCCTGTTTACACACAGGATACTCCACACACCAGATACAGGCACAGGGTTCAAATGCCCACTGTTTAAGGAGGTGGCCGGCTGTACAAAAAGCATACATAAAAGCTGAGGCGTATGCTGGCGGTCCCTTCAGATAACTTGTCCTCGCTGCACTGTCTGCCATGCACCTTTTTTGCCGCCTGCCCACACACCTGACAAGACCTTGAAACAAAATTTAGTTCCCTGCATGATGATATACAGCGAGCAAGACTGTGTCATCCTCGGTTTTTGCACGAGCCAGGACTGCCAGGCAGCACCACAAACTGCTGCGGCTGAAACACAACAGGCTCGGGCTCCTTGCCCAGGCAATGATTGTTGGCTCTTAACTGTTGCCTGCAATTCAATTAAAAGAGAACCTTGCTCTGAAATGGCTGCATCTTCCTGCACTCCAAAAGCATCTTTGCCATTTTGTCTTCCTCTCCCACCTGGGACAGTGTTTCCAGCCCTGTTTACCTACTGGGGTTTCTGATGCTGCAGTGTTACTGATCACACGGTGGAGTGTGATGAAACAAGGAGCTTTGAGCAGTGCACCATCCCCATCCTCTGAGTGTGAGTGAGGAACACACGTGAGTGAGCGGCACACATGTGGAGCAGTGTAATTTTGATCCCATCCTGAGATACTGTAGGAGTGCATATTTAAAGTACTCCTCGTGAAAATTAATGAGACTTATAATTGTGTGCATAAAAAGAGACTAATAAAGGTCTATATAATATTTACATATTAATGTGTCAGGAAAAGTTAACATTTAGGGAGAGGAGTTGGGCTAACGGCTAGGGCGGCCGACCTCGAATCTGGGGAACTGGGTTTGAGTCTCGGCAATGACGCTGAACATCCTGTGATTCTGGGCAAATCACTTAATCTCCCCGTGCCTAACCAAAAATGAATGTGTGTCCTCATGTAACGTAACTGGTGCTATGCAAAGCGCTCTGATACCCGATTCGGGTCAAGTTCGCGCTATATAAAACTCTGCAAAAAAAAACAAATTTAAGATGTGTCTTGTGAAGTTGATAAATAGAATGCGTATGTGTAGACTAATGTTTAAACATTTATACGTGTAACAAGCAATTATTTCCATGTTGGTGCATTTGAAATAATATCTTCGTAATTCTTTGCAATTTATTCATGCATTAAGAAGCTGCATTTGTTATGTGTGTAGAAATGTGCACGTATTTGCAACCTAGGCACTGCTAAATTCACATGAGAGATGGCCTTAAGAACCGTTCAGTTCAAGATCACGCTTAAAGCCTAGCGTGTAATTCGTATTTAACCTTCAATGTAGAATATATTTGCTCGTATTTTTGTTTCCACTGCCGGTGTGAGCAAAGCCTCATTAGTTAGCATAGAAGGATTTTGTTTTCATTAGATAGCAAGGTATGCAAAGACAAAGTTTGGCAAGGAGAAATGTGGCAACGAGCAAGGAGGTGAGTTCTCATGTAGGAGGAGAAGAATGACCAGGGACGAATGAAGTTGCAACTTATTGATGCGGGAAAGGTGTGCAAGTATCCAATTTGTGCCGGAATCATGGAAAAGTACTAGAGAAAGTCAAGTGGGATTGCCTAACTTGAATGCAACTAATATCTTCTGATGTAATTTAGTGAGAGTCGGATAGACATTTTAGGACTTCATGGTGAGCAGATCTATGCTTCTGCTTGTGTGGCTTTATGCTACGTGTCCCATGGTTAAAGGGCCTTCGACTGAAGACTCTGACAGCCAACACCTTTTAATTTCACCTTTATTCAACACTTCTTAATTTAGGGTTGTCCCTCTAAGGGAATGCAGGGAGAGATGACGTGCTCATGCTTACCTTTGAGAATCATTTGATGCAGTTTAATACTCAACTCTTTTTCCTGATTATTTGCATTGTCATTATAGAATTAGTTATCTGCTTTGTGTTATATAGGGTGAATCTCTTTAGGAGATTTTGACTCATTTTGTTCATTCTGTATTTCTATATGATAATGTTGAGATTGGTCTACATAGATTTGTTTCTAAATTTATAATTAAATCTTACTAATCCCAGATTTAGTTGTCGAGTGGATTATTGTGTCACCGAATTTGTTACACTGTACTGAGATTCAATTGTGAGTCTCCCTCTTACCTCTGAAGCTGCTATAAAGACAATCTGGTTGAAGATAAATGTTTGTGGGCCCAAGCTCTCTCACATGTAAGTCAAGTGCTACATCCAGACAATGGTTGGTGAGAGCACAGTGCTTCAATTGGAACACAGCAGCTAATGGAAACCTGCAAGTGTGCCAAAGGAAGCAGAAGGACACATCATGGTGGCAGAAGGGTGGGGCAGAGGGCTAGGCCTTACACCTTGTCTCCCCCAGGAGGACTACATTGTGTTTGCTTGAGACTGTTTGGTTGAGGGAGAGGAGTGAACCCCCGTGCAGCAGCATGCAGCATTCAGGAAAGCTATAACCTTCCTGGATCATGAGGAAAATGCAATGTGAGGGGCAGACAGGATCTTGGGGAATGCCTCGAACCCACCAACAACCACTCCAAGAGCTGACATTTCTTCCAATAGTGTGCACTTGGGACAACACAGCTACCCACAGATAAGGATGAATACTTATCTTATTTAAATTATTATTGGCAAACTCTGCAAAATGCTAGATTCAATGGAACTGAGACTGACGGTGTTCAGATTCAAATTGGGGATGTGGACATGTGCCTGGTTGATGGGAAGGTGTGTTCAACTAAGGGGAGGCTTGTGAAGACAGAACTAAAATTACAATTACTTGTGGCGACTCCACAAAATCAGTACTTCACTTGAGCCGGTGGGGGCCACCAGCACTTATTTTTAGCGACCAGCACTTATTTTTCCTTTTCAGATATTTACCAAGTGCAAGAGAGAGAAAACACACAAAGCGGAAAGACCATAACAAAGGGGAGAAAGGAGGAACCTGCAAGAGTAAGATACAGGAGCAGGGAGTGTCTGGTAGAGGATTAAAGAGGCATGAGCTGGAATCAACAATACTAGCCTTGGAATTCGTCTCACCGACATTTAATTGCATTGGCTGCTGGCTTCTGAGCAGAGTTTTGGCCACTGGTACTTATTCTTTTACATATTAGGCACTGGACAAAATCCACAGCTTTTCAGTCATGTATTCTCACCGTCAGTGTTTACTTCGAGGATCAGGTTTACTAACCCTTATAAAAAATCACAGGTCCAATACCATCAGTGTCCTGGGATGGCCCCCTGTGTATGACAGCGGAAACTTGGAGACAGGATTGTGGATATTTTTCCAACAAGTAGTTCAACCTGTTATCCAAAAACATCATGTGTAGTGTTCCCCCCAGATTTTTTTATTCAGTGATGAAAATGGAATTTTTAATTAAATTCAGCTCTGTGTAGTTACACAATATAATCCTTGTTGCCAAAGTATTCAACGCATAAATGTTGTCATTTTTCATAAAAGTCTCTATTATTGCCATACATTATTTCCAGTCATAATTATATCATACGGATGATATAATTTAATTTGGCCTTGGAAAGAAGCACAATCTATGGTTCAAAAGAGGTAGGATATGTTCTTTTACTTATGTATTTCAAACAAGTTCGAAAGATTGAGTTTTTAAGAGAAAAAAAACATATTTTAATGCAAAGAAATGTCAGTCTAGTAGTAATGCCAAAAGTTCCATAAATCCGGGTGATCTAGATAGGTATTGCTGATGTTTTCAATCATTTTGCCCGAAAATATTGTTTAGTAGTTTTAAGTAATGCCCGGAAAGCTACACGTTTAATTAGCAACTCTACTTGTGACAGTATTTGAATGCTGTTAAGATATCCTGTATCAGAGTTAGAACGCTAGTCCCTAAATTGTGTATTGTGAATTTACTAGTCCCGTGTTAAATCCCCCTGCGTTCCTTACTCCCTACGACTCTTCCTTTTCAATGTGATCTGTGTCATCTCAAGCGGGCACCATTTTAAAGAGAAGAGAGGGCGAAAGTGCCTTTTCCATGTTAGTGCTTGTAACATTAATTCTCAGACATACTAAGGCAGCCACCATATTGGAATATCATATATGTACCTCAAAATTAGCATTCATTGAATTATGGTGACATTACAATGCTTATAGAATCTTTAAAAGAGTCAAGCATTGTGAACTAATCCCGGGCTAAATCCCCAAACATTCCTCAATCACTACAGTTCTTTCTTCTTGATGTGATCTGTGGCATCCAGAACCAGCACCATTTTGTAGGGGAGAAGGGTAGAAGGTCCTTCTTCCATGTTCGTCCCTGCAAGATAATTTCTCAACATTCTATGGCAACCGCCTTACTGGAGTGTTAGATATTAATCTCAAATTTGGTGTGTATTCTATTATGACCATGGTGCAGCGCTCTGGGCCAACCCTTTTACCATTGGTTACCCCGTGGATCTTTCCTTCACTGACTGAGAAGTTAAGGGAGTTATCATTCAATCAATCAATTTAAATGGCAGTGCAACCCATTTGCTACACAGTAAGGACCAGGAATTGGTGACTATAGTTAAGAAGATTTATTACAAATTAGAAATCAATTTAAGGTAAACAAACCTCAGTACTATGCTATAAAGATACAGAATAACCACTGGAAATCCCAACCTCCTAAAGAAGTTTAGGTGTACCAATAGAAGGCAAACAAGAAGTTCAGTCACAGCAATACATAAGATCAATAACAGAATTTGGTGCTCAGAGAAAAGTTTCTGAGTCTCTCTTCTATACAAGAGTGAAGTCTAAGATCATCTAACTTAAAGTCGAAACTAAGAAGATGGTTTTAGACCTAACAGGATCTAAAAAATCAAGGAAATGCAGAAAAATTGGAAAATGTGGAAAAGTAAGGGAAGGTATAGGAAGGTGCCAGCATTTCGGAAGCTCGGTCAAGAGTCTTCTTGCATCAGGTAGATGAGTGTTTAGCCTAAGCCGCATTGCGCAAGAGTCCAAGTGAATAAGCATATAGGTCTAAACAGCTCAAAGTCAAAAGGAAAGTGGCTGTAATCTCAGGCAGTGTGAACTCCAATTATTTTCACCCGAATGTCCCAGGTAACTTGCTCCTCTTTCCACATCATCAGGGCTCCATGGTCCTTTCCATTCTCATGTTGTAAGCTGTAACATCAACATTTTCTCCCAGACCAGTCATGGGAACGGTATTGTCCATTGTCACAATGAGCCTTTGCAACACTAATAAATTGAAACTTTCAGTTGATGCTCTGGCTCTGTATGTTCCTTGTCAAGGTCTTCTTCACAAGCTTTCTCTCTATCACTAGTACAGTGTTGTATCTATTCTCAAACTAACAAACCATGTGAATTGCATCTGCAAGGAAAATACATGCAAGCAGAAATGGAAAACAGCATTTTATGCAGAACAAAATACAGGCTTAGTTAGAACAAGTTAAAGTATTAAATCAATGATGCACATTTAATATGCGTGTGCACATTCAAACACAAATGAATACAACTGTCAGGACATTAGATTCATTTTAAGGTTCATAAAGGTAAAATAATTTTGAGTATACCTCTCTAAATGTGACTAAGGACTATATTATAAGTGCAAAAGTGAAACATTGGCACACACAATACATAAATCATTTTAGTTTCTAAAGTAAATACCAATTTAATAGTGTGAGGATGGTTTCTATTCAATCAACTGAAAGGTAAATGTCATTTAATGAATTAAGGCACACAATAAATATGAATTCTTTAATTCTACATGCACTTCAATAGTGATGTCATGTGCAAAACTTTACATTAATATCATTTTGCCACACAGAAAACATGTGCTAAGTGCATGTTTACATTGCGTATTTAGTGACGTGCAAGCGTGAAGCCAAAATTACCCTGCTCCAACCATATTATTACAGAATATTTAGGGAGGGAGAAATATTTAGACAGTTTTTCATTTTTGTTTTTACGAGTAAAGTATTTTCCTTATGGAGGTTTTTTGGTATGGAACTAATTACTTATAAACCCAAAGCAATAGTGTATTAATGTAATGTGGCTATGTATGGTAGTAAGGTTATCAACGCAAGCAACCATAGAAACCTCTCTTCTGTAATAGATATATACTAATCTTGTCCTTAAATGGTTTATATATATATATATTTTTACACACACAGGAAGGGGGGAGAGGCACAGTACAAACACTACTCCAGCCTCCCCAATCATAACTGTAACGCACACAAAGAGGAGTAGTGTGTATGAATATCTTCGAGAGAGGTGGCACGTGCTTCGTGAAAAAATACTGCCCTCACTCACAAAATTGTGACATGCTTCATCATCGGGCTTGCTTACAGTACACCCCTGCGCAGACCAACGCCTGGGGTGGAGCAAAAGGGAGGGGAAGACAATACAGACATATACAAATAATATGGATAATGGATCCTGGGATCACCGAAAGAAAAAGCGCAGTGAGAATTAAAACTAGTTCAGTAGTATCTTTTGTAAATAATTTATTCCTAGATCCACTGACTAGGATTAAAAAGGTGTGAAGGATGGTGGTGACAGGAAAGTATTAGGAGTTCCTTCACCCCTCCTTACTGCCAGGTTGTCGACATGTTTCAGCTGTTGGAGACGTGCCTATAGTTAACAGGTCACCACAGCTTTCATCAGGACCTTTCAGATCCCAGTTATCAAGAAAATCCCTCAATGCCCAAATTGGGATTCCCCGGAACCAGTTGTTTACGGAGAGAGTAACATACTCCTGTTAATCTGTGGATAGAGAAAAGATGGAGAAATGGAAAAAGGGTGGGGTCAGTCATACCCGGGTGCCAATTGTAGATCACAACAAAGATCACACCTCACAACCAACCAGCACTCTTTTTTTGAAAGTGTATAATTCATAACTCCACTCAGGCCTATTACCACCTCTGTATAACAGAAACATAACAATATCATGCTTCATCTTCAGAAATCCTAAGTCGGACCTATCAAGCTTGCTCGTGCATCTAATATGCTCAAAAGGAACCGTACTCTGCTGGGGCGAGTGCCCCCATGCTCTCATATCCCGACTCCATCTCGGTAAAAAGAAAGACACAGCTCACCGAGTTTATCATGAGCCATGCTTAAACTGGCCAGTTTGAGGAGGAGACCCCCTGTAGTCACACTCTGGGGGAAAAAATAAAAATATAAAGGAGACACAATTTAAAGAATGATTTCTGGAAGCACGTTACAGCTCTCCGCATTTTCAAACGCCCTGCTGGGTTTATTTTTCTAACACACTACCGTACTGGTTCAAAGTTATATGCACTGTCGACACTGGTGACATCTGTGGAATTATGAAACTCAAGATGCCCTATTGCCACTTAGTGCGGAGGATACTGGCCTATATGATCGTATTTGGTCGTAAAATGCCTTGTTATCGGTGATGTCAAATTTGTACGCCGATCTAAAAGTGCCCGCACATATATGAAAAATCAGTACAGACCACCTACTAAATCTTGAATCACTCAGGAACTACCTTCCAAGCAAAATGTTCACATCTTAAAATGATATTGGAGTTAATCAAGAGATCTCATTTAAACTATCTAAATATTTCTCTCGCCTTAAATATTCTGTAATATGGTCATAAAAGAATAAACACCAAATTTGAGTTATGTATCTAATATTCCATTATGGCAGTTGCCATAGAATGTTGTGTAATAATCTTACAGGCACAAACATGGAAGTAGGATCTTCTATTCATCTCCCCTTCAAAATGGGGCCGTGGTTTACATCAAGAAGATAGAACTGTAACGATTGAGGAATGTTAGGGGATTTAGCCCGGGATTAGTTCACAATGCTCGACTCTCTTAAAGGTTCTATAAGAATTGTAATATGGCCACAATTCAATCAAGACCGATGTTGAGGAACATATTTGAGATTCCAATATGATGGCTGCCTTAGTGTGTCTGAGAATTAATGTTACAGGCACTAACAGGGAAGAGGGACTTTCAACCTCTCTCCACTTGAAAATGGTGTGTGCTCCAGACGCTGCGGATCATATTGGAAAGGAAGAGCTGTAGGGACTAAAGAACATAGGGGGGATTTAGCCCAGTATGGGTACGTTCACAATACCCGATTTTGGCACTGTCATTCTAACTCTGATATATATGATATCTTAGCAGCATTAAAATAGTGTCACAAGTAAAATCGTTAATTGAACGAGTAGTTTTCCGGACATAAACTAATACTACTAAGCAATATTTTCGACCAAAACAAGTAAAAACATCAGCAATGCCTATTTAAATGGAACTTTTGACATTACTACTAGACCGCAATTTATTTGCAAAATTTTGTTTTTCTTTCCTTGAAAATCTTGATTTTTCAAACTTGTTTGAAATACATAAGGAGGGCTGAGAGTGGCTGTACGGGCGACATCGGACCCTTGACTAAAATGTGACTACAGGGCGACGTTCCCACTCCAACCCCGGGTTCGGATTGAATCATATGAAACTCGGGAAGTTCCTGAGAGTGTGTCATAAATGGGTAAGAATGGCGGAGTAGGGATTACCCATCTCTATTAAGTCAGTGACAGTGAGGGGAAGTTTAGGCCTAATAATACAAGGGATCTTTATCCTGACGCAGGCCTTCAACCTCAAGAGGCATTGGAAAGGGCGAAACATGTTGATAATGGCAATAAAGGCTTTAGGGAACTAATCATCCCAGTATACTCCAAATTAAATGTTTTAACCCTGCCAAGAGAGGCGCATAAGAAAGCAAGGAGGGTACCCTCTTAGGTAGTTTTACATGTTTTTTTGTGTTTAAAGGAGCCCTTTCTTTTTGAGGGGGTATTTGCCCCAAAAATATTATGTTTTTTTGCTCCACTCTGAGTGTTGGTCTGCATCAGAGTGTAGTAGCACACCCTATGATGAAGCATGCCACCATGTAGTGGGTGAGGGCAATTTTAAAATCATTAAGGGTTTGCCAAAGATGAATTCAGTGTTTTGAATTCTCCTGTTCTTTTTCTGTTTGTGTGATTGGATAGTACTAAGGGAGGATAGAGGAAGGGTAATACCTCTCACCCCTTTTTGAGTGTATGTTGAAATTAGAGGTGGACGAAGAATTCCGCTTGGAGTTTGTGGAGTTTTGCACAGTTCGTGCTCTGCGGCGAGAGCGGAGTTCGGCAAAACTCCGCGAAGTGACGCGGAGTAAAGTGTTTTCTCTCGAATGATTTGCCAACATTAAGTTGGTGAGCGCTTGTGAAAAAAATTGTGCACTAGACCTCCTCCCGGCAAGTTTTCTCAGCGCAGGCAGTTGCGGTAGGTCGCGGGCGGATGCGGCAGATCGTGACCGCTCGAGTGGAGAAATCTGCCGCTCGCGCTGAGGAAGCTGCTGCTCGAGTAGAACGTCTACTCGAGTGGCAGAAAGCAACAGCGTTCTCTGGCGTGACGCGTAGTACTGCTTGTGCTGATTTTACAGCATGGGACAAACTCCCGGCGCTAAAAATCAGTGCGAGCAGCGTGACTTATAAGACGCTGCTGGCAGAGTTTTTCCATCACTTTGTGGAGTTCCGTGGACTAGAACTCCGCGAACTCTGCCCAGGCCTAGTTGAAATACATTAGCAACAGAATATATCCTACGTCTTTTGAAGCATAGATTGCGCTTCATTCCAAGGACCAAATTATATGAAAACAAAAGGTAACTATTGTGTGATATTTAAATAAAATATCATATAAATGATATTGGGGAACACATTTCAACTATAATGTCCATTATAACTTCTAGCATGCCAGTGCACCATAAAATGGCCTTGATACTAACAATAGGGAAGGATTTTTCGGAGCACATACGGTACCCTGAAGGGAAACTTAACACCATACTTACACTATAGTCACACTCTCACATGGGATAGGTTTACTTCAGGTGAACACACCTGATATATACTTTAGTTGTAAGGGCATGCGTGGTAAAGGCATATGCGTGGTTAAGTCTTGCATGGTAAAGGCAATGCTTGGTAAAGGCATTGTGTGGCAAGGGTCGCATGGTAAAGGCATGAGTTGTAAACTCATACATCCATCTCCGAGCATAACTAGGCCAATAGCCTATAACTGTAGTGCCCCCAGTTTCATCATACACAAAAAACAACTAATTCAAAATGCTGCTGCAAGACTCTTTTTCTGCCTTCACCCAAGAGAATACAAGACTCGAGTGCTGCAATCACTCCACTGCAGCACTCCTACAGCTAGAAGAGCAATAGTCAAGGCTCTCTCCATAGTTCCCAGAGCCTCAGAGCCACCAGACTCTGGAACTCGCTACAAACCAAGGGGCATATTTACAAGCCCCTAACGCCACCATAACCTCACTTTCAGTGACGTTGTGATGGCAAAAGGGGCCTCGCCTTATTTACAAGTCAGCGTTAAGCCACTTAACATGGCTTAACTTTGCCTTGTAAATAAGGCACCCTTTCATGCTGTATTTAGCGTGAAAGGGGAGGGCAATGGGTGTTGCAATGGGTTTTCCACCGCGACACCCATTGATTTTGACGCTGTCTCCTATTTGCAAGGGCAGCGTAAATAGGAGGCAGCGCCAAAATTATGACCAGGGAAAACCTGGTCTTAAACAGGCGAAACAAGGAGAAATGCTTTATTTCTCCTCGTTTTTGCTGTTTCCATGCGTGCTGCCTTGTGAAGCACACATAGAAACAGCAAATTGACTATGATTGTTTATGTGCAGGAAGGTCCACCTTCCCGCACATAAACAATCATTTAAAAAAATGCCGTTTTGCAACTTCTATCTGTGCTGCATTAAGCAGCACACATAGAAGTTACAAAATGGCATTTAAAGATTGTGTATGTGCAGGAAGGCAGACCTTCCTGCACATAAACAATCGTCCCCTCAACACAGGGACCCTTGCACTATGGTGCAAGGGTGCCTGCGCTGGCGCTAGGCAGCTGAAGTTAGCGCAACGCAGGGTGAAACGCAGGGCTGCACCATATTCTAGTAAATATGGTGCAGCCCTTCGTTTCTAAAGTGACAAAGCATGTTGTTAGCCTTCTTGGCTTAACGACACGCTTCGCCACTTTATTGTAAATATGCCACCAAGATTTGAAGCATTCAGGAGCATACACACTTTGAGAAGACAGTTGAATACATGGCTATTTACAAGATAACTACCTCATCCCACAACCCCAGGATATAAACTGGATTGATAATTGTACCTTCAAGAAAAATCTACAGTTTACAGGTTACAGGCCACAGACACAGAACAGTCCAACCAGCACACTACTTTCTATATCCAGGTAAGTTATTTAGGACTGACCTATGGCTAGCCTGGCTATTAAACAGTAATGACAACTCATATATAACCCTTCTGACCCATACTAATGCTAATGCGCTCAGAGGTCGGCAGCCAGCTGTAGTCCATACTGGCTGCATAGCAACTCCATTACATTGCTTCAGTGCACTCACATAAGACATATCTGGTACAGGTCTAGTTCACCAGCCAGTACTGTACCAACCCATAAACCAGCCTTCACCAACCGAACAGGCACAGAATAACCGAAGAGGTCTGTGACATACTGGTGACCAATAGGAGAGCTGCAGTCCACCACTGCAGGTACCAAGTAGCTACATGCTATGACAGCTTCTTTTACATTTTATAATCAAAATCTAATATGAAATGATAGTAACAAAGAATCTATCCTAGCTGATCTCCCCACTATTTCTCTCCCCAAGCATGCCTGCTCAGGACTATAAACTTAAACAACATTTCTTAGATTGGACAACCTAGTACAGAAACTAACTAGCTAAGTGGACTATGATCATGAGAATTTCCATAAAGTGACCTGCAGAGCTGCTCAAAGCTTCCATTGTACTGAAAACACACCAGGGAATTAAGCTGTAGTGTATTCAGAGAAACCTTCATGTCTCATAAAAATTGGTGTGGGGTCTCCCATTGATTGTGCGGGGGCGGTAGAGAGCAGGGGGAACCTCTCTTGTTGAAATGTGACTTTCTGTTATTTTTTCCAGGAAGTAAACATCAACGTTTGACAAACCAGATATTCACAAACTACACAGGAGCTTTCATCAAAGAAAGAGGCCTTCAGAGGCCTTCTTCCCTAGGGTGGTCATCTTTACATGCCCTAAACCTTAAAGTGACAAAGGGAAGTTTGAAAGGCAAGAAACATGTTTTACCCCGTGATCTTCCCTCGGGTAGAGAATGTTTATCGGAAGTGAATAGGGCACAGTCCACTCTTGTTAGGTCGATCCTGACCAGTGCATGCTGTATTCAGGTAGGGACTTCAAGATCCGCCCACTTTCCGCCCATATGTTTCATTGGCTTGTGTCATTGCCCACTGTAAACTGTGGCTGTTCATTGGTAAATAGGCTTAGTACTCCCTCCATAGTACCGCCTTGTCTCATTGTGTAACCTGTGATGGCGACACCCCGTTACATGTGTTGTTACTCAGTAGGCTTTAATTACGCCTCTGAGCACTATTTTTCTCAAATAGCTTTGTCCTGCCTGCTGTTGCAGGCAGGACACACTCTCTCCTAACGCTTTTTATAGCACAGGCGCTGGCATTTGCCATGCAATAGGTCTCGCATTTCCGAGAGTTTAAGCTATTGGCATTGTAAATGACGATGCCTTTTATTTATCTTTTTTAAAAACAACACTTACATAAAAGGCATTGTCATTTACAATGCCAATAGCTCAAACTCTCATGAATGCGAGACCTATTGCACTGCAAATGCTTGTTTTACTTTCGCTATGGAGCCAGTTTGAACTGTGGTAGAATGGAAAAAAGAGTGGATTCATTGCCCAAACAAGAGAAGACCATTTGGGCTCAGGTTGCTGGCTCAGTCCATCTATAGAGGTGCAAGCTGCCTATGATTATTCTGAATGGCTGCCCAGTAGTAAATCGGATAATTTAACCACAGGTACCTGCTCTGTTTGGATGGGGCAGCCAGTCACAAATGCTGAATGGCTGTCCCCAACCAATCAAAGCACGTAACTATGATTCGATCATTCTGATTGGATACTAGAAAGCCATTCTACATATCTGTGCACCAACCCACCCATATTATTACAGACTCTCCATGACAGGATGGGGTTGGCAATCATTTGCATTTTTATGGCTCATTTCAAGGTACTCCAATACTTTTTTCTTTGTCTGTAGATGACAAAATAAATCCTGGAAGTGGTGAATTTGGCCAGGCAAATCACATGTGCTTCTCTTGGACAGAAACAAATTAATCTGTTCACCTGTACCCATAAATTCACTGGCCAAACAGGTACAAAGTGTGTATAGTGGAACACAGGTTTTAGGCCAGATTGTTAGGAAAATGCCTTTATACTTTCAGATAGTTGCCTATATTGCTACAAAATGTTTGTGCTATAGGAGATATCCCACTATTATTAGGTATAATCCAGGAGTATTTAAAAAAGCAAACATTTAGAACTACGCTATTTGCAGGAAACTACAAAGTCTTTTATAGGAAGATAAAAGTGTCACTCACCTCAAGCACAAGAATAGACTGGAATTTGTCTGCTACTTACAAGGGAGCCCTGATACCAACTATGAGGCTTAATCAGTTTTGGGTGTGAAAGGGCCGGGCCCATACATTCTAGACCCGTTCTAGACTCACAATCTGATGGGACTGATGGAGCACAATGGTGCTCTTTCATTTGTAGGGGTGCAACATATTCACGAGTAGTCGGCACCTACATTTATTCTTTTGTCGTGTTAACATTTGGTCATTAGAATGTATTTGGTAATAACATGTGAAAGTGAAATGATAGAATTATTACGTGCCATGTAAAGAAATAAACGTGGCAATTGTGTGTTGAATAATGTAACCTTTAGCATTTGTTGTAATTGATTAACGAGGTTGCTAATTTATAATGTAATGCATAGAGTTAAACGTGCACCATATTAATGTTGCCCATCGATGTGTTAATTGAGCTTTAAAATGTCAGACTACATAGACTGCGTATAATGATTTGTGCATTGATGTGATTATATAACTTGATGGTTTAGAAATGCTTAAGTAGAATATTCATTTAAATGCATTTTTGCAGGGCCTATGTGCTTCACTCTTATGTTGGCTGATTTCTATAGGCCTGAAATGTATTCTCCCTGACAGCTCTCGTAATGAGGGGAAAAGCTGAATTTCATGTGCACTTTGGATTTGTTCTGTTCTCACGTTTCTGTTGCAGGTGGAGAAACTTGTCTTTCTTAGTTAGAATAACGTCTTTTGTTTTAGGAGTTAGGCTCGGGGAGGAGAAGATACTTTTATGCAAGGAATGCTGATAATTGGGAGACGGTGTTCTTTCTCACTGAAGGAGGCCTGGGAATCAAGGTCATCGAGCCAGGAGCTGGGAGTATCGAAACTAAATGGAAAATCACCTATGAGAAGTGCCCAGTAGGATGAGGTGATCCAGATGCACGCAGGGGGCATGTTCTGTGTATTTGCATTTTGAATTAGGGACAGTGCCTGGGGTTGAGTCAGGAGAAGAGGTGAGGAGGTCGATGCAGAGAGAAGGAGCATCTTAGAACAAGCTCTGTAGCTTTGGCTACTTGACCCAGACAATGTGAGTGCACTTCTTAGGAAGTCTTCACGTGCTGACACCTTTTCCTGATCTTGCCTGGGGAATGCTAAGTAGGGATGTCACGGTAGTAGTAGTGTAGGGACAGACTAATGCTTTTCACTTTTCAATCCCAAATGAAGACGGATCTCGACGTAGGGGCAATCATTGCCTGCGTTCTGGTTCTGCAATTTGTTATTCTTTTCATGCTTCAGCGTTTTAATCTTGCCCGTAGATTCGGATTTGTATTAGTTCCAATGTACTTCTACAACCTCGTCTTGAGGTGTCTGTACATCCAGTTATTTTTGGCTTTGTAATATACCCACTAACTTGGAATTCGGAGTCTGTGATCCTTCAGAGTCATGCTTCTTTAAAGTTGTTAGTTTGCCTTAATGAGTTATTTTTCCCTCTACACTTCTCATCAGGTAACAAAGATTCATTGACCAAGGGTTCTGGAGTAAATTGGTAGAGAGGAACCCGGCCCTAACAGTTCTTTTTCGCAGCATGAAAATGTAAAGGGGAGAAAAGTCATTAAAAATGCAAATCAATTGATCAATATTTCTCGGTGACACATAGTAACCACAGACAACTTACTTAAGGTTAGTTGATTTATTACAAAGTCAAAAATAACTGAACATAAAGGCACCTCAATACGAGAGTGTAAAAGTACATTAGAATTAGCCTTAAGCCAAATCTGCGCATTCAGTTTAGACGATGTAGCATAAATAATACAATTAGCTCAAGAAGCAAAATGCAGAAGATCAAAAATCATGAGTCCAAATTCCCTTGCATCGAGTGTTGATGAATAAAGAGCATAAGTCTATCCCTACTCTAACCCTAAGATGACATCCCTACTTAGCATTACCCAGGTGGAGGGTATAAAGGTGTCAGCATGTGGAGTCTTCCTAAGAAGTCTCCCCATAATATGGGTCAATGTAGTTTATAGCTACCAGGACAGAGCTCGTTCCAAGATGCTCTCTCTCAGAGGGCAAAAAGAAGAAGTGGGTACTTTCCTTACTTTCACATCACATAATTCATAGGTAGCCTTCCCAGAATTCAGTTCAGATCACGATATCTTCACTGGGTACAATCCTGAAGATACATTTCCATGGGAAACGGTGTTCTTCTTTCGATACAATTTGGCCTTGGTTCCCAGACCTTCTCCTGTGTGAAACACAACAACCTTTCTTTATCGACTCAAGCCATGCGATTGTAACTTCCTCCCTCCTTGCCTGACTAGTAAAACAAAGACATAATTCTAGCTAACAAGAATGCTTCTTTCAACTGCAACACAAAAACGTGACAAATAACAAATTCCACAGCACACATGAAATTCGACTATTAATTCTAAAGCAAGAGTTTTCCAGGGAACTGCATTTCAGGACTACAAGATTTGGCTAACATAAGAAAGCATCAAATGAACTTCACAAATTTGCATAGCATTAGGCACTTTCAATTAATGCATTTATCTACATGTAAACTATGCAACTAATAAACACATTTGATTCTTGATGTAAATGTTTTCAGCTAGTTACATTCATTTACTACCTTATTTTATATTCACTTTCAATGGCTAAAAGCACATCACGTTTTCATGTAATTACGTTCCACAATTCTAACACTTCACATTAAGACAACAGAGATTACATGCGCGTGTGATCTACACGTGTGATTATAAGGCACTCATACAATTTAAATGTGATTTCTGCTACATCAGGTGGAAACTCTAATGTTTACCTTAGAGAGTATTCCAAGTATGACAGTATGGGGCCGATTCCGATCTCGGCCGGTAGGGCTCCGAATCGGACTCGGCATTACCGGATCGGATTCGGAGCCCTGTTTCCCGACCGAGTCGGACGTGCGTCCGGGCGAGCGAGTACGATGCGAACGTATGCGAAATCGCCGACCGACTCGTTCGCGGGACCCAACCGCTCCGACCGACTCACACGGAAACGACACGCACCGCGCAATGGAGACGTTCCCCGGCCGGGTAAGTACGATGCGTGCCGCGAGCAGTCAGACCGACTCGCGCCGTCCAGCTGGAAAGAGCAGTCGGAGCCGCACTTTGGGGGTCCGTGTCGGACCCCCCTGTACGCCTAGCCGCGCGAGTCGCACACAGGGGGGACCCATTGGTCCCCCCTACCTGTGCATGTACGGCGCGACCCGCTTCAACGCGTACCCGCTGTAGGGGGCGCCTTGTTCGCTTCGCACCCATTGGAGGCAATGGGAGCTCGCGTACGCGTTGTACGACCGGCTCCCATTGACTTCAATGGGAGTCCGACCGAATCGAGTCCGATAGCATGCGAACGCATCGTACTCGTTCGGTCGGACTGCTAGGGTCCGATTCGATCGGAAATCTCTCCGGGTCCGGCTCGGTCGGAGAGATTTCCGGCCTGAATCGGAATCGGCCCCTATGTGTCCATAAGCTAATCATCTCACCAAGTAAAATGAAATTCATGGTTATGCATTCTAGGACATGTCCTGGGTACACAAAATAGCAATTTTAAACAGGAGTGTGCACCCAAAATAGAATTTGACCCGTAGAGTGAGACAAATAGATGGTTCCAGAGAACATTAGGCAGTCCTGCCATAGTACCCCTCTGCTGCTCTTCAATCTTGGGGCCAATTTCCGTAATATTTTTCTAGTTTGTGTGTGCAAGTTGAAAATATGCTTAAATTGCATGCAAAAGAGGTGTTTCCCTAAGGCAAACTAAAGATGCTGCTACATTAGTGCAACAAATAAAAAAAAATGCTAAAAAGAATTTCTTAAGATATTTAGGGGTGGGCAGAACTCGTGGAAATTGACTCTGTGGAATTCCGCAGAGTTACATAAAAACTCCATGATATTCTGCAGAGTTCCGCCAATGGGCGGAAATAGGGACGTTGTACTGCTCAAGCTGTGATTTAGTGCCGGGAGTACGTTCCATGCTGACAGACGGCACCATGGGATGCACCAGAGGGTGCAGCTACTTGAATTGATTTTGCTGCCGCTCGAGTTGATTTTCCACTCGAGTGGCAGCCTTCTGACAGCAAACAGTCGCGGCTGCCCGTGTTAGATAAATCTCGCCGGATGTCCTCCTAGCGACCAGAAATAGTGCTGGAGGATGCCAGATCTCACTCGCACTCATCAACTTGCCATCCTGGAGCCCGGCGTGAGAAAAAAAATCTGCCAAATGGTCATTGGCAGAATTCGGCCGGAACTCAGTGTTACAAGAGTAATGTGGAGGCGCCAAAATTCCGTCGGGGTAACAAAATATTTCTCCCACCCCTTAAGATAAGGTAGATCACTCCAAAAGCATAGCAAATAGATTTTTCTCTGAAGCATGAAAAATTCTTGTAGCATTTATAGGTGAACATGCCCTGAATCTCAAAGAAAAATAGTGCCAGCACAACTTACTTTGTCCACATGCAACCAAAACAAGTTCAATTTTCGCATGAAGGGTACTGTGGATATGGTCAGAAACTATATATGCCCAAACTGGCTGAGCCATCCTCTGCGCTTGGCAAAGCCATGAGAATGTGAAGACACAATGCACACCTGGGTCACTCCTAAACACTGTCTTCTTGATAGAGGTCCACTAATCAATGCTCATACCTGAGTGATATTGTAACTTATTTGTTTGCTGCCACATTAATAGGGCTAGAATTGTAGTCAGTATGCATGCATCCGAGTATATTAATCTCAGTATGTATGTGCCCCTTCTTTCCATGTGTACGAGGACCAGGGACTATACTAAATTATCTAGTATTTGTCTCCTGTGGGCAGCAGAAAGCAATGCATGAATTTCAATATAGTACTCCATGTTAAATAAGGTAAAGTCTGAGCACACCTGATGTGGGTTGCAGAGGCATGTTTCAAAGTAGGTTGTGGCTTAACGCTAAAGTCTGCTGCAAAAGAAGAGTAAGAAAAGCCAAAGCTTCTGTTGATAATAGATTATCCACCAGTGGATGTCTGGGAATGAGCCCATGTTAATTAGTTGTTTATAAGGTATGGACTATTATTTCTAGAACTTCACTGAAGATTTTGAGGCACTACAGATTGTTGAATATTGTGGAATGTAGGGGTGAACTACTTACAGGTGGTTTAACTCACACTGGGGTTGCAAGCATGGCTCTGTGGTTGAATGTGATTGTGCCCATCTCAGGAATGTTTGTAGTGTATTTTAGCACACTACGGAGGGTATGTCAACGTGGCCTAGCAGTGGTAAATGCATACCTGTAAAAATGTTCACTTAAAATTGTGGGTCATGTAAAGTCTTTAAGAAGTCTTTAAGAAGGTGATCACGTTAAAGTGAAAAGTGTGAAAGCAATTTTTTTGGAGTGCGTTCATGTTTAAAGAAAAAGTGACCACATTAATATCTATAGAGTCATTTTGTATGTTAGGTTGGTGACTACTAGTAAAAAGAGGGTAACATCCATGATGTCAAACGTTATGTCCATTATCACGTGATTGGTGATAGAAACATTGGTGTAGCGCATTGAATTACTTCAAGTCCACAAACCCTATAGGATGCTGTCACAATGACTGCATGATGTCATCAGTGATGTCATTGATGATGTAATTTACCGTATCATGAGTGATATAATATGTGAGGTCATAAGCAGTGCATGGCGGGGCAGCAACTTATAGTTAGCCAAGTAAACTATAACTGGTGAATTTCAGTGTTTTATTCTTTTCTAAACTTTAGTTTTTATCTCTTTTCAATACCTAACTATTATGTCACTTTAACCTCACCTCCCCACCCATGCCCAAACCTCCGCAATGGAGATTGGACACAAGACCCTGTTTTTTAAAACTTTTTTTGGTACTTCAGTACCGATACCTTGGTATCACGGGGTGCTGCACTGGGTACCTTGGTACTAGATGGTTGTACCACGGTACCGTCACCCTTAATTGGGGTCCCTGTGGGAACCCTTCACAAGGCCCCGGGGGGGTTAGGGTGCCCCACGGTTCGATAGGAAATAATCTTTTTGCTTGCTCATAACGTTGGTGCCATTTGTCAAATCTTCACAAAACGTTTTAAAAAACATGTCATCAACCTCAACTCCTCCCTGGTTTGGGGGTGATCCGTCAAGCAGGGGCTGAGAAAAAGTGGGGACCCAACATACATTTTCCCCATGCAGTTTTCCAGAGGAAAATTAGACACAGCTAGAGCCAACACGGCTCAATGGAATTACATCAAATTTGGAAGAAAGCTAGATCTCGATCCAGAAAGCGTGCTTTTAGTAATCTGGTGTAAATCCGTCCAGTTGTTTTTAAGAAATTAAGGCTCAAAATTTGCATTTATTTCAAGCCACAGAGGATCCGTGAGCTTAACTACACGTTGCAATTTGTTGGCTGCAACCTAAATGAAAAGTTGCAGCCATGATCTTAGTCCCCAAGCTCTAAACAATAACTCAAAATAAGATATAAGAGGAAGAGCTAGGGTACCCTGACCCCCTAGTCTCTGGGGTCAAATTTAATATTAATGTTTTTTTAGGGGTTCTGTGGATCTGTGAAACCGTAGAAATTTGCCAGTTATGATTACCAATGCACACAAGAAATGTAACAACATGGTGCATGCCATAAGTTCAGACATGTATTGTGTGTGTTGGTAACCATAATTGTTCAATTTCAGTTACTCTTTGCATTTGAGCCAGAACCATAATTCAGTTTTTAACTTTTTCTCAGTGAATAAATATGTATACGCAGCGGATACATTATGGGTAACTGTGTAATATGGGGCAATATTGCAAATGAGGGGATCTGGCGACATCAAATACTATGAGGCCAAAGGATGTAAAATGTCACCAGGACTACAAGATGGCAATAAACTTAAATTTGACCATTGCACAGTATGAATAGATGTGTGAAAGTTATGTGTTTCTTAGTGTTATTGGGCCACATTAATTTTCACTGCCATCAGCCGCGGTCCGTGCAGGTAACAGCGGTGGGGCGGTGGGGCCGAGTGGGAGGGATTTCAAGGGGCGATGCCGAGGGAAAATTAATTATTTATTTAATTTTCCCTCAGCATCCTCCCTTGAAATCCGCCCCCATCTGGCCCCACCGCTGTTACCTGCACGGACCGCGGCTGTCCTCAAGGTTAAATACAGCAGGTACAGGGAGCCTTCATGAGAGAGAGAGAGAGAGAATGAGACGATAGAGAAAGAAATCAGATTGGCAAAAGAGAGAGAGGAGAGGAGGAGAGAGAGAACGGATGGATGGATGGAAAGAGAGAGGTGAGAAGGAGAGAGAGAATGGATGGAAAGAGAGGGGTTGCTCAAGGATATGAAAGAGCAGGGCTGGTTTGAGCATTTTTACAAGAGCTGCTTTTGGTTCCCCAGTCCGGCCATGTCTATCATGATATGGCCCCTGAACCTTGCTTGCTTGTGGGTTCTCTGTCATACAGAGAGGCATGCTGGTGAGGTTTTTGACCCGTATGGCCTGCTTTGCACCTCTTCCCTCATGGGGCTTCTAAAGAATGATTACTCATTTTCCTCTTCCTGAAGCAGTGCTTAATTTGAGCCCATGGTTTCTGGTGCTCGGTACCGGCACCACATTATTTTCAACACTGGCACTTATAACAGCCTGCCACATGATGGCTATTTGTCTAATTTTGTGAGGAGCACAACAACAGTTGTTTAATATTTCAATATGGATTCAAAATGACTAATACCTGCCACCCAAAGCTGTAAGAATAGCTTGGGCGGCAGGCATAAGTCATTTTTAATGTATATTTAAATTTTGAAATGGCACACTTCTAGGAGTGTGATGGTTAAGTGTGTTGGTACTGTCATTGGCGGCACTATAATGTGTGGTGCGGGGTGACAAGGGTGCTGGCACCTATTTGTTCTACAAATTAAGCAATGTCCTGAAGTGTCTCTTCATCAACTAACTACTTTACCTTAAACATAGCTCTGCACATCCCCTGTCCAGACAGGTAGCAATCCTCCCACGAAAATATTTACAGTACCAAAGTCAGCCACAAATGAATGTCTAGTGGAAATAGAGCAATTAGAATATCAGCATGGCCTACAAAAAGAACCTGAAATGAAAACCAGTGCAAGGCTATGCATTAGTAGTCACATAAAACTGATAAATAAATAGCTATATAAATAGAGCAAACATTTTGTCTGGATGAGATCATAATATTCTTTGATCCAGGGTTCCCACACCCAAACCCAGAAAACATTTTGTCTGGATGAGATCATAATATTCTTTGATCCAGGGTTCCCACACCCAAACCTAAGCCCAGAAAAAAACCCATAAGTCTTGCTGTGAGTCTGCTTAATGTGAGCCAGATTGTCTGCCTTCGAGAGATGTACATTTAAACAAATACATGCCATGCACATTCAAAGTATGTCCAGCAGTCTCATCAATACTTTAAGAGGTTATTCTTTGTTTCCAGCATGCCACAGATTGAGACTAAGTACAGGGATCACCCGAACCAACAAATCCTGATTTAGCAGGAAAAAAAAATAGAAGAAATTAAAAACAGAGCTCTAGGATGAGTTTTAAATTTAAAAGCAGTGAAGAAACAAGAATTTTTTGTCCCCATATATACACTTTTTCTGCTTTTTTAGATAGCGCCAACTTGGCTCATGGGTGTTAGAGCACTTTACACGAGCACTAGTGCTAGATTACGTTACACATTTGATTTAGACAGAATATTGAAGGGGCTGATTTAGAGTTTGGTGGGTTGAGGTAAGTGGCGGAGTAATTTACTCCCATCATAATGAGGGTCATCTGCCCTCCAAATTTAGAGTTGTCATCAGCCCTGCGCACCACTCTAACCAATGGCAAGATCCACCATCATGGCAGTTCCCGTCAATGTATTAAAAGTTTGACAGATGGTGCCCTTAAAATGATAGTCCCATTGGTCAAACTTTAATCTGTTGCTGTATTTTCAGTGGGATTTTGTTTTTGTAAAAACAAAAATAACTGACCCCACACCATTGGTGTTTTCTCCCATGGTGTGGGGGTAATTTAAAAGTTTTTACGCCCCCTTAATGCCATGTTTATCATGGAGGTAATGTAGAGTAAAAACAGGCCATCTGGCTTCCCACTCTAAATTGGGCACGCCGTTGAATGGTCAATTCTCCGATGGCCCTTACTCCATTGGGTTGTTGGAGGAGTATGTCAGCGACGGACAACAGCGGCCCGTGCAGGTAAGAGCAGTGGGGCAGTGGGGCCGGGTGGGTGGGGTTTCGACAGACGACGCTCTTACCTGCACGGGCCGCTCCTGGCGACGAAGAGGGAGTAGTCTATGTGAATAATGAGGAATGCCAGTGGTTGGGTGTCCATCAAGTTCACACCTGCCTGGGTTTAGTCATGGGGCAATTGTTGAATTGCTTCCAGCTCACATATAGTTGCTCAAATCACATCTGCTAGCTGTATATGTCTTGATGTTTGAACAGTCCACTGCATGATATTTCAATAATCATTCCGGATATTATACTACAGGAAGTCATTAAAGCACAAATTCAAACTATCACTCACTTGTTTCTAAATTTACCAGTTTGGAGTTTCCTCTTCCACAACTGTTAATAAACAATAGCCATGATTCTTGACAGAACCACACAACTTTGCTGTACCAGCACACACCGTTCACAAATCCAGCTATTTCAGGCCACTACTGTGTGTCTAAAGTCAGACCAAACAGTAACACACACAGTGGTCCGTGAACCAAACCTGTCATAATGGAAGCATCCTCTCATATGCATTTTGGTATCTACCAGCATCTTTATTTTCTTAGCACTGTTTTACAAATGAGTGAATTCTCAGTGATTTTCAAAAATCTCCTACTCCCATTACTTGCCTCGAATGTCGATATGTGTATTTTGGGTATATAATCACAAAGGAAAAGGCAGGCAACACGTGAAAAAATGTACTTGGTGTGTGGGGCATCTGTACCACAAAATAATCAGATAACATGATTAAGAGAAAAGAAAAAAACAAAAATGGCATCAGGATGAACCCAAACCAAATGAAACAGAAAAGCTCAAAGCAGCAAATAAATTGAGACTTGTAATTAATACATCCAGGCATAATATAATGTCTGCCCTACCTCCTACCTCTATCCACAAGATGGAAGACAGTAACCCTAGTCATCTGACTGTCCTCCCGGTCTCAATTTGATGGAACTTCTGTCACCATATGATATCATCATATAGCAATTCACTACCTTTCCCCTCATCATTAACAAGACAGGCATATAATGTATACAAGGACCTGTGGAACCTTGCTGGCAACTGGTGGGCACATTTACAGGCTTTATCGGTCTGCTTATGTAGACACTCAGGGACTTATTAACAAACCCAGTGTTCCGCTGGAACATCACTTTTTTTTACGTTCCGGTGACGCACAGTGCAGACCCATATCTATGAGGCCACGGAAAGCCAACCTGCAGGGCTTTTCATGGCAAGTCGCTGAGTTGCCTCACACTGTCTCAGGAAGGTGTGCCATGGACATTGCAATGGGTGTTCCCACTCAACGCCCATGGTTTTTGACACATTCCCAGATTTACAACATAGCGTAAATCTGGCAATGCGTCAAAGCCCTGTGCCTCCACAGGGGTGGCGTAATGGTTGTTTTTGGGAAGGAAGGGGTCCTTTCCAACACAAAAACAACCTGATTTCAATGCAGGCACCCTTGCGCCATGGTGCAAGGGTGCCTGAGTTGGTGCTAGGCAGCCATTTGTAAAGCAGCGCAGTGTAAGAGGACAGGAAGTGCTGTATGTCATAGATACGGTGCATTTCTGCCCTTTTCTTTTGATGCAGGGCAGTGCAGCAAAGTGACATGCAGCGCTGCCCTGCGTCAAATTGTTGTAAATGAGCCCTCAGTACTAATCAGACTGGCCTAAGACCAGGGAGAACTGTCACACATTGCTGGTCACTAGAGGACCCTGATATAGATTACGCTACACATCCCAAATAGTCAAATACTCAAAACAATTATTTTAATGCAGTACATCTTGCCAAATGTAATTACTTCATGTCTCATAATGGCAATTATAACAAGGAGGACTGTATTACAGTCTATCCGTGAAGTTCCCTGACCTTAATTCACCTCTTATCTTCTCAGGGTGGACAACCTCCTGCCGCATTGAGCATAGGTAGTAGGACTGAACACATGCAAGAACAATTAGCAACACAATAAAGGGACCTGCACAGCTAATCTGAATTGCCACAAACCTAAAAGAAATCCATGTCTCTCTGTCATACTTCCTCATCAATCACACCATCACGTGCAACACTCCATAGCACAATAATGCACCTCCATAGTCATTAAGCACAATATGGAAGCACTTACCACATAGGCTCAAAGCTAAGACAACATAATTCCAATGACACACACTCAGGGGTATATTTACAAGGAAAGTGACGGAGCGCGGCATTAGCCTTCTTAGCTTAATGCCGCACTCCGCCACTTTGGAAACGCAGGGCTGCACTGTATTTACAACAATATGGTGCAGCCCTGCATTTCCCCCTGCGCTGGCAATTATTACAGCTGCCTAGTGCCAACGACGGCACCCTTGCACCATAGTGCAAGGGTGCCTGCGTTGTGAGAACTTATTATTTATGTGCAGGAAGGTGTTCCTTTCTGCACATAAACAATCTTAAATGCCGATTTGTAACTTCTATGTGTGCTGCTTTGTGCAGCATACATAGAAGTTGCAACTCGCCATTTTTAAAATGATTGTTTATGTGCAGGAAGGGACACCTTCCTGCACATAAACAATCATGCATGGCTTTTTGCTGTTTCTATGTGTGTGCTGCACAATGCCGCACACAAAGAAACAGCAAAAACGAGGAGAAATGAAGCATTTCTCCTCGTTTTGCCATGTTAAGACCAGGCTTTTTTTGGTCTTAATTTTGGCGTTGCCCCATATTTACGCCACCCTTGTAAATAGGGGGCAGCATCAAAATCAATGGGTGTTGCGGCGAAACGCCCATCGCAACACCCATTGCCCTTCCCTTTCACACTAAGTACAGCGTGAAAGGGTGCCTTATTTACAAGGCAGCATTGAGCGGCTTAACGCTGCCTTGTAAATAAGGCATAGTCCCATATAGCCACAGGAACGCCGAAAAAAGTGATGTTCCTGTGGCAATAGGGGCTTGCAAATATGACCCTCAATGTTTAGTGAGCTATCTGCATGGATAAGTGCTTTAGTAACCCACATTCGGGTAGCGAGAGCTGTACAAATATTGTATTACAAAACAATACAATTAAATGCCACATAAACAAACCAAAACTTCCCACAGTGACACCTCCCACCCCAAGACTACCCACCTTGACACTGTCTGCCCTGTGTGTTGTTAAGCATTATAGTGCACAATTAAAACCTTCCAGAAGGGAATATGAGAAACCCCAGCCTAGTTTCAGCCTTGTTCTGCGTTATCATTGAGGTATACCTTGAAGACTGTGACCCCACCCAGCAAGGGACCCATGTCTGGGCATCCCATTTACCAATTATGATTTTAAGGCAAACACAAAAAGGGTGATGGAAGGAATGTCTAAAATCTGTCTGGAGTTCCTTGTATTCCCTTATATAGTAGACCTTGCCTTACAGTCCGGCATGGAGTGTTGCCATAAGGAGTAGTATCAGTGGCCAAAAAACACAATGGGATGGAAAGCTACCCAGAATGGATACCAGTGATTTGGACAATTTCCAAGCATTCCTTCCATCAGGTTTTGGGTTTTTTGACTCTGTCTTCTCACCCGAGCATCAATTTTCTGACCACTAGACATCTTACTTAACCTAAAGAGTACTGGGAGGACTTGTGAAACTTTTCCTACTGTGACACTGAAACAGAAACACCTCTATAACATTTCTGAACTGTACAGGATTTACTAGAATTGGTCTTGAAGGAAAACAGAAGGGAAAAACACTGGGAGAAGTGTGTTTACCACCTTTGTAAAAATGGTGTGGGAATTTTGACCTTTTTGAAGAATGTTACATTTTTTGTGGGGAACAATTTTCTGGATTACCAAATCTGAGGACATGCATCTGATTAAATCCAAGAAAAGCCTGACCTCCTCAGATGGAGAATGGCTTAAGGAATCTCTGTAAAGGCAGCTGACATAGTGTTGTAGTGTTTTTGAATATATGATAAATGTGCAAACCTCATGTGAAAATAATTTTTCATAGTTAGTGTTTTATTGAAGCGTAGAGTCATCACTGATGAATTAATGATGTTGCATTTGAAGATAGTTACCTAGGTAACTTAGAAGAATAAATAATGAGATAAATAGTTATGCCACATTTTCGTTTAATAAGCCATTATTTCTAATATGGATGTAATTTCTAATGTTCTGTTCAATTTACTCCTGCTCATTTCCTTCTACCAATCAGTGTCCCGCTGCAAGCCATCTCTCTCCTACTCTCAGCGGATTACCAAGTGAATGACAGCAATTTAATAGCAAAATACAACATTCTTAGAAAGCATGTATTGTGACTGAAGCTTCCATCATGTACCTAAATAAAATATCATTTTCAAGGACTTCCACCGGAAGTGTTAGTGTGGATGTGCAAATTCTATGAGTAAGTGTTGGGGGACTGTTTCATTTTGTGTTGATCATCTCCTGCGGGCAGTTGATGAGAGGGAAGATGGAAAATTTCTTTTACATTAAGAAATGGGTTGACACTTAAACTTTAAAAAAGTACGTGGTTGTTCCTGATTTGCCAATTCGACTCTAACCAAGATCATACTATGCTGAATTTACAAACTCTAGTAATAGAAGGTGTGACTTGTGTATAAAAAATATTGAGCCCTTTGGCTATGGATGTTTTTTAGGGTCTGTGGCAGAGTGACATCATTATATATGCCCATTTGATTTAGATTCCAAAATAGGATGTGTCCGTGCTCTTTATGAGCTTGACACTTAGGGACCGATTCCGATTCAGGCCGGAAATCTCCCCGACCGAGCCGGCCCCGGAGAGATTTCCGACCGAATCGGACCCTAGCAGTCCGACCGAACGAGTACGATGCGCACGTATGCTATCGGACTCGATTCGGTCGGACTCCCATTGAAGTCAATGGGAGCCAGTCGTATGACGCGTACACGGGCTCCCATTGACTCAATGGGCACGACGCGAACAAGGGCGCCCCCTACAGCGTGTTCACGTCGATGCGGGTCGCACCGTACATGCACGTGTGCGACTCGCGCACCTACGCTTCCAGGGGGGTCCGACACGGACCCCCAAAGTGCGGCTCCGACAGCTCCTTGGAGCCGGACTGCGCGAGTCGGTCGGAGCGGTCGAGGTGCGCATCGTGATTACCCGGCCGGGGAACGTCTCCATTGCGCGGTGCGCGTCGTCCCCGTGCGAGTTGGTCGGAGCGGTCGGGTCCTGCGAACGAGTCGGTCGGAGATTTCGCGAGCGCACGCATCGTACTCGCTCGCCCGGACGCACGTACGACTCGGTCGGGAAATAGGGCTCCTAATCGGATCCGGTTAAGCCAAATCCGATTCGGTGCCCTACCGGCCGAGTTCGGAATCGGCCCCTTAGATTTTGGCTAACTAGGTATTAGTGAGTTTTAACTCTGTAATTGAGCTTTCATGGTATTTCATTCATTTTCCTCTGTACCACATTTTGAACTATTCCGTATTCAAAGCAAATGTTTGCCTTATATTTGGCCTAGAACACAGTTTTTACACTTCCAATATTTTATTCTGTTTAACTCTGCTAAATTGTGTTTTCCTGGTGAGGAGAGTAGTCTCTAAATGCTAAATCAACGGGAGATGATGGAACCAAATTAAATTGGTAAAAATCAGGATGATCAAATATTGAGGTTCATGTAAATTATTGGAATTCGGTTCCCACAATAGCCTCCAAATAGTGGTTAACTGGCCTGAAGCCTTTCTCACTGTAAATAGCCACCTTATCGACACTGGGTCTAGTCAACTCCAAGAAACCTTTCAAAGTCTAACAATGAACACATTTTTTATTTGATGAGCGCAATTTTTAAAGTATGTTCCTCATTTATTTTTTTCTTTTATCCTTTCTTCAAGCCTGTTACTTTCTTTTGCAAAAGTGTTTCTGTACTTACAGGCAGTGTAGTAGCTCATTCACAAATCAACCCACTGCTGTTACCTTCCCCTCAGCCTGGAGATCATGTTTCCCATAATGACCACTCACCTGCCTGTTTCAAAATGCCAGACTACACCCAGTCTCTCTTTATTCTTAGTGGAAGAGAGGCACATGCTATTTTGCTTACTTTATATGGACACTTTGGCTTGTTGCATTTTGATAAGATCTTATTAAAACAATTATTGTATTGCTGTTTGATATTGTAATAGTTAATAGATTAACCTAGAATCTCCTTTTGAAAGCAAAAATTATATGGTATTCCTGATTGTATGACAAGATATCTTTGTCAATAATATCGACCTATGAATATATTAACCCCATACCTTCTATGGTAAGCATACATAGAAGCATGTAGAGCTACTATTCCGAGCTCTATCTGGTGTGCAGAGAGGAAGCAGAGCATTAAGTAGTGTTGAAACCTGTCTCTCACACACACATACATACAGCCATGGCACTGCAGTGCACTCGTTTTTCAGAGGAATGTGCACACTTGAGCAGGTAAAATGCCATCAGTCACAGCGAAGTTAGCCAATGGATTTAATGGGCTGCCCCTTGCCGGATTCTGTCGTGGATGGAAGAAAAATATGAATTACAAAATAACAGGCCAATGGATGATATGGTGTAAGGCATATGCAACGCAAGTCACTGCATTCCCTCACACTGCCTCTGGTTGGCGTACCATGGGCGGTGGGGTAGGTGTTCCTGATAGAGCGAAATGTTCTTGTGAATTGTAGGGATGCATCATAATCACTGATAGGCCGCACCCACATGTATTCAGACATATATTCGTTTATATTCCAGTTGTATACTCATGCATGTTTAGTAAAGAATGAATAGTTCGCTGAGACAAAGTGAACTCAGCTGCATAATGGTGTTAGGATAATGATGTAATGTAATGCTTATTGAATTGTGTGAAAATAATGCATAGAGGAATTAGTTCGTGTGTAATGTAATTGTAGTAGGTTAAACGTGCACCATATTAAAGTTGCACATGTAATTCATTGTTTGCATATGAATCGTAATGAAAATGCTTATAGGGAGAAGTAAGATGAGTGTTTAAAAGTCATATGTAAAGGCCTGACTACATATATGTTTAAGGAAGGCCTGGTTTATTTTATGTTAGCTTAGGTTGTAGGCAGAGAAAAGTTTCTCTTGGTAAGGCTCTCTGGGCACAAACAGTAGATTTAATTTGCACAGTAGAAGGTTTCTGTTGAAAGTATCTTTTGTTGCAGGTGCAAGGACACATGTCTCGTTTGTAAGACTAACTCTTTGTTTTCGAAAGCTAGAGAGAGGGGAGGCATGGTACGGGGAGTGAAATGGAATTTAGGGATGATACTTTCAGCGGAGAAGGTGCCTGGGACTCAAGGTCATCGCAACCGTCCAGGATGAAGTAACCGTTTCGATGGAAAAGCACAAGAAAGAAGACCTGGCCAAGGAGGCGTGACAAAGGCGTGTACAATTGTATTGTGGTTTTGTATTAGGGATAGTGCCCTGAGGGAGGAGGCCAGAGAAGAGGTAGGGGAGACCAGAGAGAAGGACAGAGCTGAGCTTAGGTATTATGTGATTGCACTTCTTAGGAAGTCCTCACAGCTGACACCTTTATTCACTCTTGCCTGGGAAAATCGTTATGCAGGGATGTCACTTAGCTTTAGTGTAGGGACAGCTATTGATTTTAAGTTTGTTTAGTCCAATGAAGAGCAACTTAGAAATTGGAGCAATCATAGTCTGGTTGATCCTTCTAGAACTTTCTATTCTCCTTATCCTGAGTCGGATGAGATTCCTGCGTAGATTATTATTTGTATTAGTGCCCATCTATTTCTTTAACCTCGTGTTGAGGTGCTTGCACGTTCAGTTATTTTTGGCGATAATAAATTCTCAAACTTGAATTCGGAGTCTGTGGTCCTTTCAGATAAAATGAATGCTGATAAATAACCTGATGAGATTCTCTCCTTTACACTATTCAACAGGTAAAAAGATCTTGGCGACCAGAAGGTTCTTATAGATAATTAGATAAGAATCGGCGTTATCAGTTGGTAGCAGAGGATGGTTACCTTTGATGGTAAGGGGAGATCTAGAGCAAGATAGGAGATTAAGTTGCCCCATAGAGCCCGAGTGACGCAGATCCAGAGGACCGCGGGAGAAGGATGTCGGAGGTTGTGGAAAACTGACGGAGAGTGCCGGTGCGGCGGAAGTAGCAGTTCGTAGTAGAGTGAGTATGAAAAGAGTGATGTTTGGTAGATTGCGGTGTTTTATTGTTGTGTGATGTTTTGCGGAGTTGGAAAGAGAGTTGTGTGATTGAGAAACGGACCGTGAGTGCGCGCGGGACCGGGAGATTTATTGTGGTGTAGAATACACCCAGAGTTGAGAAAGTTGACCAGAGGTTGTGGGGGTCACGAGACGTCATTGACAGACCCACTGAAGATAGGGAACACATGAGTGTGTGTGTGAATAACCAACGCAGGTCGTAGGTTATTGTGTGCAGAACATCGAGTGATTGAATCCTATTGAGTGTGTTAAAGGCGATTGTCCGGTCGTTTCGCGGACAGACGATTGCCAGATTGAGGTCAACAGGCTCAAGAGGCTGATCGGTCATTGGTAAGACCGACGGTCAGAGAGGTAATTGTTCGGTAGGACAGACATTATTTCAGAGTATGATTGGGACAGGTGCGAGCGAGAACGAGTGAATTAGAAAGGAGGGGAACTGCTGCGAGCGGAGGAAAAGTGACGTCAGACAAGTGCCGCGCTGCGATAGGCAGGTTGGTGTGAGCCGCGCTGGGATTGGTGGAGTGAAATCGAGAAGCAAGAGCTGACATTTTGAGTGCAAATACGAAGTTGATTCATCATGAAATGTTTTAAAGCTTTACGGGAACTTTGTAGAGGTGATAGACATGTGGTTGTTCGGGAGGGAGAGGAAGCTCCTCCCGAGGATACACCAGCACATTATATGGCAAAGAATGTAGGATTGCATACTATAATTTGGCTTGAGAATTGGCATAAAATGACAGAAGCAGAAGGAGAATTGTCGTTCCCTCGATATGGTACTTTCAGGATGGAGGTATTGTACCAGCTAAAAAGTGTAATGGCTTCATTACGACCACTACCTAGACCGACACAGTTTGAGGCATTGCATGCGTGGATTAGAGCAGCACACGAAAGGAATAGAGACAAAAGTCAGGAAAGGGTGAAGAAATCGATCAGGGCATTTCAGGATGCAAAGTGGGATGCACTGGAGAAACGGTGGAGGGTGGCAACGGTTGAAGTGGACAAGTTATACCCACTAATAGTACGAGACGGAAAGATTATAAGAATCGATGAGGAGGACAGTGATACAGACGACAGCTTGTTAGATAGGTTGTTGGCAGAGAGGCCACCACCATTTAATCCAGATTCAGAAGAGGGAAAGACGACTCCAGCAGTAGCAATAGTTGATGAGAGCCAGAACCAGACTAGCATGAGAGTAGTGGGAAGGATTTCCACAGGAACGGAGGGGGCAACGGCGTCTATGATAACACAGCCTCCTGCTGGGAACACAAGATTACCGGACTCCTTGACAGTACCGGTTACCATTGGCCCTATAGTACCGGTATATGACCCAGACCGAGTTGAGAGAAGGGAGCTCCGTACAGACGGGAAGAGAGGAAGGAATCAGTGAGAGTGGGAATGGGTTTGGAGTAAGGGTGGTTCATTTCCCAAGACCAATGGAGACAAGTACGCCGTTACCGGCTACTGCGGACTCTTCCATTTAGGACGAGAAGAGGAGAGACCAGAAAGACCGAGGTCTTTGCGGGAATCTAAGTCAGCTTTGAGGGATGTGGACACCAACAGGAACGAACCAAGAGGATAGGATGCAAGGAGATAGGGCACAGAACGTCTCGGAAGACAGACCAAGTTCCAGGAATATGATGGAAGGGAATAGGTCACAAGGACAGAATAGTAACTGTGATGAGCGGGATGGCTCGGGTTGTCGAGATGTACTGAGGAGTGCAGTACAGGCAAGGTTGCTAGATGTGGTGAGGCTGAAAGCAGAGGTAGACGAAATGATCAGTGGGGGTCTGCCTTTGGAAAGGATAGAAATGTATGGATCAGATGAACTGCTGTTTGTAGCAAAAGATGTGACTCGAAAAGCTAGAATGGCACATGATAGATTGAAGGAATTGGCCAAAAGATATGAGGTGGACCTGAACAAAACTAAAGCGTTGCAGGGGCCACATAGATTGCATTACAGTGACCAGGAGCTGGAGGAGAAAAGAATCACAGGATTAAGGACACACACCAGAGACCTGATTATAGGAATGAGAATATGGATTTTGTTGGACAAATGGGAAGAAAGGTGGTCCAAGAAGAAACCAGTAAAGAGAGCAGAAGGGGAAACGCCGCCGCCAGGAGGGGGGGCGACGGGTGTTGGAAATTTTCCTTTACGGGAAGTACAGAATGGAGGGTACGTGCATGTGCCGTGGAATAGAGGTGATTTAGCTGCATTTACAAATGATTTTCCTCGGCTGAGGGAAAAACCAGTAGAGTGGTACAAACAGGTTGAGCGGTTTGTGAAAATTTCAAAAGTACTGTGGATTGATTTGAACACTTTGTTTGACATAGTGGTACCGGGAGATTTGTGGACAGCTTGTAAAGTCGCTATTGAGTGGCCGACTTCGGAACCGGATAGAGAGGCGGTTACAAATGGTCCATCACCCCTAGTCATGAAAAAGTATGAGCAGGTGATTACATGGTTGAAACTGAAGATTTCACCTCAGGATATAGATTGGGTTAAGATAGATCGGACTGTACAGGAACCCAAGGAAACGGTGCATGAATATTATGAAAGACTTTTGCAAGCCTTTAAACAGTATAGTGGGTTAGATATCTTGGACCCCAAGGATATGGGACAGTTTGTCTCAAAGTTCGTACTGGGTCTGAGAATGGAAATCAGCCTCATGATACAGCACCATTTGATCTGCTGGCAGAACAAGCCACTAGATGAAATTTTGCGGTATGCTAGATACTGTAGTGATGAGGTGGAATCGAAACATCGAAAGCTAAAAGACAAATTGATGCTTGTCCAGATGCAGACAGCACAGAGTCAGCCTAGTGGAGGGACCTTAGGAAGAAAGCAAGGAAATTTCCAGGGAAACCAGAATGGGCAAGGCCAGGGAGAGGGAAAACCAGTAGACCCCAAGACAGGAGTGGACGTGGCCACACTGAAGAAGACCACTGCGTGTCATCTTTGTCGCCAGGTCGGACATTGGAAACGCGAGTGTCCTTTGAACCCAGCTAATCAGTTGCAGGAAGAGGAAGAGGGGGCTCAGGCACCCGCGCAAGAGGTAGTTAACACAATAACGAGACCTAGGACGATGAAAGGGGGGGTTTACAATTCTCACGCCCAGGTTCCCCAAGCTCCAAGGATTTCACAAGGAACACGAACGTACCAACAGATGCCCCTGTTCGAAGATTTCGACGAGGATAGCTTAGACCCTTTATCCTGACGGTGCCTGAGGGGGGAGGAAGACTGCACACTTGGAGCGGTCTTGGAGGTAGACCAGAGAGGACCTTTTGTGGAGGCAGAGATTGAGGGTCATCCTGCCACACTTTTGGTTGATACTGGTGCTACCCGGTCTACTGTAAGATCAGCAGTAGTCCCTAACCTACCCCTCTCGGGACAATCAATCCAGGTTGTTGGAGTAGCGAACAAGAGAATAAGCAGCCCATTAACAGAACCGATCCTGGTAAAGATAGGTTCCTTCCAAACTAGACATCAGTTTGTAGTGTGTGATACGAGTCCAGTTTGCCTTTTGGGAAGAGATCTGTTGTGCAAGTTGAACTGCACGATTTATTGTACACCACGGGGAGTGGAGGTCCAGACGACAGATGACGATGCTGACTTTAAAATTACCAATCAGCATCTGTGTATAGATCTGTACCCAATGGTGACTGTGGAAGAACTTCCACCTGATCTGAGAGACGCAGTGTCGTCTGTGGTGTGGGATTTCGCAGGAGACGAAATAGGTCTAATCAGAGGGGATTTTTGACATCATCTGGCTCACCCATTCGTAATGGTGAATATGTAAGACAATTGTTGGATGCATTACAGCATCCAAAGGAAATTGCTGTTGTAAAGTGTTCAGCCCATGGGAAGGGGGAGGACTTTGTATCCTTGGTAAACAATTATGCGGACGAAGTCGCCCGCTTCTGTGCAGAACAGGGATGCATATTCACAGAAAGAGAGATAGGGGAGAGCCAAGAAGGAACCGAGCTCAGCATAATGTTGACCATGGCAGACACGTGGGAAGAGCTTAAGCGATTTCAGGATGAAGTTTCAAACCAAGAGAGAGAGGGATGGATCAAAGCTGGGTGTGAGAAAGGAGATGTGGATGTGTGGGTATCCAACGATGGGAGAGCCGTGTTGCCTGAAGAATTGCTGAGTCCGATGGCAAGACTGATACATGGACAGGCACACCTGGGTAGAGACGCAATGATGAGAGTGTTTAGACAGACGTGATATAACCCACGGTTCCGAGCAATGGCTGAGACGGTATGTCAGAGGTATGTTACAAGTCAGCAGATGAATGCTGGAAAGAGAACTGTAGTTACGTTGAGTCACATTGGAAGGTCAGGAGGGCCCTTCAATAGAATACAGTTGGACTTTGTGGAGATGCCTAAGTGCAATGGATTGAGGTACATTTTAGTGCTAGTATGTGTATTCTCACGGTGGGTGGAGGCTTACCCCACACGCAGGTGTGACACTCTCACAGTGGCTAAATTACTGTTGAGGGAGCTCATCCCTAGATTCGGGATCCCGACCTCTTTGGAATCAGATAGAGGAGGGCACTTCCATAGTGAAATCATGAAGTTGCTTTGCGCTGCATTGAACATTGACCAGAGACTCCACTGTAGTTACAGACCAGAGGCTTCTGGGATGGTGGAACAAGTTAATGGAACTTTAAAAGCCCGGATGGCAAAAATGTGTTCTTCGACATCCCTGAAATGGCCCGACGCCTTGCCACTCGTGCTAATGAGCATGCGAAGTGTCCCAGACAGAAAGACCGGGTTGTCCCCCCATGAGATATTAATGGGGAGGGCAATGAGATTGCCAGCAGTACCAGCTACAGCCTTGATAAGCATCACTGATGATTTGATTCTCGATTATTGTAAAGGACTCTCTGATGTGGTCCGTTCTGTATCCCAGCAGGTGCAAGCAGCAGTGGTCCCAGCCTCGAGTGATCTGTGCCACGACTTGTGTCCCGGAGACTGGGTGCTCGTCCGAAAGCACGTGAGGAAGAGTTGCTTGGATGCCCGCTGGCGTGGCCCGTATCAGGTGATACTTATCACGAACACAGCAGTGAAGTGTGGAGGATTGCCGAACTGGGTACATGCTTCCCATACCCGCAGAGTTCCAGCACCCTTGGAAGAAACAGCTCCTCTCGTAAATGAAAATCCAGCTGATGTGGCAGGGCCACATGGGAGGACAAGTCAAGCTGTAAGTGTCGCTTACACAGCTGGTGGTGCACTAGAGCAAGCTGAAGGGGTTTTCCACAGTTCGAACCCTGACTCAGACACCGAAGACGGAAACGGTGCAGTGGGCGGAGAAGAGTCAGATTCAGCAGAAAGAGGAAGTAGTGCACTGGGTATAGAAGGGGAAGGCAGACGAACGAACAGAAGTGCAGAAAGTTGGCCTGAAAGACAGAGGCGACTGAACCTGAGGTTAGCACCTGAAAGAGACCTTGCTCCAGTGTCCGAAGCATCTGAAACAGAAGCAAGTGACGAAGACCAAGCACAAGACAGTCGGCGAAGGTCAAAGAGAACAAGAGTGCCTTGTCGCAGATACTCTACCCCTGAGTGGACTTACACTGTGTTTGATGCAGGGGGTGGTGAGCACGGGAAGGCTGAGGTCAGTGCAAGTGGTCCGTCGGAGCCCGAATGTGGTGGTGAAGGTGGTGCTGCTGATGCCAGGGCTCGAAATAGAAGGAACACTGACCCTCACGGTTCCGAATCCCCCGCTTCTGAGTGAAGTCCGAAACTTGGTTCTGCATCGGCTCGAATTCCCGCCTTTTGGAGTTGAGCCGTTTTCACATGAAGTGCTGATTTTGCGTCTTGAACTTTTGTATCACGTTCTGGTATTGCTCAATGAGGATCTTATAGTGGATCAACTATAAACTGTAAATAAAAGTCCAAAAGAAGAAGATAACCTAGGTCCGAGTGGAAGAAGAATACATTTAGGGACTTTCCACAGAAGAGGAACGAAAACTAGGGAAGTCTTTTTCTGGACTGTGTAAATAAGATTGTGATCGGAAAGGGAAAGTCCGGAGATTTCATGGTTGCTCGAGCTGGTTAAGCAAGTCACAATTAAAGGACAGAGACTTTTTCAGGGTTCTTTGCGATAACCAAGACTTTTGAGAACTTTCGAAACCATGGAGCCGGGAGATCCCAATCGTAGATCAAAGTGGATTGTAGGCATTCTTATAAGTAGTGTAATAATTTCTATAATCATAGTAGTTGTAGTCTCATATACTGGTTCGCATGAGCAAGAAGTAGAGGAAGTGACAGGGACATCGACACCTATCACACCTAGAGAGAAGGGGGTAGACAGGGCAGCTGATAGAGCTTTGCTATTAGAAGAAAGTCGTAGATTACATGTAGATTTATCTAAGGGTGATTTTAAGTTGAATGCATATGCTAAGTTGTTGTATGAGTATGTTGATGTGATGGATGCGAAAGGTTGTTATGTGTGTATGCAGTTGCCTACTTCGGTGGATGAGGGTATTAGGTATCACCATCTTCCACTGACTTATGGTATTTCATGTAGTCTTCTGCTTAGTTTGTTTTATGAGAGAGATCAGTTTGAGTACTTCTTTTCCAATTTCGACGCAGTGCTTCCTGAAGTCCCAGCTTACAAGCATTTGAATAAGTATGACTATTATAAGACCGAGGACAGACTGAGGAAGTACTTCATACCGAGTTTGGAATTGGATACAGCATTCGCACACAGAAACAATCTGACTTGTTTGATGTCGGATGTAGAGAGAAAGTTTGTGGATCAGGTCGAGGATAGGTATAGAAAGCTGACTCACTCCCGAGACTTGGGGCATCACAGGACCGATTGGACAGAGGAAGAACAGTTGCATAAGACCAAGGGAAGCTATGGTCCTATAGCGTTAGATAAGGAGCAGAGGGGTAAGTTGTGTATAAGGCGTTATCAGACTTACTACGAGAAGGTAGCAGTGGGACAAAGTACCTGTGATCACGTTTTCACCATGGCCGATGTAGCAAAAGATTTTCTTCAAGGTCCTGTACAAGTGATACCAACGGTGTATTACGTATGTGGGAAGAATGCTTATGTGAGGTTGCCTGCAAATTGGTATGGAACATGTTATTTGTCAATAATATTTCCAAAGATTTACCATACAGAAGATTTAGATCTTCTAGAAGGTGGAGAGCATTCAAGAACGAGAAGAGCTGCAAGTGCAGGAATCGTTGTGGGGGATATCTTTGGAGCTATGATACCTAGTCTGGGAGTAGTCTTGAATGATGTGAAGATTCGGAAGGTTAGCGACGGTGGTGGATGAATTTTCGATGAATACAGCAAAGTCGTTGGTGTTGGTGGAAGGAGAGATGTTGTCGATAAGGGGCATGGTTTTGCAGAATCGCCTTGTTTTGGATGTCCTATTGGCAAAAGAGGGCGGAGTCTGTAAAATGTTGAAGGTTCAAGAGTGCTGCACTTATATACCAGACCGAAGCAAGGATCTGGAGAAATATATAAGTAACATCACTACGATCCACACAAAGATAGCGGATTTGACCGAAGAAGGGGCCTGGGAAAAGGTCGGAAAGGGTTTTGGTCAAGTGGGAGGTTGGTTTGCGAACCTAGGAAAGGGATTCCTTGGATACTATCTGAGACCCCTCCTTATCTTGGTGGGTTGTGTGGTTGGCTTGTGGATTGCGATCAAGGCCTACAAGTGGTATCGAGCAGGCCGAGTCAAGAGGGCTTTGAGGGAAAATGACATGAGGTTGGCAAGACTGCAGGACAGTCAGTATCAAAGGCTCAAGAGCATGGAGAAATTTAGGTCAGGGAAGATGGCAACAAGTTCTGTTTAGGTCGGTTCTTTCTCCGAGGGAGTAGAATGAGATA